>JAGFNQ010000903.1:187334-724983 GCA_024364735.1 Boesenbergia rotunda
AATTAATGAGTCATACTGAAAACTTTGGGAAAAGAGTAATAGAAAAAAGATTGAGGAAGGAGACCACGGTAACCGAAAATCATTTGGGTTCATGCCTGGAAGGTCGACAATAGAAGCTATACATCTTCTTAGGCAATTAATGAAAAATATCGGGAGCAAAAGAAAGATCTACACATGGTATTTTTTGATTTAGAAAAAGCTTATGATAGGGTACCAAGAGAAATTATATGGAGAATTCTAGAAAAGAGAGGCGTTAGCGTAACATATATTGACCTAATTAAAGATATGTATGAAAATGTAACGACTAGAGTGAAGACTTCAGGTGGATTGACTGAAGCATTTCCAATAAGGATAGGGTTACATCAAGGATCAGCTTTAAGTCCCTATCTTTTTACACTTACTATCATGGATGAACTCACTAGGCACATTCAAGATACAGTGCCATGGTGCATGTTGTTTGCAGATGATATTGTTTTGATAGATGAGACACGTGAAGGAGTAAATGCTAAACTAGAATCTTGGCGGGAAACTCTAGAAATGAAAGGTTTTAGGCTTAGTAGAGTAAAGACTGAATATATGGAATTTAAGTTTAGCAATGCTAGACGTAGTGAAACAAGTGTTAAGATAGGAGATGATGAGTTGTCTAAAATCGAGAACTTTAAGTATTTAGGATCGTTCTTGCAAAGTGATGGAGGAATTGAGAGAGATGTCTTACATAGAATACAAGCAGGATGGTTGAAATGGAGATTAGCATCGGGTGTCTTATGTGATCGTAAAGTACCTCTAAAACTTAAAGGGAAGTTCTACAAAACGGCAGTTAGACCTGCTATGTTATATGGTGCTGAATGTTGGGCTATGACTCGAGCACATGAGCAAAAGATGAAAGTTGCAGAGATGAGGATGTTAAGGTGGATGTGTGGACATACGAGGATGGATAGAATAAGGAATGAGAGTATTAGAGAGAAAGTCGGAGTTGCATCTATTGAAGAAAAACTTCGGGAGACACGTTTGAGATGGTACGGACATGTACTTAGAAGACCAATAAATGCCCCTGTTAGACGATGTGAAACTATGATAAATACGCACATTAAAAGAGGGAGAGGAAGACCAAAAAAGACTTGGTTGGCAACAATAAAACAAGATAAATTTTATTTAAATCTAGATGATGATATAGTAGGGGATAGAACTCAATGGCGTAAAAGGATCCATATAGCCGACCCCACCTAGTGGGATAAGGCTTTGTTGTTGTTGTTGTTGTTGTTGTAGCTTGAGGGGGAGTGTTAGAATATCCTAAATATTAGGGATAAGTATTGATTTATTATCCTAAATATTAGGGATAAGTATTGATAGGATTTGATTTATTCCTTTGAAAAGGTCCTAGTTTTTCTATATAAATAGGGCTAATCTTTGTATCTCTTGTATCACATAATAATTATCAAATAATAATAATTATCTCCCAAATAAACCTTCGTCAAACAAAAAAGTATTATCTCCAAATGACCCAATTAATAAATAAAAGTGAGAAAAATAAAAATATATTCATCGCAAGCATATTACAAGCAATTGAGCACAAAATCTCCAACTTCAGAGGGATCCAAACTGAATAATAACTCAACTTTCACAGGATCTTCACAAATAACTTGAGCAGTCTTGTACTTATTCTTACCAATGAATCCATACTTATCCAACATATCAAAAACTTCTGGCATTTTTGAGGATTTATCTTGAACCCAAGCTGACATTGACTCAAAGTGTGAGCTAACAGTTTGCATAAATCCTTCAACTCGATCACTGAGTAACTTGAAGTCAGAATCAACATTTTGCTCAGCTGAAATCTTTACTCTCTTTGAAGCTTTTTGACCTTTGTTAACGGATGATTTATTTTTCTCCTTAGAGTGAGATGCCCTTGATGTAACAGAAGGTTCTTGATGTGACATCGAATCAACTTCAACTCCTTTTTCAACAGGTGAATTGTCAACTGATATAGTCAACTCAGTATCCACATCAGTGATGTTTTGTGCAGCCATTGTACTATTTCTAACTCTGAAAAATAAGGGAATGGTACATTGTAGAGACATTTGGCATCATTGTGATTCTATCTAAACATAACAGTCAATTTAACATATCCATAAACGAAATTATAATTTGAAAAAACTAATAATGACTAACACACGTACCTTAATCCATTTAAGATATCATATTTCTTCACAAGCTATCTTCTTTTCGACATCATTCTAAGTGCAACCACTTTGTCTACACATTTCATTGATAGCATGAAATTTCCCCTTTAAGGTTTTGATCCTAGATTCAATGTGACTGACAGATTTTACGAATGTTGGCAACTTTTGGATCATAATCTTTCTTATCTCGACCATGCAATTGTTCTTGAAACCTCCATCTATTTTCCAAAGAGGATTGGTTATCATATCCTGCAAACATCTTATTAATGTCCAGCTCTCCTCCTCCGTCCAAAAAACTTTGTTTTTACCTCTTCCTCATATTATATTCTTTCCCACAGATTCTGTAGGATTACTCTCCATCCTAGTATCCGAGTCGTATCAAAGTGACAAAAAAAACATAAATGTCATAAATATTAGAGCATCATATAATATAAAAGCAGAATAAACGTCACAACATCAATCAAAAAGGTTAGATAAAAAAGATGCATCTACTACACATGCACATGGAAAGAATATCAAAAAACAGTCACAATAATGAAAGTCATTCCATAACAACAAGCAATGATACTCCATTTGGAGTGCTAAACACTAGCATCACAAAATACGAGCATCATAAACACTAGCCTCACAAAATACAAGTTGCATAGAAAATAGAACAAACGTCATAATAATGAAAGTCATTCTATATCAAATATTTCATTTTGCCAATTGTTAAACATTTGGAGAGCTAAATTATTCCTAAATGCAGTCCATTGATCAGTTGGGAAAATTGCTCGTATGTACTCCATTTCAGGCCCACGATCACTATCATCATCTATACTCTGTTCATCTTCATCAGAGATACACTCCTGAGGATCATAGCTCATGAATTTACGGATCAAGTTATGAAGCAAATAACAAGAAATGATAATACGAACTTGGGTTTGCATTGGAAAAAATGAAGGGGAAGCTAAGATTTTCCAACGCCCCTTCAACAAGCCAAGACGCCTCTCAATAACATTTCTAGCTCTAGAGTGCTTCATATTAAAATATTCTTCGGCTGTCTCGGGACAACGATCTTCCCATTCATTGAGGTGATATCTATGCCTGCGATAAGGTGCCAAAAATCTATCTGAGTTGCAATATCCAACATCGACCAAATAATAACAACTTAAACCAAGCACACTAGTTAAATTAATAAATGCAAGTATTCTAGAAATTTAAAACTCCATCGTAATTCCAACTTCAAAGTAAAAAAGTATTTGTTATTTACCTTGGGGGATTTTAAGACAAGATGGTATACTGATGGCATCACAAAGTACCCGACCATCATGGGCAGACCTTTCCCACCCAGGTAACACATATATGAATTGCATTTATGGGCAACATACTCCCAAGACATTTGTTGCAATCCCTCCCTTTCTTGTGCGATAACGTTATTTTTCTTCTTTAGGGGGTGTCACTTGGATAAAAGTATTGTCTAAAGTATCTAAACAACCCTATAATAATTTTTGATTATAATAATTAGAGGTAATTATTGGAATTATAGATTGAAATAAAAAAATATAATTAAATTAAAGAATTATAGGTGATTAAAAGTTTTTTACCTTAAATGGTTTCCATCTATCATCTTCGCAGTCATCGTGCATCGGTTCAGGTTTCTTGAGCAATATGTTGTGCAGTTGTAAAACTACTCGAAGACATAAATTGAAATGACGACTTATTGTCTCCCGACTTCTTTTAAAAAGCAGACTCATCGTACGATTTTTTTTATGATGCGCCAACACGTAGACAAATAAGGCCACAATTTCATCAATGGTGGCATTTTTTGTAGCTTTTAAACCTCCAACGTCTTGTACCATATCACACAATATCCTGAATGTTTTCCTATCCATTCGAAGTTCACTAATACTTATTTCATCGCTCTCTTTTGTAAGGCTGAACATCCATTCCACACGTGCAATCCGTTTGTCCTCCCTACTTTTTATTTGATAAATCCTACTTCGACGATATCTAAGTATTGCAATTTGATAAAGTAGGACCACCAAACATACCATGAGCATTCCATACATATTCCATAAAGTGCACATTAATCTATGTCTTCTATAGTTAAATGGTGGTCGTGCCATGTTTCTACAAAATTAAATAGAAACTCATTAATATGATAGAAATACCGATTAATATTACTAGAAATGAATGCATAGAATTACCGAGTAATATGATAAGAATCCATACAAATGAGATAAATTAATCCATACTAAAGATGAGCAATTGGCAGAATAACTCAAATAGATAAATCAATCCATACTAAAGTCTATGGTGTTTTCCAATTCAAGGTGGAGTATCAGAAACTTGGATATACGAGCTTATCACTTTCAAAAACAAGTATGCCATATCTCTATAAATGGTAGCACTTTTCCTTTCTAATGCTGTTTATGATCAGTTGCAATTTATGATCTAATGCTGTGTGATTTGAAGTTGGAAATGGAATCAAAGATGATTATTAGAATCATAGATGACTATTGGTTATTAATAAATCTGAACATATTATTTATATATAGGTTTAGGGCTTCTAGAACCTATCTGAAAGACAATTCCTAGAGACCCACAAGAGGCGGCAAGAAAGGAATCATAGAGAAAGGAACCGGAAAAGCTTCATAGGAAAAGTGGATCGGGGAAAAAGATGACGAACCTGTAACTCTTGAAGCAGAGACCCACAAGAAGCGGCCTCGGTCTGAGGCGGCGACGACGAGAGATCATTGCTCAAGGAGAAGAAGCGAGGTGAGGAGGGGGGGAGAAGCGGGCGGCGCCTAGAGAAGGAGGCGGCGGCGGGAGAAGGAGGTGACGCGAGGTGGGGAGGGGAGAAGTGTGGTGGCGCCTGGAGAAGGAGGGAGACGACGTGATGGGGAGGTGAGACGATGTGATGGGGAGGGGGATACGACACGACGCGGGCGGGGCTTTACTGTGTGGGATCGGATTGAATCGTTAGAGGGGGTGAATATCGATCGTAGAAATTTTTCGGAAAGCGAAGAGTAATTGCACAGCGGAAAATGAAAACCAATCGCTAACATGATTTGTTTTTACTTGGTTCGGAGTCGCGGTAGACTCCTACTCCAAGGCCCACGGTCCTTGACCGTTTACGATGGGCAATTCTATATTTTCGTAAAATATTACAAGTCGAGAGTAAAAATATAGAATTGAAAAAGCAGTTACAACACTTAACAAAATTAGCTTTTACCGACGACCGAAGAAGTTGGAAGTTTCCAGAGCAGCGGGTCGTCGTCAGCGCTTGAATCACGAGTATGGAACTTGTCGGAGCGGAGCGCTTGAGCATAGCAGTTGAAAGCAATTGATATGAAAGCCTTGGGAGTGAACCCCCTTTTATAGTGGTCAGTGGGGCGCCTGTGTTGAAGGGGGCACCTGACACGTGGCCTCTCCTGCGTGAACTCTAATCCGCAGACTTGGCCAGCGCTTATCCCTTCAACTGGGGCGCTTGAGCTGGCTGGGGCGCTTGTGTTAACACAGGCGCCTGAGTTGACTTGGTCCAGAGGCTTTCGTGGCAGTTTGCTTCGAATGCTTGGTTTAACCCTTCACTGGGGCGCCTGTCTCAATACAGGCGCCTAGCCCAGCTAGGGCACCTCACTCCATTGAGGCGCCTGAGTGCAGAAAACCCTTTCATTTGTTCCTACAACCAGGGTTAGTTCCAAAGTCATACAAAGCATACAATAATATTAGAATATTATTTACAGCCTGAGCTGTCTTGGTTCTGACTTTGGGTCTCCCAAATGGAACTCTAGGTCGAACCGACGCCTAATGTTCCCTCCTACGGGGAGCGCGTCCTCACCTACTCCTCTCGGGAGAATTTACCTTTTTGCTAACCGGCTCCTCCAGTTGGACTTTTGCCCAGCTTCACTCACCAGGTCTTCGTTGTTGGGTATAGCATTGCGGGTTTCCCTTAGCAAATACCTAGTCAATCCGAGAGACCTCTCTATGCCTAGGGATTAAAAAATTTAATTCGAATAGAGAGCCATTTCCCATCGACCGTCTCGTGCCGTATCGAACGATCCAAATTGCAACTTAGCCAATTACCAAAATTGGCCTTGCAATTTGCTCGACCGTTCGACCGTTCGACCGCGGAAAAGGCGACGAGTTGATCGCCGGCTTTTGTGTTTATGGTCGGGGTCCAGTTAAGAATTTATTAAACATATTTTACAAGCAAAACAATAAATTCTAACACATAAAATGACAAGACATATTAACATGGCACATAAACGACATAAGGATAAACAAAGGAGCGTTTGGAAAGTTATACCATTTCGATCACCTCGCAGTCTTCTACCTTATGTCCCTCCCTTCACGGACGTCGTGTGGGCAACAATCTACCGCGATCCGAGATCACCAAGAGCTCCAATCAACCCTCTTCTCCAACCGGCCAAAACCCTAGCTCCTAGGGTTTGCGCCGTCGGCCACCCCCTTCCTCTTCCCTTGCGCCGCCGACCGCCGGAGCCGGCTCCAAGCCCTCTGACCAGCAATAGACCTAGAGAGGAAGGTGAAGAAGATGAAGAAGGAGAGAAATTACCTTCTTCCTAGCCCCAACAAGCCTCAATCCTCTTCTTCCTCTCTTTTGCGCCGCTGCCTCAAGGTAGCCCTTGCGCCGCCTTCTCCCTCTCGTCGGCGCCTCCTCTGCCCTCCCCGAGCCTCGCACAAGGTAGAAGAGACCTCTACCTTGCTTCCTTGAGTCTCAGTCGGAGCTTGGTGGAGGAGGTGGAGAGAACCGAAGGGGAGAACCCTTCTTCTCTATTCGGCGTCGAGAGCCCTAGGAGAGAAGGAGAGAAAGAAAAGAGAGAGGCTTTGGTGTTGGCTCTTGGGTTGATTAATTTTCTTGGTTTCTTGATCTCATAGGGTTATAGGGCTAAGGCAGGGACCAAGAGGAGGAGTTGGTTCTTGGCCCGCTAATGGATCCAAACCCGATCCATTAATTAAGATCCATTCCACTAAAGGATCTTAATTGAACTTACCTCACCAACCCCCATATTTTCATATGGGCTTCACATATTATGAGTCATCCATTCCCCCGTGTTTAAGATTGCGCATGCCCATTAATTAATTAAATTACTGATAATTTAAATTAATTAACTTCTGGATCCTTGATTAGTACCACTCAACATTATCAACGTGTTGGATCAAATCCACCTGCAGGGTTTGACACGATGAACCTTTTGAGCTCATCAAGGGAGCATCATCATCCTGACTCACCAGGACACGGATTCCGTCAATAATTATCGGCATATCATATTATTAATATTATTTCCCAACTTACCGGGTCTGTCGATCTAACAAAATAGATCTCGCCCTTTGATAAATCAAAGAAATAATAAATAATAATATATGCCCGATATTATTTCAGGATTAAGGGATTACCCTCCATAATAACAACTGAGGTCCTATCCAATTATTCAGTCAGTACAAATCGGATAACCTCAGGTTTCGGTCCTGCTCAATGTACTCATAGCACACTAGTGTAGTCCTATGGTTAAGACCAACCACACCTAACTACAATACAACCATCCCTATGGGTTGTCTAATTCCATCTCGGTTGTGAGTGTAAAATACGGCAATTCGAAAATTCGGACCAGAAAATTTTTCGGGATTTTTCCGGATAGAGTCTAGGGTTTCCGACCTACGGGAGGAGCCTAAGGGGCTTTATTGTAAAAATATAAAACTTATCAAGGGTTTACAGGTAAACTCTTAAATTATGGAAGGATAAATAATCTAACCCTAGAGATTATGGAGGTGAATTAAAATATAGTGGAGGGGTTAAATAGCTAAAACCCTTACCCTAAGAGCAGGATTGGAATTTATGAAAGTGGAGGGGCCTTTTTGTAAGAATCTCCTCACTTAAAACCCTCTCTTCATTCATTCGCCCTCGCCCGAGCCCTAGCGCAGTGCAGCCAAAGCCAAGACTCGCAGGCGCCGACTCCTTCCCTTCGTCCCCCTCCGCGTGCCCTAGCCGCAGATGAAGCCGTAGCCACAGCCCGATCGACTCGACTTCTTCTCCTTCCTGCGAGCCTTAGCTCACGGTCGACGTCGATCTTTCCTTCTCTCATCGCGTGCCCTAGCCGCAGCCAAGCGCCGACTCCGCTTCAGTCCGCCGCCACCAAGAGGAAACCCGACGATTGTCTGAGGTAAGGGATTTCGAGCAGGGAGTTGCCATTTGGTTTTCTGGTTGATTGATGAACTGAGATTCGAGTTTTGGTTTGATTTTTGTTCTGCTATCGTTGCTTAGATTTGTGGTTTGGTCGAATGGGTGATGAGTTTTGAAGAATGGAAGGATTAAATAGATCTGTGAAACCTTGGAATCAGAATTGTCTTAGGTTGTTGCTCGATTGGGTTTCATTTTGGAATTACCGTGAGCTCTATTTGGTTTTAGCTTGAATTCTAGTCTACCGTGAGCCATTATTTAGATAGTTGGATTAGATAACTTAATGTGTGTGTGGTTTGATTAGTAGGGATGCATTGATTTCAGATTTGAGTGTAGATCATGGAGTGCAATTGTGATATGAGGTTGTTTTGATTCTCACGGTGAATTATTGGTGTGGGTTTGAAATGGAATTTTTGGAATTTGGGGTGGTGTAATTTCATAGGATTTGTGTTGTGCCGTGAATGGTAACACATGGTGAGGTTGAATTCTATTTGCTGTTGGAGTTTGGTTTTGGGAGTTAATGTTAGATGATCCCTTGATCTTTCAATTTTCCACTTTCAAAAAGGGGAAGCAGTGATTCTGTTTGGGGATTTTATGGTGGAATATGTGTATTCTGTTTAGCCATGTTTCGGTGTGATCTGTTCTGAGAATTTACCCCTGTTTGGATTGTTTTGGTTTAAGGTTTGAGTGGTAGTTATGTTATGGGAGCCCTTGTTGGATAGAATTAGAGGTTGGCTGAGCTATTGGTTGAACTACAGATTAGGTTTAAATGGGGATTAAACCTAATAACCTAAGCTTGATTGATTCGGGTCTCGAAAACCTAACTGAAATCTAATCTAGGTAACTTGGGATAATTGTGGTTACTCATTTAATTGTGATTAATTAAATGAAACAGGATAATTAGGACGATCCTAATTAATTGAGATAACTCGTTTAGCTATAGATTACATATTATTATAGCTAAATCTTATGCCTTTGATACAGGGCATTGGTTGGATTTATCATTGCTGATTAGCAGACGGGAGGTTCTTACTTGATACGGACTATTTCTACTCCTTGGAGGCGGGTACCCTTTGACTTATCTTTTAGATATTGTCATATTGCTATGCATGGTTGGTTATAGATAGCAGTAAGATTATACGCTAGCCTTGTTTATTATGCCTGTTCTAGATACTGGTTAGTTATCCCTGAGTTATTATGCCTGTCCTGGATACTTGTTAGTTATCCCTGAGTTATTATGCATGTCCTGGATACTTGTTAGTTATCCCTGAGTTATTATGCATGTCCTGGATACTTGTTAGTTATCCCTGAGTTATTATGCCTGTTCTGGATACTTGTTGTTTATCCCTGAGTTACCATGTTGTTAGTTTTATACAGTCTCAGGTATTGCCATGTCTATATATATGCTTAGATATCGGAATGTATCTCTTGTATTTGACATGAGGGATGTATGTGTGCATATCATACATCATTCTTGCATTGTTACATGCCGGCGATCAGCGACTCCCTTGTGGTTGAGCCTAATCGTCTTCCGGTACATGATATGCACGCACGGCCACTCATGGGTTAGTGGATACCGTAGATGTGTGCATTTGCCCTGTATTGCTCCGTTCGGCCACTATGAGGAGGGTGAGCGCGGGCGTGGTAGCAGCCAGGGGTCCCTTCTCGTACTGAGCCACGAGGAGATGAGAGCGGAGCTCCCCCATTGCTTGGGGTAGGGGGGTGGTCCCCCGCCAGCATCCTGTCCACCCGGTCACTCAGGAGCAGTGATGGCAGGGTGCGTACAGTTGTCATAGCCCTACCCGTTCAGACGTCCCTATGATAGGTGTACGATGATCTGTCTGGTGTCAGGGGTGACACATGTCATTGCACCATGTGCATATTTGCATCGTGCATTGTTTGCTGCACTTGATTCTTGCACTTGTTTGACATGCATATTCTGGAGACTTGTTATTTGAGATTATATGTCTAATGATATTCCCTTGGTACTTATTATCCTCTTTTCAGGTTAGCTGGATTCTGGTATGTATCTACCTCAGTATTTCCAGTACTAGTTTTTCCATATTGTTGATATGAGACTGTATTAACGTAGATGCTTATTGTTATTATAACATACTATGCATATCTGCTGGGTATTCGCTGAGTTTATGGACTCATACCGTTGCCATATGTTTTTATTTCAGGTTGAGATACTTGGAGTCGCCAGAAGAGCCCAGCAGCCAGTCCCTACCCATCGCGATGACATAGTTTCATTTTGTACTTAGTAGTGTCTACTTGTATATTTACTTATTGAACTTGTATATGTCTTGGGAGTGTTGTCGTGTGCCCTAAGGGGTTTTTTTATTGGTTGTTTCGTCGTAAGTCGGACCGGTCCGCAGTCAGGTATGATTTATTTTGTGTTATGGTCAGTTTATGTTTTAGTTTTGAGGCCTGAGGCCAAATTATTATCTGCGTGTGTGTTTGGATAGTGTATGTATGTGTAAATTGTCCGCCGGACAGGGGAGATGCTGTCCGATTTTATATTGGAACAGCGGCTCTTGGGTCTCGGGGCGTGACAATTTATTTTGGTATCAGAGCTCAGGTTATCGGATACCTTGAGGACTTGTGGAGTTACGGTGTCTACTTGTTTTACGAGTCTTTTCGGATTTGTTCGGAGTAGTTTTATCGATGTGGTTGTCTGGGACTTGGCGCGATGGGACTTCTTCAGGCGACAGGTATTTCTCCTGCTCTTTTGTATCCCTTATCCTATTTAGGTATTGGTTAGAAAATTCTCACATGTTATTGGATCATGTTACCACTCTTGTATATTTAGGTATGGTTAGTAGTTCTCTCGGGTTACTGGATCATGTTACTATACCTGTATATTTAGGTATGATTTAGAAATTCTCACATGTTATTGGATCATGTTACCACTCTAGTATATTTAGGTATGGCTAGTAGTTCTCTCGGGTTACTGGATCATGTTACTATACCTGTATACTTAGGTATGATTTAGAAATTCTCACATGTGATTGGATCATGTTACTATTTCTGTACCCGCCTAGTAAGTACCTTTTTAAATTGGTTAGGTCTGATGACTTAAGGTCAATCAGTTTATAGTAATCATGGTCAAGATCAACCATGAAGGCCATTAGTTGGCTTGTTGTGGAATTGTCTAAATGCAGAGAATCTTGATTCTTGTGTGATACTGACATACGGGTTGGAGGATGAGTGTTGAACCTGCCATCAAGATATTGGAGGTTAAGGATTTTGTTTGATTTTCCTGGACTTATTCTTAGTACTTGTACTAGCTACTATCAGCTGAGTGAGGACCAGGGATGCCTACCGTATTAGCTCGATCAATATTAGATCCACTCACTTTAGCTCTTGGAGCTGCATGCTTTTTATGTTATGTATATTTGGACAGATAATCTAGATGTCATGTTTTGAGTACATGATCTGCATTGAGGCAGTAGGGTAGCTTAGCTACATATTATTACACTTTGTAAATGATTGATACATTTTGTTCTTTAGGGGCTTTGACCATGGATCACTTGTACTTTGTTGTTGACCTAGAAAGTACATGCTTATGGGTGATTTAATCTAATATGGAAAAATATGGAGCTAGTTGCTTGACATTTATGAGAGACTACTTTTACTTGGTCTGAATAACCAAGCAGGTATATACGGACTTATGATTTGCGTGGAGGCAAATCACTTATAAAACTAGACCACCTTTGGTTAGTTGATATCGAGGATGACCCGTTGGGAAATAAAGGAATTGCTTCATGAGTATGTTGAGATACTCTTAAGAGACAGCACGCCTCTATCTTCTTGTTATGGAATAGGACCTTATAGGGTTTTGGACCATGGAGTGGAGGAATTGGATGGTATTGTACTATGAGTCGACGGTCGATGTGACTCGCTAGTTGCTACGCTATTCTATGAGGGATTTTGACTCATAGATTAGATGTATATGGTTGGATAATTTCGATGTGTATCAGGATGTACGATCCACTAGGGTGTGGATGATGTGGAGTTAGCTGTATCCTTACCTTCCGGTGAGATATTGGACATTAATCAGGAGGTCAAAGGTGACCATTAGTTTTCGGTTATCATACTCCCATCGTGAACCTATTAGTTCACGAGATGATAAGGTTGATATCACCATGGACTTTCTCGTTGGTGTTGAGAGGTGGATTGATATTGACAAATTTCTATGTTAGGTTGTATTTTTGAGAATTCCATTAGTGGATATGGACCTATCGGATTTGTAGCTTTTTGAGGGATCATTGGATGGATAAATGATATTTTGGTGGTTGGTATTTAGGAAGTCTGTTATTGATAGCAGCATATGGTACGAAATATGGGTACAATCTTTACATTATACGTGATCTTCTGAAGGTCTGTTAAAGGATATATATATACAGATATATGACTTGAGATGCTTGAGAGAATGTTATTAACTTGGGGATACCTGGGTGATACTCATGGATTTCACGTATTACGTTCGTGGATTGAGGTATGGACTTGACGCCAATGATCTTAGGATTGAGTGCCTTGGACAGTTGTGATGATTGAATGATTGATCGGGTGTATTTGGTTATTGGATGATAACCTCTGGATTGATATCTCCAGTTGTTCCGTAGCGGTGTAACCTTAGGGTATCAGACGAAGTGGTTACTCATGATGAGTACCGACATGTTTTGATGTTAGTGTGTCGTATGAGGAATGAGAAAATTTGGGGACCAAATTTTTATTAGTGGGGGAGAATGTAAAATACGGCAATTCAAAAATCCGGACCAGAAAATTTTTCGGGATTTTTCGGATAGAGTCTAGGGTTTTCGACCTACGGGAGGAGCCTAAGGGCTGTATTGTAAAAATATAAAACTTATCAAGGGTTTACAGGTAAACTCTTAAATTATGGAAGGATAAATAATCTAACCCTAGAGATTTATGGAGGTGAATTAAAATATAGTGGAGGGGTTAAATAGCTAAAACCCTTACCCTATGAGCAGGATTGGAATTTATGAA
Organism: Boesenbergia rotunda; assembly: GCA_024364735.1. Classification (NCBI taxonomy): domain Eukaryota; kingdom Viridiplantae; phylum Streptophyta; class Magnoliopsida; order Zingiberales; family Zingiberaceae; genus Boesenbergia; species Boesenbergia rotunda. The sequence continues at coordinate 200,709 of JAGFNQ010000903.1, forward strand.
AGTGGAGGGGCCTTTTTGTAAGAATCTCCTCACTTAAACCCCTCTCTTCATTCATTCGCCCCTCGCCCGAGTCCTAGCGCAGCGCAGCCAAAGCCAAGACTCGCAGGCGCCGACTCCTTCCCTTCGTCCCCCTCCGCGTGCCCTAGCCGCAGACGAAGTCGTAGCCACAGCCCGATCGACTCGACTTCTTCTCCTTCCTGCGAGCCTTAGCCCATGGTCGACGTCGATCTTTCCTTCTCTCATCGCGTGCCCTAGCCGCAGCCAAGTGCCGACTCCGCTTCAGTCGGCCGCCACCAAGAGGAAACCCGACGATTGTCTGAGGTAAGGGATTCCGAGCAGGGCTTTGCCGTTTGGTTTTCTGGTTGATTAATGAACTGAGATTCGAGTTTTGATTTGGTTTTTGTTCTTCGATCGTGCTTAGATGTGTGGTTTGATTCAAAGCGTAGATTAGTTCTTGAAGGTAATTGGAATTGGTTTTCAGTTCGGGTTTACTTGAGATACCGTGAGTTGATTTCTGTGACTGATTGCTTCGGTTAATAGTTGTTTTAGGGTTTCGGTTCCTACTCTTTGTGATCTTCTTCAGTGGATGTATTGGGTAGGATTGGTATGGAATTGGATGAGTTATTGTTCTGATGTCGCTTTGACTCATTGATGATCTATTCTTGATTTCTGATTGGAGTATAAAATGAGGTGGTTTGATGCTGTGCTTTTCTTGACTTGGATCTGATTAATTTCATGTTTGTTGATACATGATTATGTTCCTGAATTTGTGGTTACAGGGGGGATGATCTGGGTTAGGTCTGTCTGATGTTGCTGTTCATAGATTGAATTGTAACCCTATTCTTCTATCGTGATTAGTGAAGTGTTGGGTTTGATATGTGTTGATTTGTCTAGTTCTTGTTGTCCGGGAATTATTTTAGAATTCAGATTCAACATGGTATTGGTTAAGCTTTGGTTTGATGTTTGGGTTCACGTTTTTCTGGCTACATTAAAGTCACTGTGAGATATGGAGCATGTTATTTTTCTGATCTGGGTTCTATCGTGAGCTTTCCTACTAGTTGATATGTTTTGGCTCACTATTACTATGGTGATCTCTTTGTTTGGTTTAGTTCTTAGATCTTGGGATCTTGGTCGAGAGTCCGTATATGGGTTTTGGATTAGTTGAGCTCGTGACTTGTGACATATGAAACATTATGTACATTAATGGGATTAGGTTAAGTGGTGGGATTCTGGTTGGGTTGTATTATACTTAGCTAGTTGGCGTTCATATAAATAGCTAAATTATATGTTTTACACAGGACATTGATTATTTCGGCTTGCTCGGGGAAGATATTATTTTGGACAGGAGGTTCTTTCAGATACGAGCATCTCTTCTTGAGGCGGGTACCCTTTGACTTATCTTTTAGATATTGTCATATTGCTATGCATGGTTGATTATAGATAGCAGTAAGATTATACGCTAGCCTTGTTTATTATGTTTGTTCTGGATACTTGTTGTTTATCCCTGAGTTATTATGCTGTTAGTTTCCTACAGTCTCAGGTATTGTCATATCTATATGTATGCTTAGATATCAGGATGTATCTCTTGTATTTGACATGAGGGATGTATGTGTGCATATCATACAACATTCTTGCATTGTTGCATGCCGGCGATCAGCGACTCCCTTGTGGTTGAGCCTAATCGTTTTTCGGTACATGATATGCGCACACAACCACTCATGGGTTAGTGGATACCGTAGGATGTGCGCTTTTGCCCTGTATTGCTCCATTCGGCCACTATTTGGAGGGTGAGCGCGGGCGTGGTAGCAGCCAGGGGTCCCTTCTCGTACTGAGCCACGAGGAGATGAGAGCTTGACTCCCCCATTGCTTGGGGTTAGGAGCGTGGTCTCCGCCAGCATCCTGTCCACCCGGTCACTCAGGAGTAGTGATGGCAGAGTGCGTACAGGTTGTCACAGCTCTACCCACGCGGACGTCGCGGACGATGATCCTGACTGGGACTAGGGGTGACACATGTCATTGCACCATGTGCATACTTTGCATCGTGCATTGTTTGCTGTACTTGATTCTTGCACTTGTTTGACATGCATATTCTGGAGACTTGTTATTTGAGATTATATGTCTAATGATATTCCCTTGGTACTTATTATCCTCTTTTCAGGTTAGCTGGATTCTGGTATGTATCTACCTCAGTATTTCCAGTACTAGTTTTTCCATATTATTGATATGAGACTGTATTAACGTAGATGCTTATTGTTATTATAACATACTATGCATATCTGCTGGGTATTCACTGAGTTATGGACTCACCCCGTTGCCATATATTTTTATTTCAGGTTGAGATATTTGGAGTCGCCAGAAGAGCCCAGCAGCCAGTCCCTACCCATCGCGACCGCAGGATTTTGTTTTGTCCTGTGTAGTGCATTGTTTTATATTTCTTTTAGGACTTGGTATATGTCATATGTGTCGTGTGCCCTAAGGGGCTTTTGTGTATTGGTTGTTTCGTCGTAAGTCGGACCGGTCCGCCGTCAGGTATGATTTACTTAGTTGTCTAGTGTATTTATTTTGTGTTTATCTATTTTGGAGGCCTGAGGCCAAATATATTATCTGCGTGTGTGTTTGGATATTGTATGTATGTGTAAATTATCCGTCGGACAGGGGAGGTGCTATCTAATTTTATATTGGAACAGCGGCTCCTGGGTCTCGGGGCGTGACAGATATTCACCCCCCCTCTATCGACGGCACCGGTCCTACATAACTCTCTGACATGTCAGGCAGGTGCTGACATACTTAGCTATGTCTCTCTTCATCCCTGACCACCAAAATCTTCTTTTCAAATCCTGGTACATCTTAGTGGAACCAGGATGCATTGAGTAGGGAGTTCCATGGGCTTCTTCAAGAATTTTCTTTCTCAGCTCATCATGATTGGGGACACATAAACGGTCACCATAGTAGAGTATCCCACTGTCAGATACTCTAAACTCTTTACTCTCTCCTTCTTGCATCTCTTGCTTGATCCTTTGGATATCAGAATCCTCAACTTGCTCTTTCTGTATTTCTTCAAGAAAAGTTGACTCTAGTGTCAATAGAGCTAGCTGCCCATCAATAATCTCCACTCCATAATCTAGTATCTCCTTCTATAATGGTGGTGCCAATGATGATAAGGACATCAAAGTGGCACAAGTCTTTCTACTCAGTGCATCTGCTACTCTATTTGCCTTACCAGGGTGGTACATAATCTCACAGTCATAGTCCTTCACTAACTGAACTACCTTCGCTGTCTCATATTGAGGTCTTTCTGAGTGAAGAAATATTTCAGACTCTGATGATCTGTATAAATCTTGCACTGCTCTCCATACAGATATTGTCTCCATATTTTTAGAGCGAAGACTACAGCTGCCAACTCCAGATCATGAGTGGGGTAATTCTTTTCATAATCCTTGAGTTGCCTGGAAGCATAAGCTATGACTTTGCCTTCTTGCATAAGTACGGCTCCAAGTCCTAGCTTTGATGCATCACTGTATATATCAAAGCTCTTATCACCTTCGGGTACTATAAGAATAGGAGCGCTTGTCAGTCTCTTCTTCAACTCAAGAAAACTCTGCTCACAGTCTTCAGTCTACTCATACTTCTTATTCTTTCTGGTAAGGGCTGTAAGTGGAGAAGCTATCTTTGAAAAGTCTCCTACAAACCTTCTATAGTACCCTGCTAAACTCAGAAAACTTCTGATCTCACTAGCATTTGTTGGTCGACTCCAGTTACTAACTGCCTTAATCTTGGCTGGGTCTACCATAATGCCTTCTTTGGAGATGATGTGACCTAGAAAGGTCACCTTGTCAAGCCAAAACTCACACTTTGAGAATTTGGCGTATAGCTCGCTCTGATGTAAGGTCTGCAACACTATCTTTATAGGTTCGTCATGTTCTTCCTGAGTCTTTGAATACACTAGGATATCATCAATGAAGACAATGACGAACTTGTCAAGAAAATCCTTGAACACTCGATTCATTAGATCCATAAACGTCGCAGGGGTGTTTGTCACTCCAAAGGGCATGACCACAAACTCGTAGTGCCCATATCTTGTACTGAAAGCAGTCCTTGGCACATCACTCTCCTTCACTTTGAGTTGATGGTAACCTGATCGCAGATCTATTTTGGAGAACACCGTGGCTCCCTTCAACTGATCGAATAAATCATCTATCCTTGGCAAGGGATATCTGTTCTTGATGGTTACCTTATTCAAGGCTCGATAATCTATGCACATTCGCATGGATCCATCTTTCTTCTTGACGAACAACACAGGAGCTCCCCAGGGTGAATGACTAGGGCGGATGAAACCCTTGTCGAGCAGCTCTTGTAATTGTTCTTGCAGCTCTTTCAGTTCTGCTGGTGCCATGTGATAAGGTGCCTTTGAAATTTGGTTGGTTCCTGGAACCAACTCAATTTCAAATTCAATTTCTCGATTGGGAGGGAGTCCTGGTAACTCTTCAGGAAACACCTCCGGATAGTCACAGACTACCCGTACCTCTTTTTACTTTAACTCTTCTCTTTGCCTTGCATCTACTATATGCGCTAATAACCAGAACATCCATTATCTAACATTCTCTGAGCTTGTAAGGTAGATAAGAACCTTTTTTCTTTCTCTTTGGATCTCCAATAAACTCAAATGGAGGTTCTGTTTCTGGTGTGAACTTGCCTTTTCTTTTGCGGCATTCATTAGAGGCACTATACTTGCTCAAGAAATCTATCCCTAGAATGATCGAAATCCTTCATCTCAAGGACTACTAAATCACTATAGAGCTCTCGGTTAGAAATTTGAATTAATACAGCTCGTAGCTACTGAGTAGATGCCATGACCTCTCCTGAAGGTAAGGTTGTTAAGAACTTCATCGTTCAACATTTCTGGTGACCTTTGTACTGTTTAAGTAGTGCTCAGTGATCAAAGCACTACTTATTAGTTCTTCGGAGGGTTGCGGCCTCTTAACACCGCTGGCCACATTTAACGCTATCTCAGGCCTTCACATTTTCAACATTAGCCTGACTCTTTCTTTTTCAGTGCTAACTAGCTCTGGGCACAGATGAGCTAACTGCTTAAACATCTTCACTGCTTCATCCACGGATAGTTCTCCTTGTCTGGACTCCATGAATTCATCATAGTGCTTGTTGGTTACTCGCATGTGAAAGTATTCTTCGAAGAACTCAGTCTTGAAGTCGGCCCATGTCATCTGGCTGACATTTCTCTTGACCTTGACTCTCTCCCACTATATTCTAACATCTCCCGTAAGGCAGAAAAATGCACACTTTATCTTCTCTACTTCAGGCCAGTCCAGTAGCTCTACTATGCTTTCTAAAGACTTGAACCATGCTTGAGCATCCCATGGTTCGGTTGTGCATGAGAAGTTCCCTGGCTTCAATATCTGCCACTAGATGAGGTATACTTCTTATCGTACCCCCCTTACCGGGACTACAGATGTAACCGATGGATCTTCGGTCACAACTGGTGCTACTATATTCTCCACCGGCGGAGTAATGGGAGCAGCTTGCTGGTTAGCCATTAAGGTGGTAATAACTTGCTGTTGTTCTGTTAACTATTTCTGTAACTGCGCCACCACCTCTAAGAGATTTGGTGGTGGTACTGACTTTGCCTTTTACCCTCTAGAAGCTCGCTCCTCGTTTTGAGCCTTTCTAGGACGTCAACTTGTCATTCTCTTACTATTATCTCATAAAGAGAATAATGACATTACTTCACTAAGGACATTACATTACTTCACTATCATCATTCTCATATCATCATACTCATATCATTCATATCATGTCATCTTACTCATATAGCATATACTGATCATGCACATAATAGCATATAATAATACTAACATACTTCCTTATCATCTTTCACTTACTGATACTAGCAGTCAATAATGAAAAGTATACAAAAACTACAACATATGAACTTCTTACTTGGCAGGCGGCAGGATTGATGTTTGATGTCAGTGTGACGGAGGGGTGGAACCTTTTGCTCTGATACTACTCTGTGACGACCCCTTAACTTCTCTCCCTTAAAGGAGACGTCACTTTTACTTAACTTTAACTTTACCTTATTCTTAGCCTTAGGTTACAACTACTTGACTTCCCTTAACTTGCTCTGAATTTTTTTTTCTTTTTTTAAAAAAAATTCATTTTATTTGCTTTGCAAGGATTTGACCCCTAGACCTCTTCGTTGTAAAACTGAAGTACTAACTATCTGCCCTACAACACTTTCTTTTCAATGGTACCAGTTGACTGCTAGATAGCCAGTCGACTGGTGTCAGCCACAGAAACTTTCTGTGCCCGGCACCAGTCGACTGGCCTCTTGGTAGTCGACTGGTGCATCGAACAGAAGGTTCTGTTCGATAGGGCAGTCGACTGGTATCTAAACTAGTCGACTGACACGCCTGAAAACTGCTGTTTCAGACCTGGGAACTCCTTTCAAGGGTCCACCATTCACACACTTCCAATGCATATAATGAAACAACTCCAAATCTAAACTCCATACTAGTTTTATAAGCATCTTAACAACTCAAAACGAATCCAATAACTTGAAATTAGGATTTCTACGAAATTTAACAAACTTATCAAAACACATGCAATCTCTACTAACTTTGTACCCAACTTTGACTCCATGTAAAGTTTAAATAAGGTGATCACATCCTACCAATCCAAAACATCAACCATGAGTTTCTATAAATCAAAACGCCTCTAAGACTTATCCCAAAGATCTCTTCCACGGTTCCGCCGCCACTGAACATCAATGCAAGTCCCGTTCGCCTCCATAGCTTATGCTTTTTCTTTACCTTTATCTGCAATAGAAGGAAATGCAACTAATAAGCGAATTGCTTAGTAAGTAAATCCTAACTCACAAATCCATGTTATCGATAATAAACATGCTCATTTCAAAGAATGTTTGCTTCAAAATACATGCACTTGGAAATATTTGCACATGGGAACTTTCATACACTTATCATGCTCAATCATGCTTGAAAACATTTACTTGCATCAAAACACTTGCAAACTTAACATGCTCATGCTTTCTTTTGAGACTTGATACTTATACATTTCCATACTTTACAACATTAACTTCTTTGCTCTTGCTCTTTAACATGCTTGTAACATAACCATGTTAACATACATAACAAAAACATGCACTTAAGAAAATTGAAACACTTACATATACTCATATACTTCAAAATAATAATCAACTTTCTCAGGTCTTGACACTGTACCATGGTATCAATGTACCAATGCGCGCATCCCTAATAGGTTTCGGGGTAGCTAGCCACCGCACCCTATTAGAGCTTCCTTCTAACTTTCTGTGGGCCTCTCATTTGCCCGGTACATGTCACTTTACAAAAGTAAAATACTTTCTTACTCAATATGCTTATACTTATTAAGCTATCTTTCTTTTTACATAAATTTTGCACTACAAACTTTACCTTTCTTACTTGGAACTTTCATCGAGCACCTTGCGTGCCCTTAACCCAAAACTCATTTTTGGGACTTTTCAAGAACTTGGTCTTATCATACTTAGATCACACATACAAACCTACTCAAATTCAAGTTCTATGATAAGAACATATATTTTTTAGAAACTTAAATCACACAATAAGACAATATTCTCAAAGTACACTTAGATCACAAAATTACGGTTCTACAACGAGAATCTACATACGAAACTACTTCTATTGCAGGTGCAGTGATTTACTTACCCTTTTTCTTGAAAAAAACTCACCAAGTATTTCGAAAAAACCTAGCGTAGGCCTCCTCTTCTCTTCCTTGCGAGGAAACTCCACTCCTTGGCCCTAGGGAAGAAGCCCTAGGTTCTCCACTCAAGAGGAAGAAAAAGGAGGAAGAAAACCCTTGTTTTCTCCCTTGTTTTCGCAACCCCCAAACCCCCTGTTCGCGCAGCCTCCAAAAACCTAATGGGGTCTTAACACAACTTAAGCGGAAGTTTAAATACCTCTTCATGAAAAAGCCTAACTTACCTATAACATTAATTGGCTTCATCCCTTTTTGTGCTTGATACCCCCGCCCTTCTGGCTAGCCGAGTTCGTTTAAGGACCGGCCTGTCGTGTGGTCGTGAGATCAAATCTCTCCTTGTCCATTTTTCGTTTTATTTTTTTTTTTAATTCCGAAAAATGCTAGAAAAATTCCGAAAAATCCCTAATAATACTAGAAAATTATTGGGTGTTTGATAAGCACCATTTTATTGATTATTTTAATTGCTTAAATCGATGTTTGACCTATGTTTTTATTACTTAATTATGATTTTACCCTAGGTTTTGGAATTTTATCTCATTTTGGACTTAATTGCAAAATTACACAATTTTTGGATTAATTGGCCACTAATTTTCTGATATATTTTTGTAGGCATGAAAGGATTCTGGACCTAGGGCATATTGGGTCAAACTTGAGTCGGATGTGAACCGGATCGAATTATCAAGCCTACGATTAATCCGGGTCGTCCGATTCAAGAGCGGCTAGATCTGAGCCATCCGGGACGATCTGAAGTAATCCGAGCTAGGGTTAGGGTTGATCAAGCTCTATGATCAAGATCTGAAGGTTTCATCCCAATCAGAGCTAAATCAACTGTTGGATCAAGCAAGGAGGGCTCTAGAGCGTCCATTCACAGATAGAGTTGATCTGGACCATCCGTTGCATATCTGGAGGATCCGAGCTACCACAAGGCAGATCCTGACCCCAGATCATCATCATAAAAGTTTGGCTCAAATCAGATCAAGATCTACCGTTGGATCTCCTCCAATCAATCTGAGCCGTCCAAACTTAATTACTTGAGGAAAATTTGGCAGCAGTTCTCAGCGTCGCGTCTCCGCCGCTACAGTTCCCTTCTTTGAGTTCTTCGTTTTCCAGTAGATTTTCTTCATTTCCGGGACGCGATCCCTCAATTATTCATCAAGATCATCTTCTGGATCTTTGGAGGTCATTTTTGTTGAAGAATTCAGCTCGAATTCGCGCCGGAAGAGGGTTGTTTGAGGGTTTCAGCAGCTCAGCAGTCCAGTCACTTGCGCCTCTTCCATAAGCCATTTCCGACCATCTGAGCCGGCTGTAGGGGTTCTCAGGTGAGCCCAGGTGGTCCGCGAATCACCACAGCAACCACCATCGACTGAGGCCAAGGAAATTGGGTTGAAATTCCATTATGACGCAGTTTGAGCAGATTTGAATTCAGAAACGAATTTCCATTGATTTGCTGTGCCTAGGGGTTCGAAGCCGGCTCTTGCTTGACGACCAAGAAGAATTTGAGCTTAGGGAAGATTGAGGAGTAGTTTAGCTAGCTAATTTTCATGTTTTGTAGCTTAAATTCCATTTCTGCACTTGTTCTGTTTTTGGCAGTTTCGTACAGCAACTTAGTTCTATGTTTCTTAATTGTTTAGCTTAAGTAGGATTTTAATCTTCAATCTCAGTAAGTTAGGAACTTGTTTAATGATAGATTGAGTTAAATTCCAGTTTAATTGTAGCTTTAATTGTTGCGTGCCATTTCATTGTTGCGTGCCAAGTCATTTCGTGTATCAACTTTTCTTCATCCTGCGTATCAGCTTTCTTCTCTGAATTTCCCTTAGCTTCTGAATGCTTCAGTTTATCTCACATTTAGTTTGTTAAATTGGTTGATGTAGCTTCATTTCTGAGTTTGTTCTGCTCGAAATTTCTGCACACAGTCCACTTCATCATGTATCAGCCCCATTCCTGCAAATTTCAGCTAGATCTGAATTCTTCATAGTATTTCGAATTCAATGAGTTTTAGGTCTTAATACCTGAGATTAAAGACAACATTTGGTTAGCTAATGAGTTGGATAAGCATTGAATTCCAATTTCGCAGCTTTGTTCAGTGTTTCCCTGTTATGTATCAAGTCTTCATCATGTGTATCGAATCTGTTTCCTGTGCATCAGTTTGCTTCCAGCAATTGTCAACTTAGCAATTCTGAATTGGTGTTAAGCATACATCAGTCATCCTTAAGCTTTTCTGAATTGTAGATCAGTGTGTCAAGTCCAGCTGGTTTGTTGTTGGTTCTGCTTTTCAAATGGTTGTTGAATTTCTGCATTTGGTCTGAAACCGCAGATCTGATCAGAAATTCTGTTTCATTCTCTGATTTTCTTCATTCAAACACGCAGAGCATTGCATTCATAGTTTTCCTTCCAACTGCCTGATCAATTCATTTCTGAATTGGCAGTTCAAGTTCTGAATTTTATCTGTTCAACTCCACCAACATTGGTCTGTTTAGCATTGCATTTTACCTGTTGCTGAGATTCTGAAATTCAAGTTCTGAATTCCTGCTGTCAAAAGTTGCATTTAAGTTCATTTCTGAAGTTATCTATTGGTCTGAATTTTATCCATTCATTTTAGCAAGAGTTTTGACTGATAGCAAGGTTTTCAAGCTTAGTCGATTGTTTTCAATGCAGAGTTGTTAGTATTAGTTTTAGCATTCCATATCAGATTTGGCACATAGGTTTTATTCCATGGCATCCCAAGTTTTAGTGGCATTCATTTTATATTTTATTGCGATTTCATTTTAGTTTGAAACCCAAATCTTTATTTGAAACCCGAAAACACAAACGACACACAAATACAAGCGCGAATCAAATAAACCTCAACTAGTCCCCGAGAAAAATACGACCTGTGGCCCCTATATTACATTTTCATATTTTTGATTGTAAAAGGGTTTCCAGCATTCATTTATAAATTCTAAATTTGAGGCCCACATTCGTGACACATAGTTTGGGCTCGTCAAATTTTTACCGTCGTTGCCGAGGAAGCAACTAGTTGATTTGTTAGATTTTTGCTTGTATGCTTTTTGACATATCATTGGGTTCTATTTTCTGTTGCTTTATCATTTGTATACGGTTGCTGCCATTTTTCTTGTCTGTTTTGTGACAGGGCTGCAAATTCAAAATGGGGTCAAAAGAGATAGAAAAGACATTGGAGGAGTTAAGAAATGTGTTAAAGGAGTTGGACTACCAACAAAAATGGAATGCTCAGTCATCTACTTACCAGAAGCTACCTCAGCCACAATTTCAGCCTCTCCAGCACTTTCAGCAGCCAAATCAAGATTTCCAACAGCCCTATCCTAATTTTCAGCAACCAAACTTTCAATTTCAGCCACAAGATCAACCATCATTTCAAAATTTTCAACCAAATCAGAATTTTCAGAATGGGCAGCCCCAATTTTCAGTTTTTGAGCAACCAAATCAGTTTTGTCGGCCTCAAATTCAGCAACTACAACAATTTCAGCCGGATTTTCAGCCAATTCAACCAATTTTCCAGCAAAATCAGATTGGGCAGCCACTATTGCAAAGTTTTCAGCCCCAAATTCAGCAATTTCAGCCTAACTTTCAGCCACCTTATCAACAAGATCCATCATTTTTTCAAGGAATTCAGCAAGGGTTTTCAGATGATTCGAATTTCCAGCAACCATGTCCATTACCGCAGCAATTTCACCCTTGCAATCAGAATTTTCAGCAGCCTAATCATAATTTTCAGCCACCAGAATTCCAGTTTTCCAACCAACAATTTCAGCCCTATGATCAGAATTTTCAGGGCTACAACTTCCAGCAATCTCCACCAACTTGTGAACCAAATTTTCAGCATGTTCAACCATTTGATCAGCCCCCACAGTCTCCATTTCAGAATTCACAGCCTCCTCTTGATTTTCAGCAGACCTATTTTCCATTTCAAGACCAACAAGGGTTCCACACTAACCAAGGAGGCTTTGATGATCCTGATTGGGATGAGGCTCTACACCAAAGGATGATGGAGATGTGTCAACAAATGTTTCAACAACAACAACAGCAACAACAACGCCTTGAGAAATTGCAAGATCGATTGAATCAGATACAAGCCCTAGAATCAGAACAATCCCCCGGAGTTGGTTTTATATCAGTTCAAGGTGACCCTAGCGCATGGCCAAGTCCTTCTTCAAGTAATCTTGCAAATTTGATAGAAGAAGAAGATGACGTACTCATCAAAGTCTGGGCACCTACAGCATGCATCCCTCCGGAGATTCCTACTCAAAATCCATTGCCAAATTTTTCAGCTCAAGAAGAAGAAACTGAAGCTCCACAGGACCATTCTAGACTTTTATTTTCTGATGATAGCATTATTGATGGTCCTAATTTTTCTGACACTGTTGTTGCAGATATTACAGGAGAAGCATTCAGAGGAGATGATTTCATAGGTGTAGGGGATTGCACAAAGCCCCAGGGACCACCACAAGATATAGAGAATGAACCAGAAAGTGTAGGGACTTGCATGGTGGAAGCAAGCACCCAAGGATCACCAGTTGAATGTCCACCAGAGCCTGAGGCTGAAGAGGAGCTTGAACATGACCAGGAGGAGACCACAGATACATCTACTATTATAGAACCTTCAGGTATTATCCAGCACGCTCAGGTAAGTATTTCTCCTTTTTCTTCAGAAAAATTCAGCGAGGTACCTAGTTTTGACTTTATTGACTCTGATGAATTTATTGATATACCTTGTGTAGAGATTGTTTGTGAAAATCCAATAGAGGTACCAAATATTGATTTCCTTAGTCATCATGCATTACTTGACACATCTATTATTGATATGGATCGCGAAATAATTTTAGAGGCACCCATAATTGATGTTGTTTGTTATGATGAATGTTTAGATACATCTTTTGTGGATATGGATAGTGAAAATTTTTTAGAAGTGCCTGAAATGGATGTTATTTATTTTGATGAGTCTCTTGCTATATCTTATGCTGAGGTTGAATGTGAGAAACTTTTGGAGGTATCTGAGATTGATTTCATTGGCTCTGACACATTGCTTGATACACCCTTGATTAAAAATAATTGTGAAATTTCTATTGATGAGCCAGAACTTGATTTCTTTATTTGTGATGAGTATCTGGATGCAAATTTGGTTGGAAATAATTTTGAAAATTTCATTGAGATACTAGAATTTGATTTAATTAGACATGATGCAGTTTTGGATTCACTTTATGCAGATACTGATATTATTTTATTTCTTTCTGACCCTGCACACTTGAGAGAGGTATTACATTGTTTTGCAGGGTCCAGAAGACTTCAGGAGTGGGTGCTCCAACTGAACAGACTTCAGCCTCCTGAAAGGACTTCTGAAAGGCATCAAGAAGGAGGAGATGATTTTACTCTAATTCAAAGCACTCCACCTCTTACATGGATTCTGAATCTAAATCACCTGCGGCCACCTGAACAAATTTTTGTGAAGTTTAAGTGTGGGGGAGTTCCAAATCTCCCAGCCACCCAGACTCCTCCACTACCAAGATGGAGGCTACTTCTGGATAGACTCCGTCCACCAGAATAAAGGGGAGTTTGTTTCTTGTATTTTTCTTTTCTTTTATTTTTCATTTCCATGCTTCCTAGAATTAGAATTTTCCTTTGAACTGAGTCCTTGTAAATAAATGCATGTAATTTCTTTTGTCACTTTTTCTGGCATGAGTAGAAATAAAAGTATCCCATTAGGTTATCTTCATGTCATGTTAGAGTCTTTTGAAAATAAATTAAATTTGGTTGTTAAAACTTAGGGTTTGAGCTAATGGATGAATTCTTGGATGCTTGAGTACTACTTTGCTTTAAATTCTTAATTGACGATTTGAGATGAATCATTTGCACCTAGTGAGAATTAGCCTTATATTTGTGACACACATGTTATTAAACTCTAGAACTTGCTTAGGTTCTTTCAAAATCATATTTGAATGATTGGATCACATCTATAGAGGCTAATCACTTTGTTTACCTTTCCATATCAATTTTAACAAAAATCATGTACCTTCCATTTTCTTTTACTTATTTCCTACTCTTACCCTCACTTTTCTTTGGACTTGTTGTTTAATATGTTTCTAATGTTATTTTGCCCGAGACGGACAAAGATTTAAGTGTGGGGGAGTGACTAAAGTTTTGGATGTATTTCATGCCAAAAAGAAATTTTTTTTTTGCCAAGTTGAAGCCAAAAGGTGCCAATTGAGTGAATTTGGTGTCAAAAATGAGCAAAAGGATGGAAACAATTGAGGCATCTAGACTCTTGATTATAATTTGAAGATCTAAGCAATGTTGTGCCAAGATGAATTGATTTCGGCTGAAAGAAAAAAAAACAGGAAAAAAAAACACAACAAACAATAAATCTGGCCATTGAAGGAATATATATTTTTTTGGATAGCATGTTTTGGTTGGAATGCTTGGATGTGCAGCTGCTCTTTGCTTAGAAATCAACCACATCTTGCTAATTGTTTGTGGAGCTGGACAGATCTGAAAACAACAGAAAAACATATGTGCCAAGTATAAATGCAGAAATCTGGGCAGAAATTGGTGCATTGCAGGAAATCTGTGCTATTGCTGATGCTGGAATCCGATCTACTGATATGGAATGGAATGGAATGAATTTGCAGCTGAAATCTGTATCAGATTGTGTCAAACAGAAATTGCAGATCAGGAAGTTAGCTAGCCTGAAAGAAAAAAAAAATCTGTTCAGATTTAGTTATGGGAGTGCAGCTGTACTAGTGTGAGCTGCTTTTGAGTTTTGTTGCAAAGGATTGCTGAGCAGAATTAATCAAAGCCACCCGACAGCTATTAGAGATTATGGAGAGCATTTAAACTGAGGATGCAAGCTGAGAAAACAGTAGACAAGAGGAGAAATCAGATGGAGTGAAGTCTTGGCACAGTTTTGTATCAATCCAAACTGAATTGTGTTTCCATCAAATCAGCAATGCCTAGCTGCAATTAGACAGAACTGGCAGAGAGGTTTTTGACTGGACTCAACCTCAAAGGAGCAAGATTTAAGTTTCTGATTGAAATCAGCAGTGAAGTGAAGTAAAGGAAAATAAGTGCCATGATCTCAAGTGAAGAGAAGCTGTGAAAAATCTAAAATCTGGGCAGATCTGAAATCAATGAATCTTGGATCAAAAACTGGTTTAGATCAAAACGTGGGAAGCTGGAATTATGAGAAAAATCAGTAATGTAGGAAGTCCGAACCCAATCTATACAAATCTGAAATTGAAGTGCAAATCATCAATTCGGAACAAATGCAGAAATTTCTCAAGTTTGTTGATATAACTTCTATTTTTCTGATACAAACTTTGATGCTAACTGTTGTTAAGCAATTGAAGAATGGGAGTTCTGAAAGTAGCTGCGAGGAGGGGAATTTGAAACATGAAACAGAAAAAATTGCAGCTAAAGACAAGAAGAAAAAAAAATTGGAAGCTTAAACAACAACTAGTTACTGCTTTGAAGCTCACGGAAATTTGGAGTGAAGCTACTCTGATCAGAATTCGAATGCTGTGGAGCTGGGATTGAAACACAGAAAAAGAAAAAAAAATATCAGGAAAGGAGAACAAAACAAAGAGCAAGTGGCACACAAAAGGAAAACTTGGCACATTGAGATCAAATGAAGGGTTTTTCATCCAAATCAAAGGAATTACTCAAGATTTACTCCACCACACTTTTGATATCACTAGAGGACTGAAAGGAGAGCAAAATGCATCAAAAACATCCTTGAGCACTCAAGTCTCCCACTTTATCAGTTTTCCATTTCCTTGAATTTTTATTCCATTTCTTATCATTTTTCTTGTTTTTACTTGTTTTTATAGTTGTTGATTCCAATCATGAATAAATGGTGGAGAGTAGACAATAAGCAAGCCTATGGTAGTGCAAGAAACATGTGTGTGAGAGTGAGCTCCACTTCCATCATCAACTTAGAATTTAAGGAGCGAGCCACCAAAACTTCCCTTGAAAGGCTAGTGATTGAAATTCATCTCAATGACTCATGATAGATGAAAAGGCTAAGTTATTGATTTAAGGACAAGATACTAATCCATAGAGCATAGATTTATGAGAATTGACAACCCTAGATAATTTCTTTTCATTTGTTTCTAATTATGCTTAAGAAAGCCTAAGGGATACATATTTAGTTGTTTCGCGAGACGCTCAAGGTTAAGTGTGGGGGAGTTGATAAGCACCATTTTATTGATTATTTTAATTGCTTAAATCCATGTTTGACCTATGTTTTTATTGCTTAATTATGATTTTACCCTAGGTTTTGGAACTTTATCTCATTTTGGACTTAATTGCAAAATTACACAATTTTTGGATTAATTGGCCACTAATTTTCTGATATATTTTTGTAGGCATGAAAGGATCCTGGACCTAGGGCATATTGGGTCAAACTTGAGTCGGATGTGAACCGGATCGAATTATCAAGCCTACGATTAATCCGGGTCGTCCGATTCAAGAGCGGCTAGATCTGAGCCATCCGGGACGATCTGAAGCAATCCAAGCTAGGGTTAGGGTTGATCAAGCTCTATGATCACGATCTGAAGGATTCATCCCAATCAGAGCTAAATCAACCATTGGATCAAGCAAGGAGGGCTCTAGAGCGTCCATTCACAGATAGAGTTGATCTGGACCATCCGTTGCATATCTGGAGGATCCGAGCTACCACAAGGCAAATCCTGACCCCAGATCATCATCATAAAAGTTTGGGTCAAATCAGATCAAGATCTACCGTTGGATCTCCTCCAATCAATCTGAGCCGTCCAAACTTAATTACTTAAGGAAAATTTGGCAGCAGTTCTCAGCGTCGTGTCTCCGCCGCTACAGTTCCCTTCTTCGAGTTCTTTGTTTTCCAGTAGATTTTCTTCATTTCCGGGGCGCGACCCCTCAATTATTCATCAAGATCATCTTCTGGATCTTTGGAGGTCATTTTTGTTGAAGAATTCAGCTCGAATTCGCGCCGGAAGAGGGTTGTTTGAGGGTTTCGGCAGCTCAGCAGTCCAGTCACTTGAGCCTCTTCCATAAGCCATTTTCGACCATCTGAGTCGGCTGTAGGGGTTCTCAGGTCAACCCAGGTGGTCCGCAAATCACCACAGCAACCACCATCGACTGAGGCCAAGGAAATTGGGTTGAAATTCCATTATGACGCAGTTTGAGCAGATTTGAATTCAGAAACGAATTTCCACTGATTTGCTGTGCCTAGGGGTTCGAAGCCGGCTCTTGCTTGACGACCAAGAAGAATTTGAGCTTAGGGAAGATTGAGGAGTAGTTTAGCTAGCTAATTTTCATGTTTTGTAGCTTAAATTCCATTTCTGCACTTGTTCTGTTTTTGGCAGTTTCGTACAGCAACTTAGTTCTATGTTTCTTAATTGTTTAGCTTAAGTAGGATTTTAATCTTCAATGTCAGTAAGTTAGGAACTTGTTTAATGATAGATTGAGTTAAATTCCAGTTTAATTGTAGCTTTAATTGTTGCGTGCCATTTCATTGTTGCGTGCCAAGTCATTTCGTGTATCAACTTTTCTTCATCCTGCGTATCAGCTTTCTTCTCTGAATTTCCCTTAGCTTCTGAATGCTTCAGTTTATCTCACATTTAGTTTGTTAAATTGGTTGATGTAGCTTCATTTCTGAGTTTGTTCTGCTCGAAATTTCTGCACACAGTCCACTTCATCATGTATCAGCCCCATTCCTGCAAATTTCAGCTAGATCTGAATTCTTCATAGTATTTCGAATTCAATGAGTTTTAGGTCTTAATACCTGAGATTAAAGACAACATTTGGTTAGCTAATGAGTTGGATAAGCATTGAATTCCAATTTCGCAGCTTTGTTCAGTCTTTCCCTGTTATGTATCAAGTCTTCATCATGTGTATCGAATCTGTTTCCTGTGCATCAGTTTGCTTCCAGCAATTGTCAACTTAGCAATTCTGAATTGGTGTTAAGCATACATCAGTCATCCTTAAGCTTTTCTGAATTGTAGATCAGTGTGTCAAGTCCAGCTGGTTTGTTGTTGGTTCTGCTTTTCAAATGGTTGTTGAATTTCTGCATTTGGTCTGAAATCGCAGATCTGATCAGAAATTCTGTTTCATTCTCTGATTTTTTCATTCAAACACGCAGAGCATTGCATTCATAGTTTTCCTTCCAACTGCATGATCAATTCATTTCTGAATTGGCAGTTCAAGTTCTGAATTTTATCTGTTCAACTCCACCAACATTGGTCTGTTTAGCATTGCATTTTACCTATTGCTGAGATTCTGAAATTCAAGTTCTGAATTCCTGCTGTCAAAAGTTGCATTTAAGTTCATTTCTGAAGTTATCTATTGGTCTGAATTTTATCCATTCATTTTAGCAAGAGTTTTGACTGATAGCAAGGTTTTCAAGCTTAGTCGATTGTTTTCAATGCAGAGTTGTTAGTATTAGTTTTAGCATTCCATATCAGATTTGGCACATAGGTTTTATTCCATGGCATCCCAAGTTTTAGTGGCATTCATTTTATATTTTATTGCGATTTCATTTTAGTTTGAAACCCAAATCTTTATTTGAAACCCGAAAACACAAACGACACACAAATACAAGCGCGAATCAAATAAACCTCAACTAGTCCCCGAGAAAAATATGACCTGTGACCCCTATATTACATTTTCATACTTTTGATTGTAAAAGGGTTTCCAGCATTCATTTATAAATTTTAAATTTGAGGCCCACATTCGTGACAGTATATTTTGGGCCCGTCAGTGTTACAGCTTCCAGGTCTTGGCGAGGCACAGAGGCCTTCTTTGTCCATCGCCTTATTGGATCATCAACCATTTCCTTAGACAAAGCCTTTTAAAGAAATAATAAATTTAATTTACTCTTTGAGAAACTTTAGTCTAACTAGTCTATGATGTGGTGAAGTAGCTTCGACTAGTTCCACTTAGCTAAGTTGACCAGATCGGGTACTCCTTACCCTTGCTGTCTTCCTAGACCAAGTTTTCCTAACGTACTATCATCTCGCCCCACCCTTGTACTAGGTTAGGCAAGTATCAATCAATCCTTTTCCTATCTATCCATTCTAAATAATGCAGTAAAGTAAACATGAAGGACATGACAAATATTTAAGAAAAGATGAGTAGATGCATGAGCATGACATTTATGCATGAGTCAATCAGGTCAAAACATTTTAATTAAGTTTCTAATAGAGTATCAAATTCTCGATTTGATACAGACCGTGTGAACCTGCGAATATGTCAACCCATATTGACATATTTAATATTATTAAATTGATTATTCCAGTTGGGTAGAATTTTATTTAATTTCATATCTGAGGGTAATTAATTGAAATTTAGTTCGTGAATTTTGTTGAATTAAGGATTGTTATTAAGGTTGAATTGTTATTTAATTAAGATTTAATAATTAAATTAAGATTTTAGGTTGTTAGGATTTAATTAAAGATTTGAGTTATTAAGAATCAATTAAGGTTTAAATTATTAAAGAATTAATTAAGGTTAAATTATCAAAAATTAATTAAGGTTTAAATTATTTGTAATTAAATTATTAAGGATTAATTGAATTTTAAATTATTAAGGATTAATTGATGTTTAAATTATTAAGAATTAATTGAAGTTTATATTATTAAGAATTAATTGAAGTTTAATGTATTAATGATTAATTAAAGTTTAAATTATTAAGAATTAATTGAAGTTTAAATTATTAAGAATTAATTGAAGTTTAAATTATTAATGATTAATTGAAGTTTAAATTATTAAGAATTAATTGAAGTTTAAAACTGTTACAAATTAATTAGAGTTAAAATTGTTACGAATTAATAAGAGTTAAAATTGTGACGAATTAATTAGAGTTAAAATTAACTTATTAATGTTGTTAAGAATTTTGTATCTAGTTGCATCATTTCCATTAATTCAACAATTTCTGATTTATCCAGTATTTCTTTTGAATTTATGTTTTCAATTTTGTTTAATACTTCTATTTTATTTGATTTCTTGTAAGCCCTATTGAACATAACTTTAATTCTACTAAATTCATTTTCATTTTCATCTTCATCTTCATCTTTATTTTCATTTTCGGAGTTATATTTAGAATTTAAAATTGCATCATTATCTTCATAATAGGTAGAATAATTTTCACAACTGCTAATTAAGGTTGTAGTATTATATTCAGAAATTTAGTGAGTATTATCTTCAATAATATCTAGAGTATTATTTTCTATATTATCTAGAGGATTATGTTCAGAAATGGATTGAACATTAATTTCAAGAATATTAGAGTTATCAATAATAATTTCATCATAATCCTGAGAGTTATCAGAATTAACGGTAATATTATTAATTAAGGTATTACCATTTGAAATATTATCATTATCCTTAGAATTATCAACAATATTTAAAGTGTCATTATCAAAAATATTAGAAATTAAAGTATTATTATTAATTTCAAAAATTCTAGAATTAATATTAAGGATTAGAGAATTAATGTTTGATATTTTAATATTGTCAATATTTGGTAATTTGTCATGTAATAAATTAAGTTGGCTATTCAAAAAATCTAATTTATCGGAAAAATTACCAGTGTTATCTAAATTATTAGAATGCTTGTAAAACTGTGCAGGAATTTTAGGAATTTGAAAATTATTGTGGAAATTAATTTTTCGTACCTTGATAGGGCACTGGTTCTTGTAGTGTCCGTGCTTTTGACATCTGAAGCACCGGATGTGGCTCTTGTCCCTCCGGACTCTTGGTGCTGGTACCTCCTTTGCCGCCGATGGTGAAGATCGAGTCTTATGAGGGGGACACTAGTTTTTATAGTGCCCTCTCTCCTTGCACTTAAAACATATAATATGAAATTTAAAAATGGACATAATTAAAAAAATACCTGTATTCACCCTTGCTCCCCCTCAATTCCTGGCTTCTTTGCTCCTTCGGCTGTTAGTCCGGTGAAGAGCTTCCAGGCTCTGATACGACTTGTAGGATCGATGTCGTCGATAGAGGGGGGTGAATATCGACTTGAAAAATTCGTCGAAAATTCGTCGCATGTTCATCTTTCTATCAGGGTTAGTACTCAGCGGAAAATAGAATAAAAGAAAGGCAAAACACTTGTACACGCTGAATTTATTTACTTGGTTCCCGACCCTCCTGAGTCAGTATGCCCAAGCCCTATGTACTCAGCGTGAGTCCACTAATGGTCTCCTTTCCAGAATTTCTGGAGGTGGAGAATACCCGTCTTACAATTCAAATTACAATCAAAGAATAAGTAAATTGAAACACAACTTGTAAATAAAAAGCAAACCAAAAAAACTCGGCCAACTCTGGAAGTCCGAAGCGCCGCACGCTTCTTCCTTGAGTCTCCTTGGTCGCAGAGCTTCGACTTGAATGCTTTTTCTTTGCAGAGAGTGCTTATACTGATGTGAAAGTTGATGTTCTACAATGAGGGGTCAAACCCCTTTATATATAAGCTTCTCGGGCGCCTGCGATGTCTTAGGCGCCTGCCACGTGTCGGTCAAACTTCATCTGTTGCACCGAAATCGCAGCAGTGATAGAAACTGCTTTCCTAGGCGCCTGGCTTGCCAAGCATCTCTTGGGCGCTTGATTCAAGTCAGGCGCCCAGGAGCTGTTTCCCAGGTTCCTTTTCTCCCGCGTTTGCTCTCCTATCTTGCCTCCAACTCCAGGTACCTGCAAGACAACAAACACAAGACAAAAACACAGATAATCATAGCCTTAGCTTATTGGTTCTGACTTTGGATTTCACCTGAAATCATAGGTCGAACCGACGTCTAATGTTCCCTTTCCCGGGGAATGCGTCCCAGGTTGGACTTTCGCTCAGCCTTCAAGAACTCGAATCTCCAGATGTCCGACCACGACCCATCTCTACTTCTGTTCACGATCCCCGCTCGACTAATGCTTTTGCCAACTGGGACCTCCGGCTGGACTTTTGCTCGACCTCCGAGAACTCGGATCTCGAGACGTCCGACCTCGACCCGTCTCTACTTCTGTCCGACAATTCTCACTTGGCATAGACTCCTGATATACGGGGGCGCCCGATATTGAAACGGTTGTATACTCAGGCTCCTGATATACCCAACGCCTGGTAGATACGGGCGCCTGTATACGGGGGCGCCCGATATTGAATTAGGCGCCTTGTTTGACTTGGTCAAACTGACCAGCTTTTTGGTTCTTCGTCTTCTGGGTGATTTCCGGCCAACCGGAGTTAGGCTCACTCGAACCCGACTCTGGCCTTTCGTCCCTCGAGCATGCTTCATCCCGGCTTCTCGTCCTTTAGACGTCACACACGTCCTTCTCGATCCACCAGTGTACTCTTCTGCTGCTTTCGCGTCCCTCGAATTGCACCGAGCCCGTCGGCTCACTTTCCTGCACAATCCTTCTCGTCCGCTACGTCTTATGCTCGACTTCCTCTGTACCTACGCTCCTGCACACTTAGAAGAGGGATTAGAAAATGCAGGACCTAACTTAACCTAGTTGATCACATCAAAACTAATCGGGGTACCAACAATCTCTCCCTTTTTGATGTGCATCAATCCAAGTTTAGTTAATGTTAAACAAAAAATAAAACTTAACTAAGTTAAACAGTTTAAACATAATGACAGAATTGGTAAGACTATGCAAAAATAGAATTGGTAAATCTATCTCCCCTTGAACCTCAGTTCTACTCTCCCCCTTTGATCATAGCAAAAAAATAGGGAAACATAATTAGGGAGGAATTTTTTTTTTTTGAGTGCGATAACAAAATATTATAAGTGAAAAAAATCGTGTTGCCATAGATTTTTCAAATTGAAAATGACATATTTTTTCGAAGTTAATTCCATTTTTTGTTAAAAAATGACTTTAAAAAATCTATTTTTTTGACAAAATCAACAGCTGACGAGGACATCCTAAAAAAATAGATCTGATTAAAATATTTTTCTATTGAATTTTGAAAATTAAAATGTTTTTCTATTGAATTTTGAAAGCTTAAAATGTTTTTCTATTGATTTTGAAAAATCGAACATCATTGAAAAAATCTGAATATTTTTGTCAAAGTCAAAGATGAATATATGAGTTTGGACAAAAAGTTTACGCTTTAAATTCATTCATCAAGTCTGAAAATAAATGAAAAATCAACATATAAGGGGTTTTAATGAATAAATTTTTAAAAATTCGAAAATGCTTCCAAAAATTTGAAAAAATTATAATGGGTTCTTTCCACTATATATGAATCATGAAAAAATTGGATCTATGAAAATAAATTATTTATCTATTTTTAAAATTTTAATTTCAAATTTTGATCGAAAAATCATAAAAATAAAAAATTATTTGAAAAAGTTTGAAAAATTCTCATTAGATGGACAACATAATTGTACATAGAAAAAAAATAAAGACATAATTTTTGTAAAAAAATTATGCACATATTTAATAACAAAAATAACTTATCAGTTTAATACAAATTTAGGAATCCAAAATAAGTTCCTATCTACTGGATTATTTAAAAATTTTGGCAAAATATAGATTTTGGAAACTTTTTTAAATTGATCCTTATGGTTTTTAAAATACCAATTTAAATTATCAAAAAATCTATTTTTCTTTTGGCGTAAATTGCAATATCAAGTTCTAATTTTTGCACTAGGGTTTTCAAATGGTCATTTTCATTTTTTAAAATATCAGGAGAGGATGTAAGTGCCAGTTCATTTTTTAATTTCAAATTTTCTTTTCCTAATCTACCATTAGATTTGAGCAAGGCTTTAACTCCTGCATACAACTGATCATGAGGAAGAAAATAAACGTCACTTACCGGGTGGTTTTCGAAAAGTGAGGTTCCTCCTTCGTCGTCGCTCTCTTCTGATGTCTCTCCCCCTTCATCAGTGCTCCCTTCTTGATGACATGCCATCAACGCAAGTCCCGCGTATTTTGACCTTCTGACTCTTCTGACGAGGACTCGTCCCAGGTGGCCTTGAGTGCCTTTTTCTTCTTTAGCTATTTCTTGAGTTTAAGACACTGGTCCTTCAGGTGTCCCTCCTCGTTGCAGTTGTAGCATCTGATTATTCGCTTCTTTGGAGACCGTCTTCTTTTCTGCGTTCTTGAAAATTTGTTAGCTTTAAAAAAGCTTTTAAAAGAACTTACCATTTTTGATGTTTCATCGTCAGTCGAGGATTCCCCGTCGAGTTGGATCATCCTTGTGTTCAGTACGACGATGTCTGCTTTCTTATTCTTTTCTACAAAACGAGATTCGTGAAGCTCCAAAGTATAGAACAATTGCTCTAATGTACTTATTGTAGGCGTTGGGATTCCTATCCTATTTCCACGGATTGAATTTGATGGACAGAATAGATCCCAAACGACCTGCTTCATCAAAACCTATGTTGATCAATTAGTTGATCGATCGACAACGGTTTTGTTCGATGAAACCTTTCGATCGCCGGTTCTTATGTTTAATTCAAGATCCAGGAAGAATATGAATACAACTATAGCAGAAAACAGATACAAGATATACCTCTCGATCTTCTATTGTATTCCTATCCTCTTCTTGGACGTCATGTGGGCGATGAACTTCTAAGAATCGCAGCCGCCGCTCACCCTTCTTCTTCTTCCTTGCCGCCGCACTCCCTGGCCACCACGCACCCAAGCCGGCGCACGCCCTAGCCGGCACATGCCCTAGCCACCGCACGCCCAAACCGTCGCATGCACTAGCCAAAGAAGAATAGGGGTTCTCTCTGAAAAAATCCACGACTTAAGAGGGTTGGCTACAATAGGGACCAAAAGGAGGAGTCAGTTATGGTCTCCTAACGGATTTTAAGATTCTTGTTTTCAACCCGATAACTAACTTAAATCCATTAATAATAACTCGATCCACTAAAGGGCTATTATTGAACTACCGCACCGACCCCATATTAAAATATGGGCTCCTTCCTATTATAAGTACATTATCTCCCCGTGTTTAAGATATCGTATGTCCATTAATTAATTGAATTACTAACAATTCAATTAATTAACATATAACTCCAAGATTAGTACCACTCAACTTTATTATCATGTCGGATCAAGTCCACCTGCAGGGATTACATGATAATCCTTATGAGCTCCTCAAGGGGACATCATCAACCTAAATAATTAGGATACGGTTTCCTTCTATAATCAACGCCACACCATATAAATAATATTATTTCCTAATTTATCGGGCTTATTGATTTAACGGATAAATCTCACCCATTGGTAAATTAAAGAAATAAATACTAAGTATATGCGCCCATTATTATATCAAGATTAAGAGCATGTACATCCATAATAACAGAGGTCTTGTTCAATTATATAGTCAGTATAAATCAAACAACCTCAAAATAGTCCTACTTAATACACACAATGTGCACTAGTGTAATTCTATAGTCAAGATAGACTAATACCAAATTACACTACAACCATTCCAATGATTTGTCCAAATCTATCTTGGTTGTCAGCTACTACTTATACTTCACAAGGAATCGATAATATGATCTTCTGTATGACACCACACATTGTGTTATCTACAATGCAAAGTATCAGACAATATGCACGCATATAGTAAATATAAAATACAAACAATGATCATGTGATTCTCATTCCAATATATAGTTATCCATACAAAAGCTAAGCTTTTAGTATACATCCTAACAATCTCCCACTTATACTAAAAGACTATGCTGCCATAAACTGCCATACATCTGACTCTCATTCCCTCCACATGTCAATCTCGCCGGAAGGGCCTTAGTGAAAGGATCTGCCAGCTTATCCTCTAATGCAATCATGGCGACAACAACTTCTCCTCGTATTACGATCTCTCGTATCAGGTGGTATTTGTGCTCTATGTGTTTACTTGCCTTATGTGCTTGTGGTTCCTTCAAGTTTGCAACTGCACCACTGTTATCACAATAAATTGTGATAGCCTTGGGCAAACCAGGAATCACATCTTAGTCTATTGAGAAGTTCCTGAGCCATACAACTTCTTTGGCCGCTTCAAAGGCTGCCACATACTCAGCATCCATGGTGGAGTCCGCCATGCATTTCTGCTTGACACTCCTCCATACTATGGCTCCACCTCCCAAAGTAAACACATACCCCGAGGTAGACTTACTGTTATCCCTATCTGCTTGGAAGTCAGAATCCGTGTAACCAATAGGGAGTAATTGATCTGCCTGGTAAACTACCATATAATCCCTAGTCCTTCTCAGCTAGTTCAATATATGCTTTACTGCAGTCCAATGTCCCTATCCTGGATTACTCTGATGTCTGCTAACCATGCCCACGACAAAGTAGATATCCGACCTCATACATAGTGTTAGGATGTATACTAAAAGCCTAGCTTTTGTATGAACATCTACATTTTGGAATGAGGATCACATGATCATTGTTTGCATTTTATATTTGATATATACATGCTATTATCTAATAGTTTACACTGTAGTTAACATGATATGTGGTGTCATATAGAAGATTATGTTATCAGTCACTTGTAGAGTATAAGTAGAGGCTCACAACCTAGATGGTTTTGGACAACTATTGGCATGGTTGTAGTGTAATTTGGTATTGGTTTGACTTGACCATAGAATTATACTAGTACACTTTGTGTGTATTGAGTAGGACCGATATAGAGGTGATTCAATTTGTACTGACTATATAATTGAATCAGACCGCAGATATTATGGTATACATGCTCTTAATCCCGATATAATAATGGGCACATGTACTTAATATCCATTTCTTTGATTTACCAGTGGACGAGATTTATTGGTTAAATCGATAGGCCCAGTAAATTAGGAAATAATATTATTTACATGATGTGTCATTGATTATAGAAGGAAATCATGTCCTGATGCGTCAGGTTGATGATGCCCCCTTGAGGAGCTTATAAAGCTCATCATGTTAAATCCTACAGGTGGACTTGGTCCGACATAATGATAAGGTTGAATGGTTCTACTTATGGAGTTAGATATTAATTAATTAAATTATCAGTAATTTAATTAATTAATGGGCATTCAAAATCTTAAATATGAGAAAAATTTGTACACATAATAGGTGGAACCCATATTTAATTATGGGGGTTGGTGAGGTAGATCAATGATGATCCTTTAGTGGATTGGATCATCATTAATGGATCAGGCTTTGATCCATTAGGTGGCCAAGACTCAACTCCTCATGGTCCCTATTATAGCCTATATATACCTCATGTGTCATGAGACCAAGGCATCCATTAGAACCCTAGAGCCTCTCTCTCTTTTTCTCTCATCCTCTCTCTCTCCTAGGTCAAGCTGGCGCCGACGACAAGGGAAGGAAGAAGAGGAGTTTTGGGTGTGGTTTTCTTCTTCACCTCTCATCCTCTATTCATTCTCTTGGGCGTGCACTAACCTAGAGCAAGGGAGAGTGGCCCACGACTAGGAAAACAAGGAGCACATCCTTCTTTTGGCGACGGCAGCAAGGTAGTGAAGAAGGGTTGGCCAACAGGTTCTTGGAGCAAGGAAAGGAGTTTCCTTTCTTTGTTATTCATCTTCCTCTTCCTCCTCTTCTATTCCTCCTTGAACGTGCAGCTAGGGTTTGCAAAGGAGAATTCTTCTTCTTCTCCCTTGTTCGGCGGCAACAAGGATAGAGAAGGGGTGGTTTCGGCGCAAACAAAGAAGAAGAAAGGTTCTTCCCTTCTTCTAGGGTTTTCAGCGCAAGCTTGTTGGAAGAAGTTGGTGGCTTTGGTGTCTTCATTTCTTGGAGGCTCATCACCCACACGATGCCCAAGAAGAGGTTGGGTCATACAATAGAAGATCGCGAGCTAAACAAGACGTATAACTTCTTGTTTTGGTTCCTTTCACTTTATCTTATTATTGTATGTTGATATCTAACATGGACCCCAATGATAAACACAAAAACCAGCGATCCATACATCATCTATTCCGTGGCTAACCGATGATGAGTCGGTTGCTTGGGAAATTGTTCTCCATTCGGATTGATTTCAATTATTGAAATTTTTAATCCAAGGACATGGAGAGGATTCCCATGCGCAATCAAACCGTCAACCCAACACATAGCATAACATACATGAGGCTTCCTACAGCTGAAGCATAAGGAACCGCCTTCATCTCCTGTATCTCCTTTGATGTTTTAGGACACATCTCATTAGATAAAGGTACTCCATGCCAAAAATTTGGAAAACCTTTCTTGGAGTTTTGCATGCTAAAACGAGCTAGGATAGTGTCTATGTATGAAGCTTGAGATAAGAACAACATCCTTTTCTTGTGATCCCTTATAACCTTGATCCCAAGGATGTGTCCAGCTTCTCCCAAGTCCTTCATATCAAATTGTGTTAGCATTTGGAAAAATTCGTGGGCTTAAGTGCAAAGTTCCTAAAATTTGGGGCTCTTGTGAGATTAGCCAAAATAGGGTGGGTTTTTTTGCAAATTGGTTTATCCATTAAATCCCCGTTCCTTTCCGTTTCCTCGCATATTCCACCCGATCAGAGACTTCTTTCTCTCCTCCTTCCTCTTGCGGCGAAGCGTGGGATCGGGGCAGATCGGGGTTCTCTCCTCCTTCCTCTGGCAACGAATCGTGAGATTGCGGCAGACGGGGTTCTCTTCTCCATCCTCTTGCGGTGGATAGCGAGATCGGGGCAAATCGAGGCTGCGACGCTTCTACTCTCCTTCTCTTTCTGTTTTTGGTGCCAGCATTGGCGACCCCCAGTCTGTTCCACCGTCGCTCGTCGGTACTCGGGGGGATCACGACCTTGTTTTCCCTGGTGGATCACTTCGCCATTTGATTTCAATCAGGTAGGGTTCCTCTCTTAATCGTAGGCTGAGCTTGTGTTGAATCGGCGTTTAGGGCTTTAATCGCAGTTTACCTTGTGTGTTTGCGAATTAGGGATTGGTGGAATGGGTAGCTGGGATCTGGATTGATCAATCGGTTGGGTTCCATTGGAATCGGCTG
Organism: Boesenbergia rotunda; assembly: GCA_024364735.1. Classification (NCBI taxonomy): domain Eukaryota; kingdom Viridiplantae; phylum Streptophyta; class Magnoliopsida; order Zingiberales; family Zingiberaceae; genus Boesenbergia; species Boesenbergia rotunda. The sequence continues at coordinate 229,437 of JAGFNQ010000903.1, forward strand.
GAGAGGTGGGCGATCCACGCGCGTGTGTGTTAGGAGGTAAGATCTTGATGCTACAGGTTAGATCTTGAGTTCTCTGTTGATCTTCTTCCTTGGTATTGTGAATGTTGCGGAGATTTATTCTGGAGGTTCTGTGAGCTTGATCTTGGATTCTTTTGCTAGAAGCTACTGATATTAGGGATTGATCGTAACTGCTACCTTGATCTAGACTTTGGATTTCAAGGGAGCGCGTGCAATTTCTATTGCTTCTGTTTGTTCCCCGTTCTTGCGTGCTTCTGCTCTGATCGTGAGGTTGGTTGATGCTCTCTGTTCTTAGTGATATTGATTTTGATCAGTGGATGAATTCTGGTTTAGGGATTTTAGTTGTGATAGTAGTTGGATCACGAACCTTAGTTGTGATCTTAATTGAGTATTAGGAATTAAGCTTTTGATTAGGATTAATTAATTAATATTAATCCTAATTAAATTAGATGGTTATTTAGCGAAGCATCATATGAGATTTAAGCTAAATAATTATGTTATTTGATGCAGGACCTTGATTGATTTTGCTACCTTGTGGCGGATATTATATTTGGACTCTCGATGCCTGGACTTTTTCATATCGAGGCGGGTACCTCTTTTTATGCATAGATAGATTTAGTTAGCAGTAGGGATATCTGACATCTTTATCACCGTACTCTTGCTTCGGTAGTTGTATCCGTTAGCTTTATGCTTATTATTTCTGTATGGATTGGTGATGTACAGTTTACCTTATACCTTACGCTAGGATTTAGGTATTGGTGCATACCGGTTATTTGGACTACTGCATATCATGTAGATGACAGCAGGGATAGATAGTGGATGATGCATGGGATAGTGACATGCATCATTGTTGCACGTAGCATAGGGGACGACCTTGTTGGGACCGGGTGCATGTTGACATGGATGCGGGTTCGTAATTTTAAATTTTATTACGTGCAGCGGAAGACTTAGCATAAATAATTTCTCAAATTATTTTAACCACACATCTAGCATGCAATCTTATATTGTGTAGACATGATCATATATTAAAATTTTGCAGAAACGTAAACTAATTTACATGTTACCTCGTGTAACTCGAAGAAAGGAACGAGATCCAACCGTAGCGTCCCTTGGAAGCTCCGCCTCTATTCGCGTCCATGCCGAGTTTTCTTCGGGATGACTTCGCAAAGCCACGAGTTTCACGCCGACACGAACTACTAGATTCTCCAAAGGCACGACAAGAATACCAAGAGAGAGATGGAAAGACTAACCACCAAACGAAGAACGGAATCAAGATTCCGGGAGGAAGGAAGGAGTCGCGCCCGCTTCTTCTTCTTCTTAGGCCTCTTCCTGGTGGTAGAAGCTCACGGCAACCAAAAGGAGGGCCTCTAGGGCTGGCGCCACTAAAGGAGGGAGAGGGAGAGAAGGAGAGGGAGAGAGGCTAGGCAAGAATCCTTGATCTCTTGATTTTATTTCCAAGCCTTGCCTTGTTGCCTTTATATAGTAGCCTCTCAATCGCCAAGTCTCCCTTTAACGGAATAAATTTTCATAAGAAATTTATCTTATAAATTTTTCTATGAATTATTCCGTTATGCCAAGTTATTATTATAACTTAATTTAAAATAAAAACAAGCATGTCTCTCCTTTTATTATGGAAAGAATTTTCTTTATATAAATTTCTTTATCATGGTAAATCAATCCATTATTGATTTTATAAAATAAAATAAACCAATCCAAGGTTTATTTTAATTTCCATGAAAAATAAATCTCTTTATATAAATTTCTTTATATAAATTTCTTTATCCATAATTTTATAAGACAAACTACGCGCGGTTTATTTTATAAATTTGAACCAAACAATTTGGTTCTTCCCTCTTATTGTGGCCGGCCAAACAAAGAGGGTGGGGACCCTCTTTGGCCGGCTAAACCCAAGCCGAAACTATATGAATTAAACTCATTTAATTCGTCTAATAAGTCTTCAAAAGACTTAGCCATTTTATGCTTCCGATGCGTCTCTGAAAAATTCAGATTCGACTTATCTCTCTTGATCGAAAAATCCAATTTTTAACTCATTTTAAATCTCTCGGATTACTCGTAGTGCGTGTGACTAAATAGGCTTTCGATTTATGTTGGCCGTCTATAATTAACCAATTATAGAACGATCATGAGTGGCACCTAGTAGTACATCATGATCCCCAATTAATTGAAAGATCAACGGTTGACCTCAGAAACTATTCTGAAACCCTTCAGCAGCTTTAATGAATCGTGCCTCATTCCCTTCACCATCTTATACCCACTTGGTTCAGGACACAGTCTATGTGTGTCAGTCCCCACTAGGTTGTCTACGTCACACCTAGCCCAAGCAATGTCTTTCTCGTCCAACGGATTCTAATTACTCTCATGTATCTGAGATATTCATACTCTGATCATGTGATGCTCTGGCCAGAGGCTTTGAGTAACAATCCGACGATAGGCCTTGGGTATACATCCCCTCGCAAGGAGTGGTGAATCCTTTGTAGGCTGTTCAAACATCTTCGGGCACTTTGGCTTATACCCAATCATCCTGGGTCCACACCTCCTTGGAGATGCTTGCTTAAGATGTCAAAGTATAAATCTTCATGACCAAGATGACTTGAACACCGCAAGTCAAAGGAACATCGCACTTAAGTTGCAGTAAGAACTTCATTGACATATCTATATGTAGATTACCATATGAAGTTTTACAGCTAGTCACTCCAATGAACTAGTTCCCTTAACTAGCATTCATGTTTATCTCCGGACATCCCAATGTCACCAACCAGTGAGAATCAGCTGATTAGAGAATAACCCATGCTAGTCTCAACAGAATTGATAGTGTCCGTATTTATCAATTCATCGACTAGGGACAATTTCAATACTTCACAATTGCACATGTAGAGATAATCACTAGTTGTGAATTGATCACAAATTCTCTCATGCTGTGAATTGTATTGCGGACATTCAGTAAATGAGTTTAAGATCTCAATCAAATACACGAACATGTATACTCAAATAGTGAATATTCATTTATTAAAGTAAATTATTACAATCATAAGGCGATTGCCTTAGGACACTTCTCTCATATTACTAACAAACTCCCACTTGGCCTAATGCCAATCGCTACGGTATCCAATACCACAGGCTCTAACATGACCCTCAAACTTGCTTTGAGGCAAGGCCTTAGTTAAAGGATCCGCTAAATTCCTTTCAGTGGGAATTTTCTCAATTTGTATATCATTCCTACTTATAATCTCTCTGATCAGATGATAGTGGCGAAGCACGTGTTTGGATCGCTGATGAGACCTTGGTTCCTTTGTTTGTGCAATAGCTCCATTGTTTTCGCAGTAAACCGGCACTGCTTCATCAATGGTTGGAACCACACCAAGTTCTGAGACAAACTTCTTGATCCAGACTGCTTCCTTTGCTGCTTCCGAAGCTGCAATGTATTCCGCTTCCGTGGTAGAATCCGCTACAGTGTCTTGCTTGGAACTCTTCCAACTTATTGCGCCTCCATTCAAAGTAAATACGTATCCAGATTGAGATTTTGAGTCATCCTTATCTGTCTGGAAACTGGCATCTGTATACCCACGTATTACCATATCTCTTTCTCCATATATTAGGAACACATCCTTAGTTCTTCTTAAGTACTTAAGGATTGTGACGGCCCGCCTCCTTAACTTATCTCTCTCATCCTTAAGGCGGGCGCCACATTCACTTAACCTTAACTTTTCCTTATTCTTAGCCTTAGGTTATAACTACTTGACTTCCCTTAACTTACTATGGTTTTTTTTTCTTCCTTCTCTCTTTTTTTTTCAAAAAAACAAAACAACTTTCATTTTATTTGCTTTGCAAGGATTTGACCCCTAGACCTCTTAATTGTAAAACTAAAGCACTAACCAACTGCTCTATACCACTTCTTTTCAATAGTACCAGTCGACTGCTAAATAGCCAGTCGACTGGTATCGTCCACAGAAATTTTTTGTGCCCGGCACCAGTCGACTGGCCTCATGGCAGTCAACTGGTGCATCGAACAGAAACTTTCTGTTCGATAGGGCAGTCGACTGGTTCTGAACCAGTCAACTGGCACGCCTGAAAACCTGCATTTCAGACCTGAAATCCATCTCCAACGATCCACAAAACATATACTTTCAAGACATACAAAGTCATAACTCCATTTCTATACTCTATACTAGTTTTCTAAACATTTTAGTAACCCAAAACAACCTCATAAACTTGAAATTAGGACTTTTGCGGAAGTAAATAAGCTATCAAAATAAGTGTGAACTTTAAACTAGAGTTTGTACCCAACTTTGTCTCTATGCAAGGTTTAAACAAAGTCATTCATTCTACCACTTCAAAACACCAAAACACATGTTCTACAAGACTTAGCCCAAAGATCTCTTCCACAGTTCCACCGCCCCTGAACATCAATGCAAGTCCCGCTCGCCTCCCTAGCTCATGCTTTTTCTTTACCTTTGTCTGCAATAGAAGGAAATGCAACTAATAAGCGATTTGCTTAGTAAGTAAATCCTAACTCACAAATCCATGCGATCAATGATAAAACATGCACTTTTCAAATAATGCTTGCTTCAAAACACATGCACTTTGAAATACTTACACATGGAAACTTTCACATGCTTATCATGCTCAATCATGCTTGAAAACATTTACTAGCATTAAAACATTGGCAAATCTAACATGCTCATAATTTCTTTTGAGACTTGCTACTTATACATTTCCATACTTTAAACCACTAACTTCCTTGCTCTTGCTCTTTAACATGCTTGTAACATAATAATGTTAACATACATAGCAAAACATATGCATAAACTGAAAACACTTACATATACTTATATACTTCAAAATAATAATCAACTTTCTCAGGCCTTGACACTGTACCTGGTATCAGTGTACCAATGCGCGCATCCCTAATAGGTTTCGGGGTAGCTAGCCACCGCACCCTATTAGAGCTTCTTTCTTACTTTCTGTGGGCCTCTCATTTGCCCGGTACATGTCACTTTACAAAAGTAAAATACTTTCTTACTCATAATGCTTGTATTTATCAAGCTAACTTTCTTTTTCATAAATCTTGCACTATAAACTTTTACCTTTTCTTACTTGGAACTTTCATCGAGCACCTTGCGTGCCCTTAACCCCAAAACTCATTTTTGGGACTTTCTTACTCATAATGCTTGTATTTATCAAGCTAACTTTCTTTTTCATAAATCTTGCACTATAAACCTTTACCTTTTCTTACTTGGAACTTTCATCGAGCACCTTGCGTGCCCTTAACCCCAAAACTCATTTTTGGGACTTTTCAAGAACTTACTCTTATCATACTTAGGTCACATACACAAAAGCCTACTCCAATTCATATTCTATGATAAAACATGTATTCTTTAGAAACTTAAAACACACAATAAATAATATTCTCCAAGCATGCACTTAGATTACAAAATCAAGGTTCTACAACAAGAAAACTACATGCGAAGCTACTCCTATTGCAGGTGAGTGATTTACTTACCCTTTTCTTGAAGAAAACTCACTAAGTCTCTCGAAATTTCTAGTGTAGGGTTCTTTTCCGCTTCCTTTGCAAGAAAACTTCACCCTTGGCCCTAGGGAAGAAGCCCTAGGTTTTCTACTTCAAGAGGAAGAAGAAGTAGGAGAAAACTCTCCTTTTCTTCCCTATTTTTCGCAGCCTCCCACCCTGCTCGCGCGACCTCCTCAAGCCCTAATGGGGTCCTAACTCAACTTAAGTGGAAGTTTAAATACCTCTTCATGAAATGGGCTAAATCAACTATAATATTATTTCGTTTCATCCTTTTTTGTGCTTGATACCCCAGCCCAGCTGGTTACTCGGATGCCCTTAAGGCTTTGCTTCCCTTGTGGTCGCGGGATCAAATCTCACTCGACCCCTTATTTTTTTCTTTTTATTTTTAATCAAAAAAAATGCCATAAAATTCTGAAAAATCCCTAATAATACCAGAAAATTATTGGGTGTTACAAGGATTGTCTTGACAGCCGCCCAATGATCCATTCCTGGATCAGACTAGTATCTGCTCGTGACGCTCAGAGCATACGATACATCGGGCCTAGTACATAACATAGCATACATGATATATCCTATCAGGAATCTTATTCATGCAAATCCTCTCGTCTTCTGTGCGCGGACACATAGACTTTGAAAAGTTGATCCCATGCCTGATGGGAAGGTAACCTTTCTTGGATTCCGTCATGCTAAACCTTTTTAGCACTCGATCTATATATGTAGACTGCGAAAGACCAAGCAATCGTTTTGATCTATCTCTATAGATTCTAATCCCAAGGATATAGGTTGCTTCTCCCAGGTCTTTCATGGAGAAAGTTTTGGACAACCAAATTTTAACCGACTGTAAGACTGATATATCGTTTCCTATAAGTAATGTCATCGACATATAACACTAGGAATACGACTGCACTCCCACTAACCTTCTTGTACACACAAGGTTCGTCAGGATTTTGTGAGAAATCAAACTCTTTGATTGTCTCATCAAAACGGATGTTCCAGCTCCTGGATGCTTGCTTCAGTCCATATATGGATCGTCGAAGCTTGCATACTTTGGTTTTATCAACCGATGTGAAACCTTCAGGTTGTATCATGTATACATCCTCAAGCAGGTTTCCATTAAGGAAAGCTGTTTTCACATCCATTTGTCATATCTCATAATCATAATGAGCTGTTATGGCTAGGAGCATCCGAATGGATTTAAGCATAGCTACTGGCGAATAGGTTTCGTCATAATTAATTCCTTGTTTATGACGATATCCTTTTGCCACTAATCTAGCCTTAAAGGTAACAACATTACCTTCCATGTCGGTTTTCTTCTTGAAAACCCACTTGCACCCTATGGGCTTAATCCCTTCAGGTGGGTTATGTAGGGTTCTTCGGGCCGCGAAAACCCCGAAAGCCCCAATAGAAAGGATCCGAGCGAAGAAAATCATTTCAAAAATATTTACGAGTGCTCGTTTACATGCTTCAAAACCGATCTACAACCTAGATCTATTAGAGAAGAGAAAACTACCTTCGATGCGTGCCCCGCAATTCCCGCTCGCTCCTAGGTTGGTGTCGGATCTCAAGGATGCAAAGTAGCAACCCTCTAGAAGTATCCACACAAGCAAGAGAGTGGAGAGGAGAGCCCAAAAGTGTGCTAGCACTCCTTGGGGTCTCGGCAAGATGAGAGGAGAGGGAGAGCAAAACCAAACGAAAACAAGTTAGGAGAATAATCAATCACACACCCACAAAAGAATCTTTTTGTGTGTTTTAAGTGGCAGGCCACTTAATGGCCATTATTGGCCATTAAGTGGTCGGCCACCATCTTAGGTAACCCCCCTTTCTGAATTCAAAATTCAAATGGGGAGGTTACTTAGCCTTGATGATGATGCCAAGTCATCACTTGGTCAAGTCAAGGTGATGTGGCTTGAGTCAAGTCAAACTTACCTCTTATGGACTTTCCATATTTAGCCAAAGTCAAACTTTGACTTCATTATTCTCCCATGATTAGATTCATCCAACACTTGGATCAAACTCGAGTCCAACTCAAGTTGTCTAATTTGAGTCAAGTCAAACTTGCCTTTTATGGACTTTCCATATTTAGCCAAAGTCAAACTTTGACTTCATTATTCTCCCATGATTAGATTCATCCAACACTTGGATCAAACTCAAGTCCAACTCAAGTTGTCTAATTTGAGTCAAGTCAAACTTGCCTTTTATGGACTTTCCATATTTAGCCAAAGTCAAACTTTGACTTCATTACTCTCGGTCCATCATATGGACTTATTCTCCATCTATTGCTCTATGTGTGTGACCCTATAGGTTCTTGTAACGTTGGCAATGCCCTTAAACCTATTTAAGGACATAAGCAATGAGAGGTATCTAGCAACACATCATTGCTACCCAAGTTACAAGAATGTCGAGATCCAACATCACCATTGTGACTAATAATTGTGACCATCACAATATGTGACAACGTCCTTCTATCCTCGATATCTAGATTGATCTTTCATGAGGCATAGACCATGTCATCCTCAAATCAATCTATATGTCTTGAACTCCAAGTAGACTCACTATAATCAAATAAGCTCAATATCTCATATTGCCTTATTTGGGCATGACCATACACTTAGTGATCTCACTCTATCAAGACTATGATATCTCTCCCGTCATATAGGAGGGATAGATCCCATCTACATCACTCACATCCCTCCGCATAATTTGTTACATACCCAGTAATCGCCTTTATAATCCACCCAGTTACGGGTGACGTTTGACGAAACCAAAGTACATAACTCCTTATGTAGGGAACTATGGTGACTTCAGGTCTAAGAACTAATAGTCATACTAATAGTCACATGAGAAAGTATATGACACTCATATAACGATCCATGATACTTTCTCATGGCGGGCCATTCAGTATACATTCTCTAATGTATACCCATGTGTCAACTTGATATCTCATATCCATGACTTGTGAGATCAAGTCATCATGTTGACCTACATGCTAGTCTCTATGCATTAACATTGTCCTTGAATGTTAATACTTGACTAGGAATAATTAAGAGTAGTGTTCTCTATATCATCTCACTATCGATTCAACTAATCGATTGATATAGATAAGAACCTTCTACTCAAGGACGTTATTATACTAAGTTATTTGGCACCAATACACATAAGTACAATAACCATAAGAAATGCCTTTATATATAAGAAATATATATACAAGAATATGGTACAATGAGTCCAAAAGTAATCATCATATGATTGGCTCTAGGGCTCTCACTAACAATCTCCCACTAGCACTAGTGCCAATCGNTTTAAATCCGAACGAATTGCGACCACCCCCCCTCCCCTTTTAAATCCGAACGAATTGCGACATTCACCCCCCCTCTCTCGCATTTCTCGATCCAACAAGTGGTATCAGAGCGGGGAAGTCAAACCTGGTGCAACCACCAGTTTGAATATTTTTCGGATTTTTTTTTCTCTCTCATTTTTTTTAAAATAAAAAAAATCTTCGTTCGAGTTTTTATCTCAAGGTTGGTGCAACACCCCTTGAAATCTGTTGTTTGATTATTTCTTCCCGCACTACTAATCCAAGACCAAGTCTTGGAAATATTTTTGTGTTTACTTTTATTTCAGTAACAAATGTCTATCCAAGAAGGATTTAGCACCGCCAGACCTCCACTTTTCAGTGGAGAAGACTTCCCTACTGGAAAAGTCGAATGGAGGTCCACCTGAAAACTCAGGTGGAAATGTGGATAATCATCCAGTCTGGACTGATGATTCCCACCAATGCTGAAGGTGTACCACAAGACTACTCAGAATGGGACACTGCCCTTAAACGAAAGATTGAAGCTGACGCCAAAGCAACCCAGACTCTACAATGTGGACTAACGAAAGAAGAGCTGAACCGCGTAGGACCCTTCAAAAGTGCAAAGGAACTATGGGCTAAATTGATTGAACTCCACGAAGGAACTTCAGATACAAGGATCAGCAAACGAGACTTGCTACTGAACAAGCTCTTCACTATCAAAATGGCAGATAACGAGACAGCAGCCCAGCTCCACGCCAGAATCCAGGAGCTGATGAATGGTCTTCACGCAATAGGTCACCAGGTTCAAAACCGTGATCTGATAAGGTACGCCCTAAACGCATTCCCTAGGACCACCTTGTGGGCATCTATGGTAGATGCATACAAGGTCTCTAGGGATCTTTCAAAAATTAAGCTAGATGAGTTATTTTCTGAACTTGAGCTGCATGAACAGACTAACTCCAATTTGGTCGAGAAAAGTATAGCTTTTTTTGCAGGGAAAACAGGGAAAATGACCAAGAAGAAAATTCAAGTTGAACCTGAATCTACCTCAGATTCAGAAATAGAAGATCAAGAAGAAGATCAATCAGAACTGGTCCGGCTAGCTCGAAGCTACTACAAAAAGTTGAAGAACCAAACTAACACACGGAGAACAAGCCGAAGAAAGGACGGACAAGATGAACCGGCAACTGACAAACAAAAGCCCAACGTAACCTGCTACGAATGCAAGAAGAAGGGCCACTACAAGACTGAATGTCCAAGTCTAAAGGAGTCCAAAAAGAACAGAAAAAGAAGGCACTCCAAGCAACCTGGGACGAGTCTTCCTCAGAAGAAGAAGAAGAAGCACCTCAGTCCAATCTTCTAGCCCTGACCGCTTCGGATCAAATCGAGACTGACTCAGACTCGGAACGGGACGACGGCAAGCTGACATTCTCCGAAGACGGCGAAATAAAGGTAACGGGTTTTTCAAAATCGCAATTAAATTCTCTTATTTCCTATCTATCCCGAGATTTGGCGAAAGCCAAACTCCGAATCGAGTCCCTCCGACAGGAAGTAAAACTCCTGAAAGAGGGAGCTGATTCTAATTCCTTAACTGAGAAAATTCAGGAAGAAACCCCTGATCAAGTTGAGAAACTTGAATCAGAGAATTTCTCCCTGAAAACTCAAGTCAAGGATTTAAGAACAGCTTTAGAACGATTCACTTCTGGTTCCAAGAATCTTGATATGATTCTGGGAAAACAGAAGTCTGTTCTAAACCGATCCGGACTTGGCTATAGAACCAAATCTCGGCAAAGATCTTACTTTGCTGTACTGAACCAGTCAAGACCTAAGGTTCAGGCATGGGTGCCAAAACTGTGCCTGACTAAACCAACTGGTTCAAATCAATTTTGGATCCCCAAGGACAAGATTCACATCTTGCCTAACCCATATAGAGGCTATAGTCCAGGGGAGCCAAAATCAAAACAATTTTATAATTAGATAGTTTTTTTTAATTGATTGATTGTGTGTTTATTTAATTTCTTGCAAATTGCCATGCTTAGATTTAAGGAATTCTTAGATTTAAGGACTAAAATTACTTGAAAATTGAACACATAGTATTGGGAGGAGGTGAGATGATAGTACGTTAGGGAAGCCAATTTGGCGGAACTAGCCGAAGCTACCGATCCAAGACCCAAGCTAGTTAGACCAGAAAATGACCTAATTTAATTTGAAAATGAAATTTCATTAAAAGGCTTTGTCAAGGAAAGGGTGGATGATCCCATAAGGCTTCGGCCAAAGAAGGCCTAGTGCCTCGCCAAGACCTGGAAGCCAATTTCTGAAATTCAAATTCAAGTTAACTTTTGTCAAATTCGAATCTAACTCAAATTTCAAATAATTATAGATTCTAAACTGTTTTTCAAAACCTCTATTTTTCAAACTTATTATCTTTTTGAAAAACACTTAATCTGTTTTCAAATTTTTTTTAAAGTAAATATCTTTTCAAAATAAATGAAAATTCCCTTTCAAAATTAATTTTTACCTTTAAACCTGTCTCACAAAAACCTTAAGGTTAACGTGATTGAAAACCCTAGACTGGGGTGAGACAGACTAGGAAGTGAAACTCAATCTAAGCTATCCCTAACTCAAATTGGATCCAAATCATCAAAAATTCTTTATGTGTAGGAACATAAAGATTTGGACCAATGGATGTTAGATAGCGGGTGCTCCAGACATATGACTGGGGACAAATTGAAGTTCACCAAACTCAAGTTCAAAAACCTGGGCTCAGTAGCATTTGGTAACAATGCCACACTCAAGGTAATTGGGTCAGGTAATATTGAACTTAAATCCAATTTCATTATTAAGAAAGTTCTATTAGTAGAAAACTTTAATTTTAACTTACTTAGCATAAGTCAGTTATGTGACTCTGGTTATTTAGTTACGTTCAACAATTCTAACTGCCTAATTAGAAACGCACAAGACTCAGAAATCATGCTTAAGGGCACTAGGAAAAACAATGTATATACTATAAATCTTCCCCTTATACCCAAATGCATGTTAACACAGTTAGAACAATCAAAACTCTGGCATAGGAGATTAGGTCATACCAATCTAAGAACTATCTCAAAAATTACCCAACTTGGCTTAGTAAAGGGTGTTCCTAAAATTAAGAGTAATGAAAACCTAATATGTGAATCCTGTAATCAAGGCAAACAAACCAAGTCTAGTCACAAATTGATCCAATCTGATCAAACTCAAACCACACTTGAGCTCCTACACCTTGACCTTTTTGATTCACATGGAGCCAAGTCACTAAGTGGAAACCGGTACTGCTTAGTGATAATTGATGACTACTCTAGGTTCACCTGGGTTAGGTTTCTAAAGACCAAAGATGAAACCCTGAACCTATTTAACAACTTTTGCAAATTGATTGAAAATCAAAATGATACCAAAATAAAAAGACTTAGGTCTGACCACGGGGGAGAATTCGAGAATCAAAGATTCGAAGAATTCTGCAAAGTAAATGGATATAAACACGAATTTTCGTGTCCTAGAACCCCCCAACAAAATGGCATAGTAGAAAGGAAGAATAGAACCCTACAGGAAGCTGCTAGGGCTATGCTTAATGAATTTGACCTACCCAACCACTATTGGGCAGAAGCAATTAGCACAGCTTGCTATATCCAAAATAGGACTCTGCTTAATAAAAGGTTAAGTAAAACACCCTATGAACTTTACTACCATAGACTTCCAAACCTACACTATCTTAGAGTCTTTGGATGCAAAGTCCATATTCTTAATACCAAGACTATCTTGGAAAATTCCAATCCAAGTCAAACCCAGGTATCTTTTTAGGGTACTCTACAACAAGTAGAGCTTATAGAGTCTACAACAAAACAACTAAGAAAATTGAAGAGACAACCAACTTAATATTTGATGAAGAAACTAACCCAAAATCTGACAATTCTGACTTAGCTTCACCAAATACTGATCAAGAAGACAACTCTGAAACTCTAAATGAACCCCTTAATGACTTAACAATTGAACCAACTTCTGAATCAGTTGAACCAACCAATGAACCCAGAATTGAACCTATTGGACCAGCTGGACCTGAAGCTGAGCCAAGTACTAGAAAACTAAGAAACCCAGACTCAGTCACCCAACTGACCAGATTGTAGGTGATCCAACCTTAGGAGTCAGAACTAGAGCTCCTATAGAAATCTCAGTCAAATAGCCATGATTTCAAAGATTGAACCTAAGACTATTGAGGAAGCCCTACCTGATCCTGACTGGATCTTAGCCATGCAAGAAGAGTTAGCCCAATTTGAGAGAAACCAAGTCTGGGAGTTAGTACCTAAACCTAAGGGAAAATCCGTAATTGACACTAAGTGGGTATTTAGGAATAAGTTAAACGACCAAGGTGAAATAGTCCGAAATAAAGCCCGCTTAGTAGCTAAGGGATTCAGCCAAATAGAAGGATTGGATTATGATGAAACCTTTGCCCCTGTAGCTAGACTTGAGTCGATTAGGATGTTACTAGCCTTTGCATCCCATAAAGGATTTAAATTATACCAAATGGATGTAAAGTCAGCCTTCTTAAATGGGCTTATTAAGGAAGAAGTTTATGTAGGACAACCCCCAGGATTTGAGGATATAGAAAAACCCGATCATGTCTACAAACTTAGTAAAGCCCTTTATGGACTAAAACAAGCTCCCAGGGCTTGGTATGAAAGATTATCCAATTACCTGATCTCTAAAGAATTCAAACAAGGTCAAATTGACCCAACCTTGTTTGTTAAAATTTTAGAAAAAGATATATTTGTTGCCCAAATTTACGTAGATGATATAATATTTGGATCAACTAATTCTAAATTTCTAAAAGAATTTGTAACAATTATGGAAAGTGAATTTGAAATGAGTTTAGTTGGGGAACTCAACTTTTTCTTAGGGTTACAAATCAAACAAACTAAAGATGGAAATTATGTACATCAATCTAAATATGCTAAAGAACTAATTAAGAAATTTAAAATGGATAACTCTAAAAGTATAAGTACCCCAATGGCCACAAATGTAAAAATAGATAGTGACCCTGAGGGTAAACCAGTAGACCTAAAACTTTACAGAAGTATGATAGGAAGTCTACTATACCTTACAGCCAGCAGACCTGATATACTCTTTTCAGTAGGGATGTGTGCTAGGTACCAAACATGTGCTAAGGAAACTCACTTAGCAGCCCTAAAAAGAGTCTTAAGATACATTAAGGGCACCCTAAATGTAGGGATTTGGTACCCTAGGACTTCATCCTTTAAGTTATCAGGATACTCTGATTCTGACTATGCTGGTTGTAAATTAGATAGAAAAAGTACAAGTGGAAGCTGTCAACTTTTAGGAAATAGCTTAGTAAGTTGGTGCAGTAGAAAGCAACACTGTGTTGCTTTATCAACAACTGAAGCTGAATATGTAGCCTTAGGAGAGTGTGTAGCTCAACTCCTATGGATGATGCATACTCTTAAGGACTTTCACTAGACTACAATCAGACCCAAGTCAATATTGACAACATTAGCTCAATTAACTTAACCAAAAACCCAATACAACATCTAGAACCAAACACATAGAAGTAAAACATCACTTTGTAAGAGATCACGTAGCTAGGGGTGAAATAGTCCTTAAGCATGTAGACTCCAAGTCCAACCTAGCTGACATATTCACTAAACCCCTACCTGAATCTGAGTTTAGCTCACTAAGAAGGCAGTTAGGGTTATGCTTAGTAGAATAGAATCATTTGGTTTTTGGATTTTCAATTTTAAATTGAACTTAAAATGTCTTTTAAAATGTTTTTTGTTAAAAATATTACTTTAACTTTAAAAAGTTTTTTTTACTTAGTTTTATTTCAAAAACTACCCCTTTCAAAACTAGGGCTTTTTCGAAAATGGACTTAGCCTAGGCTCTAACCCTAGAACTGCATGCACCTATAGATCTAGAAGCCAGCATCTCACAAGCACCTTAGGGCACTTTTTGAATGATAACCTAGAAAGGGTTGAGATGCTTAGGTCTTTGCCTTAACTCAAGATGCTTTAAGTCAGTGCATCTGCAGCAGTTGGGGCACTAAATACAAACTGAACAGCAATCAAGTTAAGTGTCAAGTTTAGACAATCTAACTTGAACAGCTCACTTAACTTGACTAACCCTAGCCAAAACTACTGTTTATAACAGTTAGTAAGTAGCTAAGTGGGTTAGACAGGTCCCTAAAGGATTAACCAGACTTAGGTCTTATTTTGATTCAGTACAGCAAATGCTCTATTTAAGTATTGCAAATTTTTTTTCTTTTTTTTCTGCATTCTTTTTGATATATGTCAAAGGGGGAGAGTTGGAATGGAAACAGGAAACACAATTTTTTCTTCTTTTCCATAGTCTTTCCAAAAAGTTGAACTGAAAAATTGGTATAATTTTATTTCTAAGCTCTGAACTATTTTTTGCTTAAAATGATTTTTACTTAATGTTTCTAAGTTTGAAATTTTTCCAAAAAACTGAAAATTTTCTAAAGTCTGAAATTTTTTCAAAAATGAAAATTTTCTAAAGGTTTCCAAACTAAGAATGTTTTTTTTCGAAAAACTTAGCAAAAACTGTAGAGATTTCCTAACTTATTATCAAAACATGAAATCTTCTAAGTACTTCATTCACACCACCTGTTTTTGAAAAACCTAGGGGGAGATTTCTTCTAGGGGGAGGGAATCTAACTTAGGATTTCAAATTCAGCACTTTTTTTCCTTAACTTTTTGAACTAGGTTGCCATATATCAAAAAGGGGGAGATTGTTGGTGCAGTATGCACCCAAGTCAAACCTGTGTTTTGATATTGGCAAAAAGGTTCAAAAGTTAAGGGTTAATGGTTGTCTAACGAGTTTCTTGAGTGTACAGGAAAAGCCCTAGTGAAGGAATGCTAGGCACTGGCGAAGGACTGCCAGACAGGACAAGCCCTAGCAAAGGACTGCTAGGCACTGGCGAAGGACTGCCAGACAGGACAAGCCCTAGCGAAGGAATGCTAGGCACTGGCGAAGGGCTGCCAGAAGAAAAAACCTAGCGAAGGGCTGCTAGGCACCAAGCGAAGGGAAGCTTGGTAACTCAAGACCTGGCGAAGGACTGCTGGGCAAAAGTCCAACTGGAGGATCCGGTTGGCACCAGGTAAAACTCTCCCGAGAGGAGTAGGTGAGGACGCGTTCCCCTCGAGGGAACATTAGGCGTCGGTTCGACCTAGGGCTCCATTTTGGAGATCCAAAGTCAGAACCAAGACAGCTAAGGCTGTTTTAACTAACTTATTGTTTGCTGTTTTGGACTAACCCTGGATGCAGGACCGAAGGACTGTGTTTCTGCAGCTCAGAGAGCCTCAAAGGAGTGAGGCCGTAGCTGAGCAGGGCGCCCCGGATGTGTCGGGCGCCCCAGAGTCAACCCAAAGTCAGCAGAGAGGTAAACGCCCCGACAGCAGCGCAATCGGGGGCGCCCCGCGTCTGTCGGGCGCCCCGCGTGTCTCGGACGCCCACTGTGCCACGCCACTGAAGGCGGCTGCAGCTCACCCTCGCGAAGCCTCGGTGATAAAGTTTGACCGGTCAATCGGGCGCCCCGTGCGCGTCGGGCGCCCCAGTCAAAAACAATCCCGAAGATAACGAGATCAGCTTTGACTAGAGCATCGCCGGATCTGCAGCCACGTGGAGGGCGCCCCGAGCATGTCGGGCGCCCCCTGCCCTATATAAAGAGGGCCTCGACCCTCTTCTTGAAAAAAACCAATTCCTTCGACAATTCTACGCTCTTCTGCTTCCACGACACGCTCCAGAAAGCTGCCAACTCAAGCCGACGACGTCCCGCTGCTCCAGAACTTCCATCTTCACCGGACGTCGGTAACAAGAGTTGTATTTAAGTTTACGAGAATATTTTTATTATTATTTGTGTGTAAACTTTTGCGAACTTATAGAATTGCCCGCAGAAAACGGTCAACGACCGTGGGCCTTGGAGTAGGAGTCGACCCAGGCTCCGAACCAAGTAAACCAGCTGTGTTTGCGTTATTGTGTTCTCTTTTATTTCCGCTGCGCACCCGCTCTTTTTAAATCCGAACGAATTGCGACATTCACCCCCCCCCTCTCTCACATTTCTCGATCCAACAGATAATACGTTAGGGAAGCCGTCAGGTGGAACTAGCCGAAGCTACCGATCCAAAACCTAAGCTAGTTAGACCAAAATTTTTCAAGAAGTAATTTGAAAATGAATTTTTGATAAAAGGCTTTGTCAAGGAAAGGGTTGTTGCTCCAATAAGGCTACGGCCAAAGAAGACCCCTGTGCCTCGCCAAGACCTGGAAGCCGATTATCGAAAATCAAATTCACTTTACTATTTGATAAATTTAAATCTAACACAAGTTTCAATTAAATCTTAGATTTAACAATGAATTAAGAAAAATGATTCAAGCATCTCACAATACATCCATAAGGCAACCTTGCTTGCTTGTACTGAGACATCTAGAATGGGTGAGATGTTAAGGATGATTAAATTGAAAAATATTTTTCAAAATTATTTTCCAAAACACTTAGAATATTTCCCTAAAAATCTATTTTTAAAATAGTGCTTCAACATAATAATGTTTTTATGGATTTCATGATTGTCTGATTGTTCATACATATTATAGATTTTCAAAATTATATCTTTTTGGAAAATTGTTTGACCTACACAATTAGACACAAGCCTCTTAGGTCAACACTAAAGTCCCTTAAGGCACTTAGATAGAGTCAAACGGTGTTGGATACATGGGGAGTGTTCTTTTAAAATGTAAATTTTTGGATTTTTTTAGTTGCTTTAAAATCACTCATGTTTTTCGAAAACTATGTTATCATTTCAAAATGTGTCTTTCAAATATTCATGCAATTTAAAGAATTGTGCTTATTTTGATTTTGATAAACCCTAAAGACACAGAGGAAGTCTACATCATAATCTACAAAGACTCCAAGGATATGTCAAATTTAGGGGGAGTCTAAATCAAGAGAAATAATTTCTATCGATCATTTCTTGAAATTATTAAATAATTCCTTTGATCTAAACTAAACCCTAAAGACTTAGAGGAAGAGTACTTGTGGTCAACAAGCTTTTTAGGACTGGGTCAAGTTTAGGGGAGGTTAAATTAAAAGAATTATTTAATAACTTAATAATATGTTTTCATGATCTGCATTATTAAGTCCTGCTGAAAACATAATTTTTCTATACTATCATTTTAAATCATTTTTTTTAAAATATCATCATTTTCAAAAAACTTATATTTTTAAACTTATAGAATCAATTTGAAATAATATTTTTGCTTGAGTTGGAAAAATTTTCAGGACACTTAAGGAAATGTCCTTGTAGTTAACAAGGTTTCCTAGGATTGTGTCAGACTAGAAAAGAAACCAAGTCAAGTAAAATATTATATTTTTCAAAAATATATTTCGAAAAGTACTTATATCTTTCGAAAATGCATAATGTTTTCCAAAAAAATACTTATATTTTTCAAAATGCATAATATGTTCCAAAAAGTACTTACATATTGCAAAAGGTTCAATATATTTTAAAAGTACAAA
Organism: Boesenbergia rotunda; assembly: GCA_024364735.1. Taxonomy (NCBI): domain Eukaryota; kingdom Viridiplantae; phylum Streptophyta; class Magnoliopsida; order Zingiberales; family Zingiberaceae; genus Boesenbergia; species Boesenbergia rotunda. The sequence goes on from JAGFNQ010000903.1 coordinate 247,869, forward strand.
CACTTTTCAAAAGTACTAGTAGTTTTCAAAGTCCAAATATTTTTCAAAGTACTGATGTTTGAAGTGTAAAATATCTTTCAAAATACAAAGCTTTTACAATATTTCTCAAAGTGCACTAGTTGTTAAGTGAAAATCTTTTGAAAAAAATTTTCTAAATGAAAGTTTTTCTAAAGCAATATTTTTTTAAGTGAGAAGTTTTCTAAGTTCAAAATACTTTCCTATAAATACAAAATACTTTTCAGAATGCACAATACTTTTCAAAGTGAAATTCTTTTTGGGTGCAATTTATGTACTTAGTTTTATGGTATACTTTCAAAAATTTATACTAAGTATTTTCAAAAAGAACCAAATGTTTTCATTGTTGGTGCAAGTTTTTTTTGGTTTGTTTTGATGTATGACAAAGGGGGAGAGTAAGCTTAAGTTAGAGAATTTTTTTTTCAAAAAGAGGGAGACTGAACTTTAGTTAGAAATTTTTCCTATTTAGATCATTTTTTTCATTTGATCCTAAGAGTTAAAATTTAGCCCTTTCAATCAATCTAACTTAAGATATTGTCAAACATCAAAAGGGGGGAGATTGTTGGTGCAAGATGCATCAGTGATGTCCTCCTCTAAGTGTTTCAATGTTTGACAATATGCTTAAGTCAGTGATACATTGAACAAGGGAAGGGTGAGTCAAGAGAGGAGTAACAGAGTGAAGAAAAAGTCCTAGTTAACCTAGGCACTAAGTCCTAGTTCTAAGAATTGGGCACTAAGACCTGGTGAGTGAAGTTGGGCACTAAGACCTGGTGAGTAAAGCTGGGCACTAAGACTTGGTTTGAGGAATTGGGCACTAAGTCCTTGCCAAGGGTTGGGCACGAAGACCTGGTTCGAGGAATTGGGCAAAAGTCCTGATGAGTGAAGTTAGGCACTAAGTCCTAGACCTAGGGTTTGGACACGAAGTCTTGGTCCGAGGGATTGAGCAACTTAGCTGAGCGATGACTAAGGACAGAAGTAGAAACGGGTTGAGGGTCGAACGTCTTGAGATCCGAGGGTATCGAAGGCTATGTAAAAGTCCACTCGAATAGACTGGGTGGCAACCGTCTCCTGAAAGGAGTAGGTTGAAGGCGCGTTCCCGGAAGGGAACATTAGGCGTCGGTTCGACCTAGGGTTCGCAGAAACCCGAAGTCAGAACCAAACCCTTAAGATTAAGGATATATATATGTTTGCTTGTATTTATGTATCTTGCAAGTACCTAAAATGGAAGACAAAGCAGGCAAACAAACAAACAAACGAAGCTGGAAACAGGCTGCTAGGCGCCCCCATCAACTAGGGCGCCTCAATGAATGGAGGCAAACCATGCTCTTCATTCAGGCGCCCCATATGTCACAAGCGCCCTGGTCAAGAGCTGTATCTGCTGCTGTGAGTTCGAAATGGAGATAAGCTTTGACTAAGTTCTTTGAGGCGCCCCAATGGTCCAGGGCGCCCTAGTCAAGGGCTTTATCGGCTGCGGCGAGTTCAGCGTGGAGATAAGCTTTGACCAAGCCCTGTGAGGCGCCCCAGTGATAACAGGCCCCCTAATGAAGACTATAAAAGGGGCTTCGACCCCTCAGCTCAATAAACAACTTTTCAAAACCATTCTAAGCTTCCCAAGTGACGACAAAGCGCTAACGACAAAGCTCTACGACCAGGAGGCTCCAGGAGGAAGTGCACGACACTTCGGTGGTCTAGATCAGCCAAGTTTCAATCTTTTTGTTCGGTTTGAGTTTACATTCTGTATTTCAATTTATCTATCTTTTTTGTTTGTAACTCTTTCACTGTATGACGGGTTTCTCCGCCTCCGGAAAGTCCGGAAAGGAGACCATTAGTGGACGGGCATTCCTGTGCTTAGGCCTTGGATGTACTGACCCTGGGGGGTCGGGAACCAAGTAAAATCCCATATGCAATTTGTGTCGTTCTTTACTTTACTGTTTTATTTCCCGCTGTGCTACTAACGCTCTATTTAGAATGAATATTCGTAAGTATACGAAAGACGATTTTCGCGAAAGATTTATGGTCGATATTCAGCCCCCATCGATGTCACCGGTCCTACACAACAGATTTTTGCTATGGTAATATTACGTGTGGAGATAGTTTGTGTACCATTACAATAGGGTGAGGAGCGTCGTGCTGCTCCTGCTCATACTCTTCATCATATGCTTCTGCATATACCAAGACTCCGGGGGCTTGTTCTATTAGAACCAGCGTATGGAAAGTCTCCTCATCACTTTGTATTTCCTCATCATTTTTATTGTAATGAGGTTGCTCGGTTGAGGATACGGCTTTGTAATTGTTAAAATTGTGGGATATTCCTCCATCCATTAAATTTCTACTGTTGACTTCTGATGGTTGTATGGTAATATGGATCTGCGGGGGTCTAGTGATCCAATTTATCCCTTGCAGGTTAGTAGTAGAAAACCACCTTCCAGGTAATGCATGTACCCCATGGTTAGTTAAGTAGTCAACAACTCCTTGTATTTCGTAGGCAAAGCCAACATTAGGGGTATTGGAGAGCCTGCCAACAAGTCCTCTAGTTACGTAGGCACAAATTTTTTCAGTTGTCTTGGGGGTTAAATTTGTTCCTCTTCCATTTGCATACGCCTCCCAAGCCTTCCATGCACCCATCCACCTCTAAGATAATACAGCAATCTCTTTATGCTGAAATCCATGCTCTAATGAATTCATTAGAAGCACTAATGATTTATAATCTAGATAAAAGGAATTGATAATTAGAACGGTCTGCCAGGCTATCATCTGTTTCTTCGGGAAGTCTTCTAATAATGAACCATCCAGAGTCTGATGGTTGACATTCACTGATTACATCACTAGCACGGGAAGATGCCCTATCTTGTCTTATTCTTTCAGATGACTTTGAGAACTTGGGGCATTTGAGTTTGGGCCTCCATGTTGGGTTTCTCCTCTAATTCTTGAAGGGTTGGCACCACAAGCTCTAGTTTGTTGAGGGCTTCTTCCGACCATTCTGAAAGTATAAGACAATTAATTAGACCAGATAGGGCATCTGTTAATTGATTGCCCATTCCTTCAATATGCTCAAAGTAGATAGGAATTCCCATGCCAATGATGTAATCAGTGAATGCCAACCATTTGACTCTGGATGGTTTATTATTAGAAGACTTCCCGAAGAAAATGATGATAGCCTGACAATCCGTTCTAATTTTCAATTCCTTTTTATCCAAATAATAAATCTTTAGTGTTGCTAATGAATTCATTACGGTATGGATTTCAGCATCAATAGTAGATTTGATAGGGGAGGATTTTCTGCTGGCGTAGGCACAAATTTTTTCAGTTGTCTTGGGGTCAAATTTGTTCCTCTTCCATTTGCATACGCCTCCCTAGCTTTCTATGCACCCATCCACCTCTAAGATAATACAGCAGTCTTTAGGTGGGACTTCTAAATTTGGCAGTTTCTAGACTGTCTCATTGATCTGCTTTACCAAAGCCCAATCTTGAGAATTCATCCTCTTGTCACCGGTTGGGTTTGTCTTTGCGTAGAGAGTGTGGGATCGGTGTAATCGATAGAGGGGTGGGGGTGAATAGCGATTACTAGAACTTTTTCGAAAAACAGAAAACGCAGCAGAAAAATAAACAATACTAATACAGTTTCCTTTTACTTGGTTCAGATTCTTTTACGACTCCTACTCCAAGGCCCACGGTCCTTAACCATTTTCGTTGGGCAATTTTATAACTCAAATAAGATTTACAAATGTATAATTTAAGTTTGCAGAGTGTCTTGGGCAGCGTGTCATCAATCTTAATCGTTGGAGGCGCGAAAAACTCGAGCATGGAAGAAATTCAGAGAGTATTAGAATGCTTGAGTTGCAAGAAAGCTGTCGTGAGATATGTCTTGGAAGCAAAGGGGTGAAGCCCCTTATATAGGTTGTTCTCGAGCGCCTCTGGGCTCTTGGGCGCCTGCCACGTGTTGCGAATCGAGCGCATCCTTATCCGTAGACTCGGCTAAAACTCTATCCCTCGGTCTTGGGCGCCTAGGATCTCTGAGGCGCCTAATGGCTAACGGACACCTGAGATGCTGACGTGGCAACCTGCCAGCTCAGCCTCTCACCCGCTGGAAGCGCCTCAACTCGAGTGCCTGTTACCTGTTAGGCGCCTGGTCTTTCGGGCACCTGAACCCTTTCAGGCGCCTGGGATGCAACAGTTACTCCCTTTCACTCCTACAACCAGGGTTAGTCCAAGAACAATATAACATTAATAATAAATGTATGTATAACAGCCTAAGTTGTCTTGGTTCTGACTTTGGATTTCAAAATGAAACCCTAGGTCGAACCGACGCCTACTGTTCCCTCTTTCGGGGAGCGCGTCCTCACCTACTCCTCTCAAGAGAAATTACCTTTTGCCAACCGGCTCCTTTGGTTGGACTTTTGCTCGGCCTCCGAGACTGCCAAATCTCGAGACATCCGTTTCTCGACCCGCCTCTACTTCTATCCGCAATCCTCGCTCGGCTAAGACTCCTACCCGATCTTCCGGATCAGGACTTTGGTGCCTGACCCTCGGCCAGGTCTTCTTGCCCAGTCCTCGACTAAGACTTCTTGCTCAACCTTGCAGGTCAAGATTTCGCGCCTAACTGTACTAGGACTTTCCTGCACACTTGGTAAATCCATTAGATCACAATATAAACTTAATTTTGAACCCTTAGCCATTATCAAAACCAGGTTTGATCTGGTACTTCCGGCACCAACAATCTCCCCCTTTTTGATTTATGACAACACAGTTCAAAAGATAAGTTAAAAAAATATAAAAAGGAATATATCATAATTATGGACTGGAAGGAAAGAAAAAAAATTTTCTACTCTCCCCCTTTCCCTTAGAATATTTTCAATATTTTTGAAAAACTTAGCAAAAATTTGAAATATTGCATAAAGCTCCTTTTAATTGAAAATCTCCCACTAAAGCTTTTAAAAACATGTAATTTTTTATTTTGAAAGTTTTTCTAAGTATGATCCAAGTTTAGTTTTGAAAAAAAAAACTTCTGAATAAAAAAAACTCTTGAGAAAAAACTTTAGGTAAAAATATTTTTGAAAGTTTCTAACATAAAGTTTTTTCTCAAACAGAATCTTCTGAAAAAAAAATTTCTCAAAAGTTTTTCAGAAACAAAAGTTTACTTTTACTTTCTAGAAAGTGAGGGAAAAAAAGATTTTTAACTTTTTCGAAAAAAATAGATTTTGAGGGAAAAAAATTTTTAACTTTACTTTTTTCTACTCTCTCCCTTTGCCATATATCAAAAAAAATTGAAAAATATGTTTGGCATGAGAGAAAAAAATTGTTTAACAGAGCCTACTTGCTTTGTAAAAACAATAAAATTGTAAAAGAAATTGACATGCAACAAGTAATTGAAATGAACTATGTTTATCCCAAATAATGAGTTTTGAACCCAGTTATTATTCTAGTGAGTCCAAGCACAAAAAAATTTCATAATTTTTGTAAAAAAATGGATCAAATCAATTCCTTTCGGTCCCTGTCTAACCCAGTTTGTTACTTACTAACTGTTACATAACAGCAGCTTTCACTTGAGTTAATCAAGTTAAGTAATTTAATCAAGTTAGATTTTCTAAGCTTGAATACTTAACTTGATTGTTGTTCAATTGTATTTATTACCCTAACTGCTCTTGATGCACTGATTTAAAGCATCTTGAGTCAAGATATAGACCTAAGTATCTCAACCCAATCTAGGTTATCAATCAAAATGATAGATCGATAATGCTTGCTAGAGGGGGGGTGAATAGCAAATCTCGTTGTTCTCTACAAAATTGTTAGTGCAGCGGAAATACAAATAAAAAATAAACTAACAATAGAACAATGCTAACAAACTGAGTTACTTGGTATCCACCCCGGACTAATCCAAGAATCCGTCGGTGGATCAATCCCCGGATAACCTCCGGCTAGCCCTCGTCGCTCCTTGTGGGTGGAGAAACCTCACCACAATCACAATCAAAGCTCTGAGCACAAAGACTACTATCTTGCCTTTAACCAAAACAAGATTCGTCAAAGATCTCAGCCACCACGACGTCCTCTTTAAATAGGACTCGGGCTGAAACCCTCGCCACCAGTCGACTTCTCCCAGGGCAGTCGACTGGTGTCACTGAAATTCGACCGTTGCACCCCCAACGTTCGAATGCTCAGCCAACTCATCAGCCACCTACCAGTCAATTGCTCCCAGAGCAGTCGACTGGTCCCAAGCTGAAACCCTTCCCGAGTACATTCACTCCACACTCGAACCCTCACGACTCGACTGACTCCTCCTCCATAGCCTCGACTATTGCCTTCGTGCCCTCTTCATCTTCAGCTCCCGTCCCTCGGATGCACGCAAGCCTCCAGCTTGCCTCCATGCCATCCTTCACGCATGCCTCGAAGTTCGCACCCATCAGCTCATCGTCCCTGCTCTCCAAGGTCCCTCAGGTACGCACACAAGCCCACGGCTTGTCTCCATGCCACCCTTCACCGTACCGAGGCCGTCCAGTCAAGTCCATATGTGTAACCTGTACAACCTGCGCACTCAACATACACATATGAGATAACAAGGGTAAACCTAACTTAAACCCTTTGCCCAAACATCAAAACACTTGGTCACCCCGGACCAGAGATTGCCTCAACAATCTCCCCCTTTTTGATGTTTGGCAATACGTTTAAGTTAGGGAAACAAGATAGTAGTCAATATCAAAAATAATGCATATGCAATGCATATATGGATCCTATCCCAAGGCATCGTACCCTAACCCTCCAAGTTAGGAATTTTCATACCTAGCCCTCTAAGCTAGGACTTTTCATACCTAACTCTCCAAGTTAGGACTTCTCACCAAAATGAGCTTTTTTAAAGCTTCTCCCAAGCTTCCCCTACATTGGACTTACAAAGGCTTTTTAAGAACCTTTCCAAGGTTCCCCTTACGTCAAGAATGGAGCAACCATGCTCCCCCTTAATCTTAGCCCCCCCCCTAAACCTAGGTTTATAGCAAAGGTATGTTTGGTTTCCCAACTTAAACCTAAACTTCTCTCCCTTTGCCTAACATCAAAAAGAACCCAACAATATCCCAATTATTGGTTCTTTGAATTCCTAAGGATCATAAACAATGTATACGAGCCTCCCATACACTTGTTTTCCATCATTTAGAGCTAAGCCAGCTGCTGGATACCCACACCAACCCTGACCAGTCAACTGCCCCTGTTGGCAGTCGACTGATACTCTGAAAATCAGTTTTCTGACCAATTTCAGAATTGCACCAGAAATTTCACAATTCTCCAAAAATTCCCAAACTTCGTGGAGAACTTTGTGATACCTATACCTACTTGGGAAAAATACATTTCACCATGTATCTATCATGGTTCCCAAGTTGGACACAAACCCTAAAAATTTTCCATGAAAATTAAGGCAAACAAGGAGGCAACCTCCCCCTTAACCTATGCCTTCTCACAATTTTCATTTTTCCTAGGTGAAGTTCTACCCAACTTAACACCCTAACACCAAGTTAGATTCTACCCAACCTAACAACCAAGTTCTTCTCCCTTTGAACACCATTAAGGATTGTCCCAAGCAACCTTTCCCTTAGTGCCAAAAAAGAACTCAATAAAAACCTTAAACAATCTAAAAAGTTTGCAAGCACATTTGCTAGGATATACCCTATCCTAGAAAAATATGATTTCATGAACCCACAAATGTGCTTGACTTTGGTACATTCTCTATTTTCCTAAAAGGTTTGGCATTTGGTATCACTTTCAAATCCATCTAGAATTTCATGTGTTTGTCAAGGCTAACCAATCTAATTTGACACATGGAATTGTCCCCAACTCTTCCCTTTTTCATCTCTTAATCCTAGGCACATATGGGAAGGTCAATCATTCTTGAATTCATCAAAAACTTACAATTCAATACCATCCAATGAATTTTAAGCGCTCATTAATCCTTATAATATCCACCCATGACAGAGAATCTTATAGGGAAATATGACCCTTTCCTATGTTTCCAAATTTACAATTTTTTTATCACCTAATAGGCCCCTTTTTGCATCCTCTCACTGATCAGTCGACTACCCATATGGCAGTCGACTACCCATATGGCAGTCGACTACCAAAACTCACAGAGAGTTTCTGGGCTTGAGACCAGTCGACTGCCCCTAGGGCAGTCGACTGATATCTGATTTTCAGATTTTTCAGCCCAATTTCAGAAATCCCTAAATAATTCTATAAATCTCCAAAAATTATGAAATTTCGTGAGATTTGTGGGGCTAATGTCTACTTGGGAAAAATTCGTTTCCAAACAAATATACTCCGGATCCCATGATTGGCACGAAACTCAACTTTCTCTAAAATGTATCATTTAAACTCAACCCAAAAGTTCTAATTGTGGTTTTTTCCTTGATGTATCTTCTAATACTTGGTCATAATTCATTTTTATCAGTGAATTACATGATATTTGCCTGTTAAAACCTAATTTTACTCAATATAACCTTATTTTCACCATTTTCTCTCCCTAAAACTCCATCTAATGTGTTAAAACCTAGGATTAAGACTTAGCCAAGTCTTCCAACCCTTTTTGGCACAATTCACCTAATTTCCTAGGAGAGAAACTCTTGAGATCCATTTACCATGGACCTCAAAGGCTTCTAGAGCTCCCCCTTGAGCTCTTAGCCCTAGCCACCTCCCTAGGTGACTCAATCCATACTAGGCCACGCCGGTATGCCACCGATGACTCTTGGCCTACAAAATTGACCTTCTTAACCTTGGACACCTTGTTCTTGGTTAAGTCACTCTTTTTACCTTTGGATGACATTCCCTTGCCATCCTTGGACTTTCCCTCCTTGCCACAATCGTATGCTTTCCCAGCATACTTCTTTTTGTTGTCCTTGGAGGTCTTAGATCGGTATCCCAAACCTGATCTATCATAGTTGGGTTTCAAACTACCCAATATCATATCTAGACCCTTAGATCCAATCGTGAATCTTTCTAGGGCCTTTTCTAATGTATCAAGTCTTGCCCTCAAGGCTTGATTTTCTCTTTCTAGAGTTCTAACCCTAGAACCCATATATCCACCTTGGGCATTCCTAGGTTTAACCTCCTTTCTAGGCACATTCCTTCCCTCTTTGGGATTAGTGCCATAATCCTTAGATACAAAGGTCCTAGATTTACCATGATGCATGCTTTTCTTAGGGTGTTGATCTACCTTGTTAATGTTGGGGCAATCGGCCCTGAGATGATATGGAGGATCATGATATTTTGATGTGTGGGCAATATGGTTAAGTTAGGATTTGTGGTGTTCTCATATGTGTACATAAGTGTGCTAGTGTACAGGTACACATGGACTTAGTTGACGTCTTCAGGTGAAGGATGGCATGGAGGCAAGTTAGAGGTTTGCATGTGCATCCGAGGTACCGTTGGATAGTAGAGATGATGAGCCGAGGGACGCGTGTTAGAACCGGATGGTTAGAGAGGGGGGGTGAATATAGTCAAACACTTGGACTTTAAGCTTTTCAAAGTTCTGCACTTAGATTTGTTAGTAGCACAGTGGAAGTAGCAAACACAGAGTATGCAGAAAAACAGAAAACGAAAGCAAACTAACACAACTAGCAAGATCGCTAACAAGGAGGGTTTACAAGGTTCGAGGATAACTTGCCCCTACTCCTTGGCGTGCCCGTAAGGTGGGCGATCCCTTGATCGTCGGCAGATCAAGCCCCGGTGAATACCGGATAGTAAGCAACCTCCTTCTCGGTGGAGAAACCTCTCCATAGCGTTTCAATCAAGGATATAGGTTTAAGCACAATGAAACACAAGAAAGATCTTACTTAGCACTAGCAAAGACAAGAATGTTGGTGCAGTTTGCACTAACGGTCAAACTCGGGTTTTGAATGTATGACAAAGTGGTTAAAGTTAGGGTTGTTGGTGTTTAACCTATTTACTAAGTGTGCAGGGTTGAAAGACTTAGGACCAGACACCAGGCTGAAGTCCAGGATGGTTGAGTCCTGGCGGGAAGTCCAGTTGGGTCCGCGGGACCTGACAACTGGCTGAAGACCAAGTTGGTTGAGACTTGGCAGGAAGACCAGGGTGGTTGAGCCTTGGCAGGAAGTCCTGGTGGGTCAAGAGGTCAAGTAAAACTGCACAATGGGTAAGTAAGGTAAGTCACTGGAGGAGCGACCCAGTGAGGACGAGTCCAATCTTGGATTTTAGGCGCGGTCCAACTTAGACCCATTTAGGTGATCTAAGTTGAGTCCTGGTTAGATCCTGGTCTGGGAAACAGGATCTAATTAACTTAGAATTATATCTTATTTTAGTCCATATAAAATTGTGCTAGCCTTGTTTTGGACTAACCCTGGATGCAGGACCGAAGGACTGTGTATCTGCAGCTCAGAGAGCCTCAAAGGAGTGAGGCAGTAGCTGAGCTGGGCGCCCCGGATGTGTCGGGCGCCCCAGAGTCAACCCAAAGTCAGCAGAGAGGTAAACGCCCCGACAGCAGCGCAATTGGGGGCGCCCCGCGTGTCTCGGGCGCCCACTGTGCCACGCCACTGAAGGCGGCTGCAGCTCACCCTCGCGAAGCCTCGGTGATAAAGTTGATCGGTCAATCGGGCGCCCCGTGCGCGTCGGGCGCCCCAGTCAAAAACAATCCCGAAGATAACGAGATCAGCTTTGACTAGAGCATCGCCGGATCTGCAGCCACGTGGGGGGCGCCCCGAGCATGTCGGGCGCCCCCTGCCCTATATAAAGAGGGCCTCGACCCTCTTCAAAGAACAACACTTCTTCCAAAGTCTCCAAGTTCTTCTACGCTCGCGCCTTGCTCCGGAAACGCTACACTTCGAGCCGACGACGTCCTGCTGCCCCGAAAGAGTCGACCTACTCCGGACGTCGGTAAAAAGTTAATTTTTAATATATATATTGTTGCATTTAATTACTTGAAAGTGTGGGGTTGTCACACTTTCAATTCCTTTGTACTCGCCTACTCTATCGGTGTTTACCGGTAGAGAGTATTAGTGGATTGCCCAACGGAAAGGTCCGAGGGACCTGGGCCTTCGAGTAGGAGTCGACGAAGGCTCCGAACGAAGTAAAACTCGTCTGTGTTAGTGTGTTCATTTTTCGTCTCTTTCGTTTCCGCTGTGCACGTTTTTTTAAAGCGCTCTGATTTTTTAAAACGCACGTGATTCACCCCCCCTCTCACGTGCATCGATCCTACAAGTGGTATCAGAGCCTGGTACGCTCTGTATCGGTGCAACCACCATAAGAGCCGGGGGAAATCCAGTTTTTGTTTCGATTTTTGGTTTTTCGCTACACATAATCTAAATTAGGTATTGTTGCCTAGATTTGGATTATTTTTCGTTCGTTTGATTTTACTCGAATTTGGTGCAACACCATTTCGAGTCGCTCTCTTCTCCTCTTCCTACCACACTACTAATCCAAGACCTAGTCTTGGGACAAGTTTTTGTGTGGTCTATTTCAGATGGCCCAAGGTGAAGGCTATAGCACTGCTCGCCCTCCCCTCTTTAATGGGGAAGACTTTCCCTACTGGAAGAGAAGGATGGAGGTTTATCTGAAGACCGACATGGATCAGTGGTTTGCAGTTCAAACAGGCTACACACCGCCAATGGATGAGGGAAATAATGCTCCACTAAGGCCCGACAGATGGAACTCTGAGATGAAGAAAAAGGCTCAGACCGAGTTCAAAGCTCAAAACACCCTCCAGTGCGGACTTACCAAAGAGGAGCTAAACAGAATTGGACCAACCGACTCGGCGAAGGAGCTATGGACAAATTGACAGAATTACATGAAGGCACTTCTGATGCAAAGGTAACAAAGAGAGATCTATTATTGAATAAATTATTTAACATCAAAATGCAGGAAGGAGAATCAGCAAGTCAACTCCACGCCCGGATTAAGAACATATTGAATGGACTCCACATGATCGGGCACAAACAGGAGAACCGGGACATCATAAGGTACGCGTTAAATGCGTTCCCTAGAAACTCACTATGGGCATCTATTATAGATGCCTATAAAATTTCTAGGAACCTTTCAAAAATAAATCTGGATGAACTATTTTGTGAATTAGAGCTGCATGAGCAAACTAACGCCAAGGTCGAGAAAGGGCTAGCTTTATTTGCAGGTTCACCAAAGGAAGCAAAATCAAAGAGAAAAGTCCAAGAAGAACCTGAAGATGAGTCAGGCTCTGATGAAGAAGAACAACTGGTGAACTTGGTAAGGAAAATGTTCACCAGAAGGAAGAACAAATTTTCAAAGAAAGATATTCAAAAGGTAATGAAGCCCTACAGCACTGAAGGTAAAAGCAAAATGATCTGCTTCGGCTGTAACAGAAAAGGGCACTTCAAACATGAATGCCCTTACAAGAAAGAGGACCAACCCACTAAGAACAAAAAGAAGAAGGCTCTTCAAGCCACGTGGGATGAAAGCTCGGACGATTCCGACGATGAACAACCGAAGAACGCAAGCTACCTCGCACTGATGGCAACCGGACCAGAATCGGACTCAGATCAAGACGAGGATTCCGAATACGAGTCGAGCCAAGAGATCGGACTATTTTCAGACGGCTCTACTAAGGTATATTTAGATTCAGTAAATGAAAAGTTCTTTAAAATTATTTCTGTCTTGAATAAAAAATTACTTGCATCTGAATCTAGAAATGAACAGCTCCTTAAGGAAAATCAAGACCTTAAGGAGCAATTAATTAATACCAGAATATTAACTGAACAAACTCAAAATCAAAAATTAATTGAGCTTGAAACTGAAAACTTAACCCTAAAGGGGGAAGTCCTAAAACTTAAGGATCTACTAGCAACTTTCACAACCCGATCCAAGAACCTTGACCTTATTCTTGGATCACAAAAGGGCATGTACAACAAATCTGGGATAGGATATAAATCAAGATCGAACCAAAGATCTTTATCTCCTTTATCCACCCCCGCAAAAATCAACGAAAAGCGTGGGTCCCGAAAGCTTATCTAACAAAGCAAGTAGGTGAGAATCAATTTTATGTCCCAAAAAGGGACATCCATTACATTGACCCTAGACACCCAGTCTACAATTTAGGGGGAGGCTCCAAACTAGTTGGCACCTTAAAATCAGCCTCTGCCCAGGTGGGCACTTAGGATTAGCTTCAAAGTTAATTTGAATCTTGTACTATTTAGTACCAAGGTTTTCAATGAGTAAGTTAAAAGTTCAACTTCTTTAAGCGGCTTTGCCTAGAAAATGGTTGTTGCTCCAATAAGGCTTCGGCCAAAGAAGGCCACTGTGCCTCGCCATGGCCTGGAAGCCAATTATTGAAGTGTACTTTTAAATTACTACTTGTTAAACTTGAATCTAACACAAGGTCAAGTTAACTTTTCTAATCAAACTCAAAACCATCTCACAAAATCATAGGACTCCCTTGATTGATAACTTAGACCGAGTGAGATGAATAAGGATAACCAAATTTAAATTATTGATTGATAATTCAAATTCAAAAATTAAAATTCAAAAATTAAAATTCAAATTAAAATTAAAATTCAAATTCAAATTCAAAAATTAAAATTCAAAAATTAAAATTCAAATTAAAATTAAAATTCAAATTCAAATTCAAAAATTAAAATTCAAAAATTAAAATTCAAATTAAAATTAAAATTAAAATTAAAATTCAAATTCAAATTCAAAAATTAAAATTCAAAAATTAAAATTCAAATTAAAATTAAAATTCAAATTAAAATTCAAATTCAAATTCAAAAATTAAAATTCAAAAATTAAAATTCAAATTAAAATTCAAATTAAAATTAAAATTCAAATTAAAATTCAAATTCAAATTCAAAAATTAAAATTCAAAAATTAAAATTCAAATTAAAATTAAAATTCAAATTAAAATTCAAATTCAAATTCAAAAATTAAAATTTAAAAATTAAAATTCAAATTAAAATTCAAATTCAAATTAAAATTCAAATTCAAATTCAAAAATTAAAATTCAAAAATTAAAATTCAAATTAAAATTAAAATTAAAATTAAAATTCAAATTCAAATTCAAAAATTAAAATTCAAAAATTAAAATTCAAATTAAAATTCAAATTAAAATTCAAATTCAAATTCAAAAATTAAAATTCAAAAATTAAAATTAAAATTAAAATTAAAATTCAAATTAAAATTAAAATTAAAATTCAAATTAAAATTAAAATTCAAATTAAAATTAAAATTAAAATTCAAATTAAAATCAAATTCAAAGTCAAACTTAACATAACTCAAATTTAAAATTCAAACTCAAGTGTTTAAATCTTTTTAGATTTTTTCAAAAAACTCAACCTAGGTCTAAACCGTTTACTTAACTGTAGGAAAATAAATGGATCATTGACAGTGGATGCTCCAGACACATGACTGGGGATCCCACCAAATTTACAGAACTCAAGTACAAAAGACTAGGGACCGTTGCTTTTGGAAACAACGGTAAACTTAAGGTAATTGGCCTAGGCAATATTGAACTTGAGTCTGATTTCATAATAACAAATGTATTACTTGTTGAAAATTTCAACTTCAATTTACTAAGCATTAGCCAATTGTGTGACACTGGTTATAAGGTTAGGTTCCTATCCAATGAATGTCTGATCAAACACAATGACAACCCAAACATCACACTTAGAGGACTTAGGCACAATAACATTTATGAAATTAAGTTAACCTGTCCCTTAGAAAATTGCCTCTTAACCCATAAGGATGAGACTTGGCTCTGGCATAGGAGACTTTCACATACTCACTTCAGAAAACTACCTAAACTAAATGGTGTAGTTAGAGGCCTACCAAAGTTATCTAACCTTGAGTCAACCTTATGTAATGCTTGTCAACAAGGAAAACAAACTAGGTCAACCCACAAACCAACTAAGCTTGACCCCTAGAATTGCATGAACCTATAGTTTTAGGTAGCCGCATCTCACAAAACACATTAAGATTAACTTGTTTGTGTTTGCAAAAACATAGAACGGTTGTGAGATGCATAGGACTCTGCCTGGACTTCCGAATGCTTAAGTCAGTGCATCACAGTAAGTCTGGGCGTAAAATACCAACGTTACAGTGATCAAGTCAAGTAGTCTTGCACTAAAATCTGAGCCAGACATTATTACTTGACTTGACTAACTCAGTGAACACTACTATCATCTAGATAGTTAGTCAGTAACTAAAGTTAGACACATGAAAAGGGACCACAATCATTACTTGGTCCAGGGGGAGCTGAGGTCTAAATACTTTTTCAAAATGTCATTTTTGACAACACACATTTGAAAATTTTGATAAAAAGTTGATAAAGATTGAGAAGGAGTTCCAGCTAAACCCTTAAAAAAAATTTTTATTGATATTATATTTTCTGAAAAAAAAGGGGGTTGAGATTGTTATGCTTATATTTCTAACACTTGGCCTATATTTCTACTCCCTTAAACTTGTTATGCTTATATTTTTTTTTGATGAATGACAAAGGGGGAGAGTAGGGTAAAAGGGTTAGAAAATTGCAAAAAGCATGCTTATTTCACATTTATTTATCTCTGCCTTCTTGTGTGCTGCAACTTTCATACCTATGCTTGTGTTATATTGTCTGCATGTTTATGCAAGTTCATATCTGCTGTTTTTTCTAACTTTAACCTGAGTTGTCAATACATCAAAAAGGGGGAGATTGTTGGTGCAGTTTGCACTAACGGTCAAACTCGGGTTTTGAATGTATGACAAAGTGGTTAAAGTTAGGGTTGTTGGTGTTTAACCTATTTACTAAGTGTGCAGGGTTGAAAGACTTAGGACCAGACACCAGGCTGAAGTCCAGGATGGTTGAGTCCTGGCGGGAAGTCCAGTTGGGTCCGCGGGACCTGACAACTGGCTGAAGACCAAGTTGGTTGAGACTTGGCAGGAAGACCAGGGTGGTTGAGCCTTGGCAGGAAGTCCTGGTGGGTCAAGAGGTCAAGTAAAACTGCACAATGGGTAAGTAAGGTAAGTCACTGGAGGAGCGACCCAGTGAGGACGAGTCCAATCTTGGATTTTAGGCGCGGTCCAACTTAGACCCATTTAGGTGATCTAAGTTGAGTCCTGGTTAGATCCTGGTCTGGGAAACAGGATCTAATTAACTTAGAATTATATCTTATTTTAGTCCATATAAAATTGTGCTAGCCTTGTTTTGGACTAACCCTGGATGCAGGACCGAAGGACTGTGTATCTGCAGCTCAGAGAGCCTCAAAGGAGTGAGGCAGTAGCTGAGCTGGGCGCCCCGGATGTGTCGGGCGCCCCATAGTCAACCCAAAGTCAGCAGAGAGGTAAACGCCCCAACAGCAGCGCAATTGGGGGCGCCCCGCGTGTCTCGGGCGCCCACTGTGCCACGCCACTGAAGGCGGCTGCAGCTCACCCTCGCGAAGCCTCGGTGATAAAGTTTGATCGGTCAATCGGGCGCCCCGTGCGCGTCGGGCGCCCCAGTCAAAAACAATCCCGAAGATAACGAGATCAGCTTTGACTAGAGCATCGCCGGATCTGCAGCCACGTGGGGGGCGCCCCGAGCATGTCGGGCGCCCCCTGCCCTATATAAAGAGGGCCTCGACCCTCTTCAAAGAACAACACTTCTTCCAAAGTCTCCAAGTTCTTCTACGCTCGCGCCTTGCTCTGGAAACGCTACACTTCGAGCCGACGACGTCCTGCTGCCCCGAAAGAGTCGACCTACTCCGGACGTCGGTAAAAAGTTAATTTTTAATATATATATTGTTGCATTTAATTACTTGAAAGTGTGGGGTTGTCACACTTTCAATTCCTTTGTACTCGCCTACTCTATCGGTGTTTACCGGTAGAGAGTATTAGTGGATTGCCCAACGGAAAGGTCCGAGGGACCTGGGCCTTCGAGTAGGAGTCGACGAAGGCTCCGAACGAAGTAAAACTCGTCTGTGTTAGTGTGTTCATTTTTCGTCTCTTTCGTTTCCGCTGTGCACGTTTTTTTAAAGCGCTCTGATTTTTTAAAACGCACGTGATTCACCCCCCCTCTCACGTGCATCGATCCTATAAAGAACACAGCAAGCTTCCTCCTGAGCTCCACCCAGCGACGATCTCACGCAAGAACCCTTTCCCCGTGTCTTCTCGCTGTTGGACTCGAAGCCTCTTGTTCTTTCCTCCAAGTACTCAAGCAAGGGATGGTTGCTTCAAGATTATAGTAGCTTGCTCAAAGTGATGGAACTTCAGAACACGCAAGCAAGTTGTGGAGAACACAAAGGCGCAGCAAGAACTCAAGCAGCAGAACTCTACTCAGCCAACTCTTCTCTGCTCTTTTTGTTCCTCCACTGAGTATTAGGTGACACCATCTCCCTGCAGCCTCCAGCTGCTCACCTGCAACCACTAGCTACCTCTGAGCTCCTCTGGACTCCCTGAGCCTCCCTCAGACTAGCCCCAGACAGCAGCTCCAATCAGCGCCAGTGCCCGTTGTAACCTGAGATGGAAAAACAGACAAACCTGCTCCAAGGAAAGGTCTCCATTGACTCTCCTTGAGTGATTGAATCCTTCCCTGTCACCTGCAGCTTAATCAGAGTATTAGGATAGTATATCAAGCAGCAAATCAAGCATCAGAGATGAAACGCAGAGAATCGGATACGTTCAGACGTGATCAGAGCATCTGACAGTGTATTTTGAATTAAAGTGATCGGTCACCGGACCGATCAGAGAGCCTCCTGATCGGTCACCAAACCGATCAGCCTGGGTCCAGACCGATCAGGCTCCGTCCTAATCGGTCCCCAACGCTCAATTAGAAATCGTGATTTCTTTGGGACTCTCCTGGATCGATCACCAGACCGATCCCAGGTTGTGGATCGATCACCAGACCGATTCACCCCTTTATTGGGCGATTTCTGAGCTTCGCAGTCCAAACCTCCTAATCGGTCACCGGACCAATCAGGGAGCCTCCTGATCGGTCACCAGACCGATCAGGTCATGACCAGACAGATCAGGCTCCGTCCTGATCGATCATAGAGAGGAACCTGCGATGCTGGATCGTTCTCCAGAACGATCTGCACAGTGATCCTGATCGGTCACCAGACCGATCAGGAGCAGATCATCAAGGGAACTCAACCTCACTGTTTGCTCCCTGATCGGTCACCAGACCGATCAGGAGCCAAGCAATGGGTGAAATGCATACTCCCTGATCGGTCACCAGACCGATCAGTCATCGCTGGATCGGTCACTAGACCGATCCACGAAGGAGCACCATGCCAACTCCCTGATCGGTCACCAGACTGATCCAGGGGCTCCAACCTAGCCCTCCAAGCTAGGGTTTCATCCAACCTAGCCCTCCAAGCTAGGACCTGACCCTCAAAGCCAGGGTTTTTCCACTAACTCTCCAGTTGGGACTTTTCACCTAACCCTCCAAGTTAGGACTTTTCACCTAGCCCTCCAAGCTAGGACTTTTCACCCAACCTTCCGAGTTAGAACTTTCCATACCTAGCCCTCCAAGCTAGGACCTGACCCTCCAAGCCAGGACTTTTTCACCTAACTCTCCAAGTTGAGACTTTTCACCTAACCCTCCAAGTTAGGACTTTTCACCTAGCCCTCCAAGCTAGGACTTTTCACCCAACCCTTCCGAATTAGGACTTTTCAACACCTAGCCCTCCAAGCTAGGATTTTCCACACCTAACCCTCCAGGTTAGGATTTTCCAACACCTAGCCCTCCAAGCTAGGATTTTCCATACCATGTCTGATCCCCGATCAGGACTTAATCATAATCATCATAATCATCAACCTAAACTAAAATCGATGTCAACACCAAAACAACAATCAGGGTCAGACTGCATCAACAACGCGGACTTCGAGGCGTACATGAAGGGTGGCATGGAGGCAAGCTGGAGGCTTGCGTGCGCATCTGAGGGACGAGGGCCAAAGATGAAGAGGGCGTGAAGACAATAGTCAAGACTGCTGGTGAAGAGTCAACTGAGTTGTAAGGGTCTGAGTATGAGTGTGTGTACTCAGGGGCTAAGCCGGGAGGGTTTGAGTGTGGAGAGACTTGTACTCGGGAGTAAAACCCTAGGCTTAGGTGTGTACCAGTCGACTGCCCCAGGGGCAGTCGACTGGTGGTCACTGAACAGCCTGGTAGATTTGAACGTTGTACTGTAACGGTCGAATCTGAGTGGGACCAGTCGACTACCCCAGGGGCAGTCGACTGGTAGCGGCTGTTTCATATTCGAGCCCTATTTAAAGGGGCTCATTTCCTACTAACTTGCTTGATGAAATTTGCTTGGGTAAAGTAAGTTAGTAGTCTATTGTGATCAGAGAGCGTCTCAAGTATTGTGGTGAGGTTTCTCCACCCACAAGGTGCGACAGATCTAGCCGGAGGTTATCCGGGGAGTGATCCACCGACGGATTCTTGGATTAGTCACCCGACCGGGGTGGATACCAAGTAAATCAGGTTGTTAGCATTGTTTGCTTCTTATTTACTTTGCATATTATTGTTTCCACTGTGCTAACGACTTTGTAGAGACCAAAACGACGAAAAAGTGCTATTCACACCCCCCCCCCTCTAGCACGCCTAGATGATCCTTCAGTTGGTATCAGAGCGAGGTTCGCTCTTGATTGGAATAACCGCCAAGGGAGCAACGCAAAGCTAGAGGGAATAATGGAAGATAAGTTAGGGGACGATATAAACTCACCACCACCGTATGAGCATGAAGAATTTGATCATTGGAAGACAAGGATGGAAAATTGGCTAGGGATGGATTGGGAGTGTAGAATGATGATTGAAGACCCCTTTGAAATTCTGAGAGACAAGCACGGCAAGAGGCTTCGGCCTAGATATTGGACAAATGAACAACGAGAGCAATCTAGGGCAAACGAAAAGGTAATCAATGTTTTGATTGATATTTTGCCTAAAAATGTGTTGAGTTGTGTAGGAGAATATAAAAATGTTTGTGAATTATGGAGCAAACTAGAAGAACTTCACAAGAACCCTTCACAAGCTAAATTAGTTGAAATGTCTAAAGAAGTAAGCTCAAGGGTCCAAGAAGATCAAAATGAAAGGGAAGTGTCAAGTTCATCAAGTGAAGTTGAAAACTCAAGTGAGGAGCCAATCACCTCATCAAGAGAGGAAGAAGAAGAGGCATGAATATCAAGGGTTGAGGGGGAGGAGAGACCCTCATCCACACAAGAGCAAGAAAAGAGTTCCACCTCCACCAAGGCTAAATCAAAAGAGCATATCGTATGCTTTGGTTGCAACAAAAAGGGGCACTACAAGGATAAGTGCCCACTAGGTAAAAAGGAGGTAATTCCTAAGCCCAAATCAATTCAATTTAAAACTAACATGGGTGGTAGGAATGAGGAAGCTCAAAACAAAAGAAGGAGAATTCGATGTTTCACATGCGGGGAGCTCAGACACTACCACACAAAATGTCCAAGAAGTGGAGAGCTCAAGAAGATGGAGCACCTTAGGAAATGGGAGAAAGAAGAAAGAAAGAAGAGCACTCATCAAGGGGGAGCCTCAAGGGTAAGGGAGGTAACCTCTAACTCTACTTATGGTTCAAATTATTTCATGAATGCTCAAAATGCTTGTATAAATAATAGAATTAATGACAATTGTGTGCCCATGCGCGTGTTTGGTTTTAAATATCATGACAGGAATAGAAACAATTTTGTATGCCAAAACACCAACAATTCCATGTTTCATGATAAATCTAGGAACTCTAGGAATAAGGACCAAGGCATAAACTCTAAGAAAGGAAGAAACATGCCTAGAAAAATAGGTAAATCTAGAAATGATCAAATTAGATCTAGTGATCCTAAGGTTAGGAAGTTAGAAAAGGAAAATCAAGTTTTAAGAGCAAAACTTGATCAATTAGAAAGAAACCTAGGTAGAGTTATTCAAGGGGCCAAGGATGTGAACATGATCTCAAAGGACCAAAATCATAGGAATGGTAGGCCGGGTTTAGGATACCATTCTAGGAGGGCTAATGTTGATCGAGTATCATATTCAAGGATGCCCTATAACTATAGTAGAGAAAAAGTCAAAAATGGCAAGAAAAAGCCATTTAAAGGAAAAGAAAAGAAATTGACCAAAGAAAAAGGTCTATAGCATTAAGAGAGTAATAGTGGAAGGTCAAGAGGCACCGGAGGAGCACCGGTGTGGTCTTACCTTTGTATAAGAGTTGCCTAGGGAGGTAACTAGGGTTAGGAGCTCGAGGGAAAGCTCTAGAAGCCAAAATGGGTTCCATGGTCAATGGATCTCAGGTTGTTTCCTTCTAGGAGATTGAAGAGGACTATAGGGTGTGCCAAGAGGCTTAAAGGGCTAGGGTTGGTCTTAGTCCTAGAGAATTGGCACACTAAAGGGAGAATTATAGAGTAAAAGGAAGAAATGAGGATTTTAATAGAGAAAGTGGTTTTTAATGTCTAACTACCATATAAATTGATGCTAAGAATGGATTATGAATGAGTATGGAAAGAAGCATTAAGGTAAGGTCAAAATTAGAACTTTTGGGAAAGGTTTCATGATACATTTTAAAGAAACTTGAAGTTTGTACCAATCTTGGAAATCAGGATAATTTTGGTTGAAATTATATTTTTCCCAAGAAGACCTAGGATCCACAAATCCATCCATGAAGTTTCATAATTTTTGGGAATTTGTGGAATTAGTTAGGCATTTCTGAAGTTCGGACTGAAAATCTGAAAATCAGAACATCAGACACCAGTCGACTGGCAAAACCCACAGAATGTAATTACACTCTGGCCCAATCGACTGCCCCAGGGGCAGTCGACTAGTGCGCAGGTTTTATAAAAGGAAAGGGCGCACCGGGAGAAAGTCAAACTCTAGGGTTTTGGCAATTTCCCGGCGATCATCACCTCTCTTGAGCTCCTTCTTCGATCTTAGGCCCTTTCAAGCCCTAAAATCAGTCTCTAAGGCCTCCCCTAACTCCGATCTATCTCTAGGGTTGGTGGAAAATCCCTCCTCTCAAGCCATTTTCTCAAAACCAACAACATGAAAAGATTAGCAAAGAGGTATGATGATTTAAAGTTTATTTCTCCATTTAGACTTCGTATTGATACTAATATGACAATTTGTGTATGTTTTCTTTGGTATTTTCTCTTTTGGGGGGTTATCTTGGTATGCATGCATATGTTTGGTATATTAGGGTTGTGTCTAAGAGGTCTAGGGGTGAGGGTTCATCCCGACCAGGTCCCCAAGCTCCAGAAGAGTCAATGTTTAGGAGCTTAGAGTGTAAGAAGAGGTTCGAGGAGAATGAGTTTGTTCCATTACCTTGTCGGTATCTTAACAAAACCTATTTTGAGGATAAAGTGCCACATATTATTGAGATGGTGACTCACTTTGGCATAGAGCAATTGGTATATTGCCAACATGACATTAACATTGATTTATGCAAGGAGTTCTATGCAAATTTGACCTGTACTGATTCAGAAATGGTATTTATGAATCTAAAGTAGCCGGCGTTACCATTCCCTTCACAGCCATGATTCTAGCCAGTTTCTTAGAGTGTCGGGCGTCAAACAATGTCAACACCTATTTTCCAATGTCATTGAGCCGCTTGAGTTTCAAAACATCACCATTGATCAGATTCATCTACACTATTTTAGACGACATAGGCATGAATCTGAGCGTACATTTGATGCAAAGCCTATGAGTCCATTTAGCCATGTTCTGTATAAAATTATGGTAAAGTGCATCCTACCCATTGTTACTAAGGGGAGGGCAAGGATTCGATTGCCTCACTTAGTGATGATGTATACTCTTGAAAGACGGCTGGACATAGATGTGTCGTTGCATGTTTTTGCCTCCATTTGTCACTTTTCCCAGAGTGTTAATGGGAAAATCTATATGCCTTTCTACCACATGTTGACTGAGTTCTTCCAGCTACGATTTGGCATTCGTGTCACCAGTGGTCAAGTCAGGCACCTGTCAAAGGATTATGATCAGATTGACACATGTCAATTGTCCTTGGCAGGGATTGAGTGTAGACAGGGGGCATTTGTGTGGAGGGAGCGCCCGGAGGCAGCTAACGTAGATGAGGAGCCCACCGAGCTGGTCACACGTGCAGAGCTCATCCAACTTCAATTAGACGTCCACGGGATCCGTGAGGATGTTCACACCATCCAGGGGGATGTTTAGAGCCTCCAGCAGGGCCAGGTAGCGACTCAGAGGGAGGTGCAGGGCCTCACAGACTTTTGCCAGGATTCATGACCAGGCAGGAGGACATGTATGCGATGATGCAGCGATGGGATTTAGCATATCAGGGTCCTCCTCCTCCTCTGCCTCCTCCTCCAGACGGTGATGACCACATGTACTTCTGACTAGTGGATGCAGCTGTTGAGAGTGATTCCAGTGTTGAGAGTGTTTTGTCTTGATGTTTTCTTATACCTCTCAAACGCTTTATATTCTGATGGTTGTATTTATGTGGATGATTTCGAGGTGTTGGCCCTAGATACTATTTTAGGTTATATATATTACTTCATTTTGTAGTTGTTATGACATGTGACTTGTTTTCCTATCTTTCTATTGAGGTATTGAAGTGTTATCATGACTAGATGCTATTTTGAAATTTCCTTGAAAATTTTTAAGTGATAATGGATGCTTCTATTATGCTTTTTATTTATGTGTTCATGATATGATTTGAAAGTTTTATATTGTCTATCATCTAACATGGTTTGGTTGCAAAGCAAATAATGATTTCCTATATAAAAGGAATATTCTTTTAGACTCAAGAGAAAATAAGGAGGAGATCTTGTCAAATGGATACATTTATATAAAAAAGGGGAGGTTGGGAATCAGTTTGAATGTCAAATGGAGGTGCTAGAGAATGACAAGTATAGGATACCATGATTAGAACTCTAGGTTGATACAAAGTTTGTTTTATTTGGGAATATTTGAGTTTGTACCAAAAGTCAAGCACGATTGATCTTTTTCATAAACCAAATTTTTCTAGGGTAGGGAATACCTTAACAATCGTACTTGCAAAGTTTCACTTTTTTCGGATTTTCTGGAATTTTTTATTCGTTTCTGAATTTCGGCTGAAATTCTGAAATCTGCTGTATCAGTCGATTGCCATGGGGCAGTCGACTGGTAATATGGGCAGATTAGGTTTTGTGATTTCTGAAGGGTTTTTCAGAAGTTGGGTTATGTTCTATTTGGCACCAGGGTAGGGTTGCTTGGGACAATCTTTTAATGGTGTCAAAGGGGGAGAACTTGGGTGTTAAGTTAGGTTTGGGTTGAAACTTAACTTAGGTTCGGTTATAAAACTTTAGAGTTAAGTTCGGAGAACTTAACTTGGGATTAGCAATAAGAATTGAAATTTGGGAGAAAGCATATGTTAAGGGGAGTTTGCCTCTTGTGTGTTATGCTTGAATTTCAATTGCTTTTGCTATTATTATTGCTATATGTTTACCTAACTTAACATATTACCATACATCAAAAAGGGGGAGATTGTTGGGGTAATCGGTCCTGAGATGATCTGGAGGATCATGATATTTTGATGTGTGGGCAATATGGTTAAGTTAGGATTTGTGGTGTTCTCATATGTGTACATGAGTGTGCAGGTGTACAGGTACACATAGACTTAGTTGACGTCTTCAGGTGAAGGATGACATGGAGGTAAGCTGGAGGTTTGCGTGCGCATCCGAGGGACCGTTGGATAGTAGAGATGATGAGCCGAGGGACGCGGACTTCGAGGCATACATGAAGGGTGGCATGGAGGCAAGCTGGAGGCTTGTGTGCGCATCCGAGGGACGAGGGCCAAAGATGAAGAGGGTGTGAAGGCAACAGTCAAGACTGCTGGTGAAGAGTCAACTGAGTTGTAAGGGTCTGAGTATGAGTGTGTGTACTCAGGGGCTAAGCCGGGAGGATTTGAGTGCGGAGAGACTTGTACTCGGGAGTAAAACCCTAGGCGTAGGTGTGTACCAGTCGACTGTCCCAGGGGCAGTCGACTGGTGGTGACTGGAACAGCCTGGCAGATTTGAACGTTGTACTGTAACGGTCGAATCTGAGTGGGACCAGTCGACTACCCCAGGGGCAGTCGACTGGTAGCGGCTGTTTCAGATTCGAGCCCTATTTAAAGGGGCTCGTTTCCTACTAACTTGCTTGACGAAACTTGCTTGGGTAAAGTAAGTTAGTAGTCTACTGTGATCAGAGAGCGTCTCAAGTATTGGTGAGGTTTCTCCACCCACAAGGAGCGACAGATCTAGCCGGAGGTTATCCGGGGAGTGATCCACCGATGGATTCTTGGATTAGTCACCCGACCGGGGTGGATACCAAGTAAATCAGGTTGTTAGCATTATTTGCTTCTTATTTACTCTGCATATTATTGTTTCCGCTGCGCTAATGACTTTGTAGAGACCAAAACGACGAAAAAGTGCTATTCACCCCCCCCCTAGCACGCCTAGACGATCCTTCAGTTAACCCTAGTCCTATCATTATTTTTTAAACCAAAATTATGCACGATTAAGCAATTTTCGTTAATTTTAGCATGCATGGATGAATGATTAACATGATTTTTAATATGCAAAGAGGAACTTGAAATTGAATTACATTTTGGCTTAAGATTAGGAGTTACCTTCCTTACCTTTGGAGTTCCTCCTTGATGTGGGCTTCTTCTCTTCTTCCTTTCTTCTTTCTCCCATCTCCTCAAGTGCTCCATTTTCTTTAGATCACTTTTTCTAGGGCACTTGGTGTGGTAGTGCCCTAGCTCTCCACATGTAAAGCATCGAATTTTCTTCTTCTTCTCTTGAGCTTCTCCATTCCTACAATTCATGCTAGATTTAAATTGAATTGAACTTGGTTTAGATTTTACCTCCATTTTACCTTTTGGACACTTGTCCTTGTAGTGCCCCTTTTCGTTGCAACCAAAACATGTAATATGATGCTTGGTCTTGGCTTTGATGAAGGTAGAGGCTAGGTTGACTTCTTCTTCAACCTTTGATGATGTGGATGCCTCCTCTTGATCCGGTACAGTTGAGGGTCTCTCCCCCCTCCCCCCCCCGCCCCCCATCAATTCTTGAAATTGATACCTCCTCTTCTTCTCTTGAGGAGGTTGATGATCTTTCTCTCTCTCCCTCACTTGAAGATGTAGATATTTTCTTTTCTTCTTCTTCTCCTTGACTCATTTGACCTTTCTCCTTAGGCTCTTGAATTTGTGTAGGGTTCTTGTGACATTTTTCCAACTTATCCCACAATTCATGAGCATTCTCATATTTACCTACACAACTTAAAACATTATTAGGCAAAAGATTAACTAATATACCAATTACCTTTTCGTTTGCCATAGATTGCTCTTGTTGTTCCTTGTTCCAATATCTAGGATGAAGCCTCATCCCGTGCTTGTCCTTTGGAACTTCGAAGGGCTCTTCAAATGCAATTCTAAGACTCCACTCCATCCCGAACCATGTCTCCATTCGTGACTTCCAATACCCGAAATCTTCATGGTCGTAGGTGGGCGGAGTGTAGATGTCGTCTCCGAATTTGTCTTCCATGTCCTTTTCCCTCTAGCGGGTGCTCCCTCGGCGGTTAGTCCGATCAAGAGCGGTCCATCGCTCTAATACCAATTGATAGATCGATAATGCTTGCTAGAGGGGGAGTGAATAGCAAATCTCGTTGTTCTCTACAAAATTGTTAGCGCAACGGAAATACAAATAAAAAATAAACTAACATAGAACAATGCTAACAAACCGAGTTACTTGGTATCCACCCCGAACGGGTGACTAATCCAAGAATCTGTCGGTGGATCAATCCTCGGATAACCTCCAGCTAGCCCTCGTCGCTCCTTGTGGGTGGAGAAACCTCGCCACAATCACAATCAAAGCTCTGAGCACAAAGACTACTATCTTGCCTTTAACCAAGACAAGATTCGTCAAAGATCTCAGCCACCATGACGTCCTCTTTAAATAGGACTCGGGCTAAAACCCTCGCCACCAGTTGACTGCTCCCAGGGCAGTCGACTGGTGTCACTGAAATTCGACCGTTGCACCCCAACGTTTGAATTCTCAGTCAACTCATCAGCCACCTACCAGTCGACTGCTCCCAGAGCAGGCGACTGGTCCCAAGCTGAAACCCTTCCCGAGTACATTCACTCCGCACTCGAACCCTCACGACTCGACTGACTCCTCCTCCGCAGCCTCGACTATTGCTCTTCATCTTTAGCTCTCGTCCCTCGGATGCATGCAAGCCTCCAGCTTGCCTCCATTCCATCCTTCACGTATGCCTCGAAGTCCGCGCCCATCAGCTCATCGTCCCTGCTCTCCAAGGTCCCTCAGGTGCGCACACAAGCCCACGGCTTGTCTCTATGCCACCCTTCACCGTACCGAGGCCGTCCAGTCAAGTCCATATATGTAACCTGTACAACCTGCACACTCAACATACACATATGAGATAACAAGGGTAAACCTAACTTAAACCCTTTACCCAAACATCAAAACACTTGGTCACCCCGGACCACAGATTGCCTCAACATAAAATACCCTAATGTGCTTGTGAGATGCTGGCTTCTAGATCTATTGGAGCATGCAGTTCTAGGGTTAAGTCCTAAGCTAAGTCCATTTCATAGAAAAATCCAAGTTTTTGAAGGGTAATTTTTAAAAAACTAAGTCAGAAAAATCTTTTTTAAAACAATATGATTTTGAAAACACATTTGCACGATAATAGAAAAAACAGTTAAAAAATAGTCCTATTCTACTAAACACATTCTTCGCTGCCTTCTTAGTGAACTAAACTCAGACTCAAATAGTAGTTTAGTGAAAATATCGACTAGGTTAGATTTTGAGTCTGTATGTGTAAGTACAATTTCGCCCCTAGCTACGTGATCCCTAACAAAGTGGTGTTTAACTTCAATATTCTTAGTTCTGGAATGATGAATAGGATTTTTTGTAAGGTTAATTGAACTTATATTGTCAATAAACACTTTAGTTTGGGCATAGTCTAGGTTGAAATCCTTAAGGGTATGCATCATCCATAAAAGTTGGGCAACACATTCCCCTAGGACAACATATTCTGCTTCACTTGTAGATAAGGCAACACAATATTGCTTTCTACTGCACTAGCTAACTAGACTTTGTCCTAGTAACTGACAGCTCCCACATCTAATTTATAACCTGTATAATTTGAGTCAGAAAATCCTAATAATTCAAAATTAGACGTCCTAAGGTACCAAATACCTACATTTATTGTGCCCTCAATATATCTAAGGATCCTTTTAATTACAGTTAAATGGGACTCCTTAGCACAAGTTTGGTACCTAGCACAAACACCTATTGCAAAAAGAATATCAGGTCTACTAGCAATTAGGTAAAGCAAACTTCTTATAGCACTTCTATAATACTTTAAATCAATTGGCTTGCCTTCAGGATCGTTATCTATTTTGGCATTTGTAGACATAGGAATACTTAAATTCTTTGAACTATCCATTTTAAATTTCTTGATTAATTCTTTTATATATTTTGATTGGTGAATATAGTTTCCATCCTTCGCCTGTTTAATTTGTAAACCTAAAAAGAAAGTTCATTTACCTACTAAGCTCATTTCAAATTCGTTTTATTCCATAATTTTAATAAAGTTCTTTAAGAAATTAGTGTTTGTTGATTCAAAAATTATATCGTCTACATAAATTTGGGTTACAAAAATGTCTTTTTCTAAAGTCTTAATAAATAGGGTTGAGTCAATTTGATCTTGGTTAAAATCTTTAGAAATTAGATAGGTGGATAATTTTTCATACCAAGCCCTAGGTGCTTGTTTTAACCCATAAAGGGCTTTCCTAAGTTTGAATACATAATCAGGGTAGTCAAGATCCTCAAAACCTGGGGGTTGTCCTACATAAACTTCCTCTTTTATAAAACCATTCAGGAAGGTAGACTTGACATCCATTTGGTATAGTTTAAATCCCCTATAGGCTACAAAGGCTAGTAGCATCCTAATTGACTCAAGTCTAGCTACAGGGGCATAAGTTGCATCATAGTCTAACCCCTCAACTTGACTAAATCCTTTAGCTACTAAGCGAGCTTTGTTTCTTACTATTTCACCTTGGTCGTTCAACTTATTCCTAAATACCCACTTAGTTTTTATAATGGACTTATCTTCTGGTTTAGACACTAAGTCCCAGACTTGGTTTCTATCAAATTGTGCTAATTCTTCTTACATAGCAATGATCCAGTATGGGTCAGGTAAGACATCTTCTATAATTTTTGGTTCTATTTTTGAAACCAGAGCAACCTGACTTAGGTTCCTATAGGAAGACCTTTTCAAACCCCTAAGGTTGGATCACCCATAATTTGGTTGGTTGGGTGATTTAGTCTGGGTTTCTTAGATCTCCTAGAACTTGGTTCTACCTCAGGTCCAGCTGGTAGGATTTGGGTTGGAACATGAACAGGTTCAACAATTTGAGTTGGAACAATTTGAGTTGGTTCAATTGTTGGTTCAATTTCGTCTTGATCTTGATTCGAAGTGGTTGGATTTGATGAATTGGTTAAGTTGATTGGGTTGGATGAAATTTCTTCATCAAATATAATATTCGTGGTTTCTTTAATTTTAAGGATATGTTTGTTATAGATTCTATATGCCCGAGTTGTGGTTGAATACCCTACAAAAATTCCTGGGGTTGATTTTGATTAAAATTTTGCTAGGTAGTCTTTTGTATTTAGGATATGTACCTTACACTCAAACACTCTTAGATAATACAAGTTGGGTATTCTATGGTTATAGATTTCATAAGGTGTTTTATTGTGTCTTTTATTTATTAGGACCCTATTTTAAATATAACAAGCGGTGTTAATTGTATCTGCCTAGAATTTATTGGATAAGTTATATTCGTTGATAATTTATTGGATAAGTTTCATAAGGAGAAGATACATTTTGCCAACCGGCTCCTCTGGTTGGACTTTTGCTCGACCTCTGAGACTGCCTAATCTCGAGACATCCATTCCTCGACCCGCCTCTACTTCTGTCCGTAATCCTCGCTCGGCTAAGACTCTTGCCCAATCTTCCGAATCAGGACTTCGTAGCCCGACCCTCGTCCAGGTCTTCTTGCCCAGCCCTCAACCAAGACTTCTTGCTCAACCCTGCAGGTCAAGACTTCGTGCCTAGGTGAACTAGGACTTTCCTGCACACTGATAAATCCATTAGATCACAATATAAACTTAACTTTGAACTCTTTGTCATTATCAAAATCAGGTTCGATCTGGTGCTTCCAGCACCAACAATCTTCCCTTTTTGATTTATGGCAACACAGTTCAAAAATTAAATTAAAAAAATATGAAAAGGAATATATCATAATTATGCACCGGAAGGAAAGAAAAAACTTTTCTACTCTCTCCTTTGATTAGTACTCTCCCCCTTTTCCTTAGAACATTTTCAATATTTTTGAAAAACTTAGCAAAATTTTGAAATATTGCATAAAGCTCCTTTTAATTGAAAATCTCCCCCTAAAGCTTTTAAAAACATGCAATTTTCTATTTTGAAAGTTTTTCTAAGTATTTGAAAAAAAACTAAGTATGATTCCAAGTTTAGTTTTGAAAAAAACCTTCTGAGTAAAAAAAACTCTTGAAAAAAAAAATTTTGGTAAATGTATTGTTGAAAGCTTCTAACATAAAGTTTTTCTCAAACAGAATTTTCTGGAAAAAAAATTTCTCAAAAGTTTTTCAGAAACAAAATTTTACTTTTACTTTCTAGAAAGAGAGGAAAAAAAAGATTTTTAACTTTTTCGAAAAAAATAGGTTTTGCGGGGAAAAAAATTTTAACTTTACTTTTTCTACTCTCCCCCTTTGCCATATATCAAAAAATTGAAAAATATATTTGGCATGAGAGAAAAAAAATGTGTATTAGAGCCTACTTGATTTGTAAAAATAATAAATTGTAGAAGAAATTGACAAGCAGCAAGTAATAGAAATGAACTAAGTTTGACCCAAGTAATGTGTTTTGAACCCAGTATTATTCTAGTGAGTCCAGACAGAAAAAATATTTCATAATTTTTTTAAAAAAATGAATCAAATCAATTTCTTTTGGTCCCTATCTAACCCAGTTTGCTACTTACTAATTGTTATATAACAACAGCTTTCACTTGAGTTAGTCAAGTTAAGTAGTCTGATCAAGTTAGATTTTCTAAGCTTGAATACTTAACTTGATTACTGTTCAATTGTGTTTATTGCCCCAACTTCTCTTGATGCACTAATTTAAAGCATTTTGAGTCAAGGCATAACCTATGCATCTCAATCCAATCTAGGTTATCAATCAAAGTACCCTAATGTTCTTGTGAGATGCTGGCTTCTAGAGGGTTTTTAAGGGTGATGAAAGGTCGGCAAGAGGGGGGTGAGAAATACTCAAGATTAACAGTGGGAGTCTTCCCAAGAGTCTTATTTGTCTACAAATTCCTGGAGCAAGAATGCAAGGATGATGCCTTTAAACGCTCCCTGAAGGACTTATCCTTCTGTAGCCAAATCCCAATTCCTGGCTACTACAAAAACCCATAGAAAAAGTATGGCATCAGACAGTCCCAAATTTATAAAGGCAAACCTCATGAGTCTCATGCCCGTATTGAAAAACAAAAACATCTGATGTGAAACAAATAATGCAAGTGTTATCTTTGCGGTCAAGATGTGCACTTTGCTAGGGAATGCCCTAATGAAAGATGAAACATCAAGAGAGTAGTAATGTTTGAGCAACTGGATATTCCTGGGGATTGTGATATTTTCTCTGTTCAAGAAGGAGAAGCACAAAGTGATGTGATATTTAGTATCTCTGAGGAAGAAGAAGACTATGAAGAGCTACACAAGTCTATTCAAACTCTTCACCTCTCTAATGAGCTAATCCTAATGCTTGGACAGGTGGATAGAGGTTATCACCCACAAGTTAGGGTTATAGAAGAACATGTTGGTGCAAATTGCATCAATGATGTTCTCCTCTAAGTGTTTTAATGTTTGACAATTTACTTAAGTCAGTGACACATTGAACAGACAAAGGGGAGTTAAGAGAGGAGTAACCAAAGTGGAAGGAAGTCCTAGTAAACCTAGGCAATAAGTCCTGGTTCAGGGAATTGGGCACTAAGTCCTAGCAAAGGGCTGGGCACCGAAGACCTGCTCGGAAGGTGGGCACTAAGTCCTAGTCGGGGACTGGGCAAGAAGATCTGACCGAGGGTTGGGCACCGAATACCTGGTTCGGGGAATTGGGCACGAAGACCTGGCTGAGGGTTGGGCACCTAAGTCCTGGACCTAGGGTTTGGGCACGAAGCCTTGGTCTGAGGGACTGAGCAACTTAGCTGAGCGATGACTAAGGACAGAAGTAGAGACGGGTCAGGGTTCGGGTGTCTCGAGGTCCAGAAGTATCGGAAGCTAAGAAAAAGTCCACCCGAAGGGCTGGGTGGCAACCGTCTCCTGAAAGGAGTATGTGAAAGTCACGTTCTCGGGGGTGGGAACTTGCGTCGGTTCGACCTAGGGTTTCGTGGAGATCCGAAGTCCGAACCAAGTCCTTAAGGCTAATATTATATATGTGCTTTGTGTTTGTGTATCTTGCAGGTACCAAGATTGGAAGATAAAGCAGGCAAAAAATAAGGGCTGGAGGCTTTGAAGTAGGGCGCCCCCATCAGTGGGGGAGCCCCCATGCATCCAGGGTGCCCCCATTGATGGGGGCGCCCAAGCCAAAGGAGAAAAATGTAGGTTAAGTGAAGCAGGCAGAATAGGCTTCAAGCGGGCGCCCGGGAGGTCTGGGGTGCCCGGGTTCAAAGTTGTATTTGTTGTTTCGAGTCCGAAACACAGATAAGCTTTCATGAGGGCGCCCAGGAGGCCCGGGGTGCCCTGGTCAAAGGTTTTATCAGTTGCGGCGAGGTCGACGCGGGGATAAGGTTTGACCGAGTTTATTGGGGCGCCCCCGACGTCCAGGGCGCCCCCAGGAGTGCTATAAAAGGGGCTTCGACCCCTCTGCTTCAAACACAACTGCTGAAAATGATTCTAAGCATTCTGACCGATGACAACGCTCTAAAGACGAGGCTCTATGATCGGGATGCTCCAGGAGGAAGTGCGCGGCACTTCGGAGGTCCATATCGGTCGAGTTTCAGATTCTTGTTCGGTTTGCTTTTATTTGTTCCGTACTTAACTTTCAATATTGTTGATTGTACTTCTACACTGTAAGATGGGTTTTCTCCACCTCCGGAAATTCCGGAAAGGAGACCAATAGTGGACTCACGCCGAGTACATAGGCCTTGGACGTACTGACCCTGGGGGGTTGGGAACCATGTAAATAAATCCCGTTGTGTCCGTGTGTATTGTTTTTCTTATTCTGCTTTACTTTTCCGCTGTGCTACTAACTCTGATCTTAGAATGTTCGAAAGATTTACGAAGTTTACCGAAGATTTTCACGGTCGATATTCACCCCCCCTCTATCGACGGCACCGGTCCTACAAGTGGTATCAGAGCCGAGCCGCTCTTCACCGGACTAACCGCCGACGGAGCAACGACGCCAGGAGTTGAGGGGGAGCCCAGGGGTGAATCAGGTATATTTTAGTTAAAATGTCTGTTTTTAAAGTTCATATTACGTGTTTTAAGTGCAGAGAGAGAGGGCACTATAAAAATCAGTGCCCTACTCGTAAGACTCGATCTACACCACCGGCGGCAAAGGAGACACCAGCGCCAGGAGTCCGAAAAAACAAGGATCACGCACAATGCTTCAAGTGCAAAAAATATGTACGGACACTACAAGAACAAATGTCCGACAAAGGTACGTAAAATTTACATTCCGAAAAGTTTCAAAATTCCTGCACTGTCTTTAGATAATTTAGTTAATTTTTCTGATAAATTAGATTTACTGCATAGTAAAATTAATATTTTGCATGACAAATTAGAAAATGCATATACGACTAAAATATCAGAAATTAATTATTTAATTCAGAACATTAATTCAGTAATTTCTAAAATAAATTATGATTCTGATAACTTTAATTTTGATAATGTTAATCCTAATAATTTTATTTCTGATAATTTTAAACTTAATTCTGATTCTGATAACTTTAATTCTAATAATGTTAATTCTGATAATTCTAATTCAAATAAATTTAATCCTAAGGATAAATCTGAATTCAAAAATCCTAGGGATAAATCAGAATTCAAAAATCCAAAGGATAATTCTAAATTTGAAAATCCTTTAGATAATTATGAATTCAAATATGAAAACCCTTTATATAAACCTGAACCCAAATTTGAAAATCCTTTAGATAGTTATGAATTTAAATTTGAAAATTTTGAGGATAATAAGGATAATTCTGAGGAAAATTCTGAGGATAATAAGGATAATTATAAGAATAGTTCTGAGGATCATAAGGATAATTCTGAAGATAGTGGAGATGATATCTCTTTAGATATTAATTTAATTATTCCCATAGATAATCCTGGAAAATTAACTACTGGCCCACTTTACTCTACCTACTTTGAGAATATTGAAAGATCTAATCTTGAGGAGAAGATAGAATTGTCTAAGATAAAGGCCATAGTTAATAAAAATCACAAAGGTTCAAATAAATCAGAATTACTAGAGAAACTTGAAAAGAAAAATAAGGATGAGTCAGAAATTTTCGAAATAATGAAAATGCTGAACCTAAATCCACAACTATTAATTAATCATTTCAACCTTAATTATTCAAATTCAAATTAATTAAATCTTAATTATTCAAATTCAAATTAATTAAATCTTAAATATTCAAATTCAAAATAATTAAATCTTAATTATTACAAATTAAATCTTAATTCAAATTAATTTAAAAAATTCAAATTAATTTAAATAAATTCAAATTAAATAAAATTAAAATTAAATTAAATTCAAATTAAATTAAATTCAAATTAAATTAAATTCAAATTAAATCAAATTCAAATTAAATTAAATTCAAATTAAATTAAATTCAAATTAAATTAAATTTAAATTTAATTAAATTCAAGTTTAATTAAATTCAAATTAAATCTTAATTAATTTAACTTAAATTAATTCAAATAAATTAAATATTAATTAACTCAAACTTAAAATTAATTCAATTAGATTTTAATTAATTCAAACTTAAATTAAGTCAAATAAATTTAATTAAATCAATTAAACTCAATTAAATCTTAATTGAATCAATTAAATTCAATTTAAATATTAATCAATTCAAACTTAAATTAATTCAACATCAATTAATTTCTAATTAATTCAACTTCAATTAATTCTTAATTAACCTGAATCCAACTAAAATCTTAAATAACTTAATCTCAAACTGAAATAAATTTTACCCAAACTGTAACAATTAAAATTAATAACATTAAATATGTCAAAGTGGGTTGGCATATTCGCGGGTTCACACGACATGTATCAAATCGAGAATTTGA
This sequence comes from Boesenbergia rotunda, assembly GCA_024364735.1. Taxonomy (NCBI): domain Eukaryota; kingdom Viridiplantae; phylum Streptophyta; class Magnoliopsida; order Zingiberales; family Zingiberaceae; genus Boesenbergia; species Boesenbergia rotunda. The sequence continues at coordinate 283,176 of JAGFNQ010000903.1, forward strand.
TACATTTTTAGAAACTTAAATAAAATGATTTGAATTGTTTGACTCATGCATAATTGCAATGTCATGCATTTGCTACTTCTTTTAAATATATGACATGTCATTCATATTTAAATTTTATGCATATGTTAGAACGACTATAGGAAAAAAAATTGAAACTTGATCAACCTAGTATTGGGTGGCGGTGAGATGATAGTACGTTAGGGAAGCCTCTTCTAATAAGGTCACGTATACACTACTTGGTCTCTTTAGACTGGTGAAACTAGCTGAAGCTACCGATCTAAGACCCAAACTAGTTAGACTAGAATTTTTCAAAAAGTAATTTTGAAAATGAAATTTCATTAAAAGGCTTTATCAAGGAAAGGGTTGATGATCCAATAAGGCTATGGCCAAAGAAGGCCTAGTGCCTCGCCAAGACCTGGAAGCCAATTTTTGAAATTCAAATTCAAGTTACTTCGTGTCAAATTCAAATCTAACACAAGCTTCAATTAAATCTTAGAGTTAATAATAAATTAAGAAAAATGATTCAAGCATCTCATAATACACCTATAAGGCAACCATGCTTGTTGTTTTGATACATCTAAAATGGGTGAGATGTTAAGGACTAATGAATTGAAAAATAATTTTCAAAATTGTTAGAATATTTTTCTAAAAATATATTTTCAAAATAGTGCTTAAACATAATAATGTTTTTATGGAATTCATGCTTGTCTGATTGATTATACATATTATATATTTTTCAAAAGTATATCTTTTCAAAAATTGTTTGACTCACTCAATTAGACACAAGCCTCTTAGGACAACACTAAAGTTCCTTAAGGCACTTAGATAGAGCCAAACGATGTTGGGTACAAGGGGAGTGTTTTCACTCTTTTTAAATTTTTTTTAAAGACTTTTCGAAAACTGCGCCTTAATTTCTATCACACATGTTTTCAAAAAGGCTTATACTTTAAAAATTATCTTCTTTCCAAATTGTGGTTTCAAAATCTATCTTCCTGAAAATTGGTGTTCATTTGATTTTGATAAACCCTAAAGACACAGAGGAAGGTCCACTTCATGATCTAAAAGGACTCCTAGGATGTGTTAGATTTAGGGGGAGTCTGAGTCAACCTTCTGACAAGTTTTAAATTATTTGAAAATTATTAGATTATTCTTTTGATCTGAATCAAACCTTAAGACTCAGAGGAAGAGTATTTGTGGTCAACAAGCTTCGCAAGACTGAGTCAAGTTTAGGGGAAGGTCAAATTAAAAGAATTATTTAATAACATGTTTTCTTGAACTATATCTTGAAAATCTTGCTAAAAACATAAGTATTCTTTCGAAATACTAACATTTTAAAAAAAATACCAGTATTTTCAAAAAATTCATCTAGTTTTGATCAATTTAAAAAAAATGTTTATCTTGAGTTTGAAAAATCTTCCAGGACACTTAGGAAAATGTTTTGTAGTCAACAAGGTTTCCTATGATTGTGTCATCCTATTATTCTAGTTTTCAGAAGTTGTGTGACTTATGAAATTATTTTTTTATTTACTTGAGATTGAAAATTTTCAAAATGCACAATACTTTTCAAAAATTACTTATAGTTTTCAAAGTCTCATCTTTTTCAAAAATAGTTAGTACTTGCAAAATATGTATAATAGTTTTCAGAAAAACTTATATTTTTCAAAATATCTTTCAAAAATGCATCTTTCAAAGTACTTGCACCTTTCAAAACTTAAAGTATTCTTTCAAAAATACGGTATTTTCTCAAAAAAAATGCAATATTGTTTAAGATCAAAATACGTAAATACTTCAAAAATTTATACTAAGTATTTTCAAAAAGAACCAAATATTCTCATTATTGGCGCAAGTATTTCTAGTAATTTTTTTTTGATGTTTGACAAAGGGGGAGAGATGCGCTTAAGTTAGAAATATTTTTTTTTCTTTCCATCTTACCAAAGGATCAATTAATCAAAATGTCTTTCAAAATGGGAGGAAGTGAAAGTTAAAAATTTTTTCTTATTTTTTCAGAGGATCAAAAATATTTTTTCAAAACTAAGATCATTTTTTAGTTTGATCCCAAGGAGAGTAAGTTAGCCCCTTCAACCAATCTAACTTAAGTTATTGTCAAACATCAAAAAGGAGGAGATTGTTGGTGCAAGTTGCATCAATGATGTTCTCCTCTAAGTGTTTTAATGTTTAACAATTTACTTAAGTCAGTGACACATTGAATAAACAAAGGGGAGTTAAGAGAGGAGTAACCAAAGTGGAAGGAAGTCCTAGTAAACCTAGGCAATAAGTCCTGGTTCAGGGAATTGGGCACTAAGTCCTGATCGAGGATTGGGCACTAAGTCCTGGCAAAGGGTTGGGCACCGAAGACCTGCTCGGAAGGTGGGCACTAAGTCCTGGTCGGGGACTGGGCAAGAAGACCTAGCCGAGGGTTGGGCACTGAAGACCTGGTTCGGGGAATTGGGCATGAAGACCTGGATGAGGGTTGGGCACCTAAGTCTCGGACCTAGGGTTTGGGCACGAAGTCTTGGTCTGAGGGACTGAGCAACTTAGCTGAGCGATGACTAAGGACAGAGGTAGAGACGGGTCAGGGTTCGGGCGTCTCGAGGTCCAAAACTATCGGAAGCTAAGAAAAAGTCCACCCGAAGGGCTGGGTGGCAACCGTCTCCTAAAAGGAGTAGGTGAAAGGCACGTTCTCGGGGGTGGGAACTTGCGTCGGTTTGACCTAGGGTTTCGTGGAGATCCGAAGTCCGAACCAAGTCCTTAAGGCTAATATTATATATGTGCTTTGTGTTTGTGTATCTTGCAGGTACCAAGATTGGAAGACAAAGCAGGCGAAAAAACAAGGGCTGGAGGCTTTGTAGCAGAAAAATGCAGGGCGCCCAAGGCAAAGGAGAAAAATGCAGGTTAAGTGAAGCAGGCAGAATAGGCTTCAAGCGGGGCACCCGGGAGGTCCGGGGCGCCCGGGTTCAAAGTTGTATTTGCTGTTTCGAGTCCGAAACATAGATAAGCCTTCATGAGGGCGCCCGGGAGGTCCGAGGCACCCTGGTCAAAGGTTTTATCAGCTGCGGCAAGGTCGACGTGGGGATAAGGTTTGATCGAGTTTATTGGGGCGCCCCCGACGTCCAGGGCGCCCCCAGGAGTGCTATAAAAGGGGCTTCGACCCCTCTGCTTCAAACACAACTGCTAAAAGCGATTCTAAGCATTCTGACCGACGACAACTCTCTAAAGACGAGGCTCTATGACCGGGAGGCTCCAGGAGGAAGTGCGCGGCACTTCGGAGGTCTAGATCGACCGAGTTTCAGATTCTTGTTCGGTTTGCTTTTATTTGTTCTATACTTAACTTTCAATATTGTTGATTGTACTTCTACACTGTAAGGCGGGTTTTCTCTGCCTCCGGAAATTCCGGAAAGGAGACCAATAGTGGACTCACGCCGAGTACATAGGCCTTGGACGTACTGACCCTAGGGGGTTGGGAACCAAGTAAATAAATCCCGCTGTGTCCGTGTGTATTGTTTTTCTTATTCTGCTTTACTTTTCCGCTGTGCTACTAACTCTGATCTTAGAACGTTCGAAAGATTTACGAAGTTTACCGAAAGATTTTCACGGTCGATATTCACCCCCCCCTCTATCGACGGCACCGGTCCTACAGAACAACTTAATTGCCTTCATGATTGGCATCATAATGAAAATATATGCCCTCCACAACCTAGTAATTGCACTTGTTGTAAGAGACGTACTGTACAAAGGGCGAGGATCCATTGCCCAAATTACCTTATCATTGCTGCAATCTATGTGGACCATATTATTTCAACAGAAAAGTACCCTTAGCTCCCACCACACCTGCTCCATTCTTTCCTCAAAATTTAATCCATGAGCAACAATACTATATATCCTGGTGCAAAGGCGAAATTGAAAGGCTACAAAAGGAGGTAGATTACTAAAAGGCTCAGCATAAGGAACTATTGCTAGAAAAAGAACTGGGAAGGGATTTCCATACTCTAGGCAATGAAATGGAGCAATAAGCGAAGAAATTACAGAAGTTGTCAACATGCTTTATGAGAAATCAACGAGCCGCATAACAATAGCCCAAGAAATAAAGGGGCCAAGGTTAGTAAAGAATATGTTATACAACTTGAAGGTAGAAGTTGAGATCCCTCCTTAATTTTCATTACAAGTCATTCTAGACACAGGGGTAACAACCTGTTGTGTTGACCAAAAATCTGTTCCTAAGGAAGCTCTTGAAGAAAATACATTTATAGTACAGCTCAACGGGATCAATTCCCAGCAACCGCCAGAATGAAGCTTAAGCAAGGAAGGATGTTTCTTGGAGAAAATATATTCAGGATTCCCTATACATATAGTTTTCCTATGATCCTCAGGGATAATATCCAGATGATTATCAGCTACAATTTCATTAGAGCCATGCACGGGGGAGTGCATATTGAAGGCAATGTAGTAACTTTCTATAAAAACTTAACCACTATTTGTTGATGCAAAATGCATCAGTGATGAACAGTCATCCTCTAGGGTTTCGATGTTTGATAATATACTAACGTTAGTAACAATATATGTTAGACAATATAAGGTGTGGTCAAAGTGATCAAGGGTTAAACCAAACAAGACCTTATGTTTGGTAGGGTAAACTCATGTTTGATCAGTTTGACAAAGGGTTAGTCAAACATGATCTGATGTTTGGCAGAATGAATAGAACCCAGGGTTGGTCAATTTGACCAAGGGATTAAACCAAACCGGACTTGAGGTTTGGGATTACATTTACTTGAAGATTGGAGAAAGTCTAGTCAGGATAATGATGACTAGCAAAGGAGTAATTTTGGTGAAAAAATCCTAGTGAGTGAAGCTAGGTGAACTAAATCCTGGTGAGTGAAGCTGGGTCCTACCAAGGGAAGCTAGGTGGAAGAAATCCTAGTGAGTGAAGCTAGGTGAACTAAATCCTGATGAGTGAAGCTGGGTCCTAGTAAGTGAAGCTAGGTGGACTAAGTCCTGGTGAGTGAATTCTCACGCTTCAAAATCCGACGTAATTCTTACAGACGACGTCAAATTTGATCTCATATAAAATCTATGAAATGGAACACTGATGAGCTAGATGGAACGTTGACCATGCAAATACCTTGAGCTCATAGAACATGCAACACTATAGGGCAGGAAGAGGAGAAAAATGCTAGCAAGTAGACCGGGGGACTATGCAACCATTTCAACACTCATGTTAGCTTGGTGGGGAAGAAGAGGTTAATTGCAATAAGAACTGAAATGCAAGAATAAGAGAAAGCATACTCACACTCACGGAGAAGAGACCTCTTGTATAACACCTTGATAATCTCCGCATTAATGAGATGTTAATCAAATAAAAAACCACATCTAATCGTTGTATGTCGGTTGTATTGAGCGGTCTTATCACTCATAGATATAATTATTATCCCATATCTATGTAGGGATAGTGTCCCACGTGTTCTTGCTAACTTTGCTCTAGGCTTGAGCAGTGATGGGGGCTTGTGACTAACCGGCCCACTGGGCTTTGAAGACCGGCCCCACCGATGAGGATGGTTGGGCTTACAAATCATTCCTACTTGTGGAAGTATAAGGGGAATTAAGTCTTGAGGGGTGTTCGGTTGGTTTTATCCGAGTGAAGCTCGAGGGGCTAGTTTCTTGCAAGGTCCAATCGGAGTATATAGAGATGGATCCTTTGAAGGCCCCAGCGAGGGGTTGGGCCAGTTGATGCCCGATCAGGCTTTATCCGATCAGAGCTCGGAGAAGTCATTCCCCTCAGACATTCTAACGAGGTGGGGTTTTGCTCTCGACTGATCAAGTTTATCTTATCAAACTTTGGGGAGCAATGCCCCCCTTGTTGTCTGATCGGTTTGTGAGGAGTTTGGCGTGGTGTTGGGTTGTTTAGATTGACCCTTATCGGACTTAGACCTCCACGTCAGCCGAGGTTTTTGACTTTTATACCCGCTCATGGGGCCACCGTATTTTCCGTATCATCATATAACAATTTTAATTAAAAATATTATATGTTATAATTTTCAAATCATTTAAAAATATTTTTAAAATAATAAAAAACAAAGTAATTATATAATGTTAAATTTCACCATAAACTTATAAAAAGTATTACTTAGATATAAATATAAAAATAATAATAATTTTTAAAAAATAACATTAAAAAAGTTTGTTAAAATATATATTTGAGTGATAATAATTTAAGTTAAAAAGAAAATAATTTTCAAAACATAAGTACAATGTAAATTTTAAATGTAACATATATATTTGAGTGATAATAATTTAAGTTAAAAAGAAAATTATTTTTCAAAACATAAGTACAATGTAAATTTTAAATGTAACAGCTTCTCAAAATTTTAATTTGAACACAACATGATCAGTTTACAAAATCAAATGAGCATGTTTTGAAAATAATTAAATGACTAGAAATATTTTATAAACTTATTGGGTGTCTGGTCATGAGCAGAATGCCAAGATGACTTGAATTGTTCACCCTCTAATTTGGACGTTTACAGTACCTGATAATTACGAATAAGGTCTTCACTTGAGGACTGCTACTGTACGACCACCAAAATAGATAACAAGTCTTCTCTGAATTATGAAACTTCTTGTTGGTGCCTTGACAATACTTGACTTTTTTATTTTTGGTTTGAATTGGATATACTTTTATACTACGCCTAGTATCATAACAAAACTAATAAAGAACACAATCTAGCTTCGCCTCATAAGTTGATCCAAGTAATATAAAGGTCACTGAATCTCACCCGGCAGCGAATGTGATATCTAGCTTCGCCTCGTTGCAAACTCAATTGTAACAATAAAGGCTAAGGAAATATAACAAACAACAAGAAGTAAAAGTGTGAGTCGTTTTGATGACAAATGTTAATGACTAAACTTAGTATAAAAAAAAAACTAGATGAGATGTTTTATAATAATAAATCTTATAATAAGAAGCATCCTCAATATTTGTAGTTAATTAATTAATTTCAAAACAACATTTAATTTCTTCTTCTTCTAAATTTAAAAAAGTAATAAATTATCCATCAATTTTCTGTAATATTCTCCAATTAAGGCTCCAATTTATATAAATCATTGAAAGGGGGTTTTTTAAACATCCCACCAAATGTTTTATTCTAAAAATAACCTTATTTTTAAAATTATTGTAATAACTATGATTAATTACTATAATTTATAAAAATTATTCTATAATTACTATAATGTGTAATCTCTAATATATTAGTTTTGTAATATTAAAGGTTCGGGGATAGAATGTCATGGTTAGCTCTTCTAGTGATAAATCAGAGATTTAGAATTTCAGACTCAATGGGTAGCGAATTTGAAAATATTGACTATCAGAATAAACAATCATGTGTACTTCGGCAATTTACCAAAGGGCGTACCTAAGAAATCGTAATTACCAAATGACGTACTATGGTTTCTATTTTACCAAAGGGCGCATCCCTATAAGTGAACTTCCTATTATACCCCTCCCGCCACAAAATATCTTTTTCTATTCTCATTTTCGAGACATCCGAACTACTTTAGCAGTAAATTAATATTTTATGGTTCGGATGGCCAGGGAGTGAAAATTTTCTTAGCCTATATATATTACTACCTTGCACAAGTCGAATCATCACGAGGGTACGTATATATTTCGACCTTGCACAACTCAATTCATCATCAAGGCAGCTGAGGGAAGATAGGTGTTGAAGGAGAAAAAGCAAGTAATAGATTGGTAACAAATACAAATAGTAATGTACGTATGATTGTCATCTTTGATATGATATCAAACCTAGTTTTATACTTGATAAACTCTTTCTACAATTTTTATGCTTGGAGGAGTCTAAGGGTGATATGCATTACATAATAAGGGATCTCTGAAATTTATTAAACTTAAGATAAATTAATGCTTGATTTCGACCTACAGGTGATATCTTACCATATCAGGCCCTATGAGGGCGTGAAATTAAAGGATTTCAGTTCCTGGGAGTGCATGATATCATTAGATTTCAGGCCCTAGGAGGGCCTGAAATATGTTATTTTTAGGCACGGGGAGGGCCTGAAATAAAAGGAATTCAGGTCCTCCCAGGGCCTGAAATGAAAAGATTTCAGGCCCTCCCAGGGCCTGAAATCATTTGATTTGAGGGCCTGGGAGGGCCTGAATCAAAGGATTTCAGGCCCTCCAAGGGCCTGAAATATAAAGATTTCAAGCCCTGTGAGGGCCTGAATTCATTTGATTTCATGCCCTCAGGCCCTCCTAGTGCCTTGATTATGATTTTTAAAGTTTGCAAAATGTAATTGTAATTTATTTTTTAGGGATGATAATGTTGTTGACGAAATTCTCTCCGAGATATGGAATACTCTTGATGATAATGCTGTCACGGGGAATGGATCAGAAATTACAAGGAATTTAACAATTGATCTAAATGAAGAAGCAACTAATCTAAAAGATGAGGGTTTGAATTCTTCTACAAGAGTTGTTGAATTCTTTGAGCCAATTTGGAGTGGGGAGGAAGGAATTGAAATCCGGAATGCAGATGAATTAGAACCCAGTACAAGTCTACTAGAATTCCAAGTTGATGATATGCAGATTGAGCAATATGAATTCCCCCCAGATCAGTACAGTGACTTAGAGGAGGAGTTTCCATTAGCTGAAGATCCTTATATTTTGAATTCTCTATTGCTTGCTGGGCCAATTGGAGAGATAGAGGCAAGAGATGAGCATGAATTTTTTGTGGGGCAGATATTTCCATCTAGAGAAGAATTCAAGAATGCACTTGTCAAACATGCCATGGTTAAGCATATGAGATATAACCCAATTGACACCCGAAAAAATAGAGTTAAAGCAGTGTGCTTCAACCAACCATGTACATGGAGAGTAGTAGCAAGGGGGGAAGTAGAGTTCACTGTTACAAAATATATAAAGGAACACCAATGTGGAATTGTTAGGGAAAGTGTTGATCATCATGCATGCTCTTCATCATTTGTTGCTTCTTTTGTTGAAGAGTAATTTCTTTATAATAAACAATGCAAACCAAATATGATTATATCAGATATTAAAGCTAAATTTGGAGTGACCATATCATACAGAAAAGCATACATAGCTAGGGAGAAAGCATTGAAAAAGGTTGTTAGAAATTATGATGAGGCTTACAGAGATCTTCCACAATATTTGCGTGAGTTAAGAGCTAGAGATCCTGAAACGTATGTAGCACTATGCAAAAATGGTGACAATCAGTTCCAGCGATGTTTTTGGGCTTTGGGTGCTTGCCGAAGGGTGTTCATGTCTTATTTGCATAGACTTATCGGAATTGATGCCACACGCCTAAGAGGAAAGTATCCGGGAGTAATGTTGATTGCAACGACGATTGATGGTAATGACAATGTTCTCCCAGTTGCCTTCGCAATAACTGAAGTTGAATGTGGGTCTGCATGGGAGTGGTTTTTGAAGCATACAAAGAGGTTCTTTGCTGTCGATGATCACTCAATCACCATAGTATCAGATAGACATTGGGGCATTATATCAGCAGTTAGAAAAGTCTACACAAACGCGCATCATGCCTTTTGTTGCCACCACATGTGTTGTAATATGGTAAGTGATACTGGAAGTAGAGCTGCTCTAGGTTTGTTTTGGGCAGCAGCACGAGCCAACACAACACTCTAATATGATATGATAATGCAGACAATGCTTGAAAAACATCCAGATGCCCATAAGTGGCTTCAGAACATTGACCCTAAAAGGTGGGCAAATGCACACTTTACTGGGAGAAGGTACAGAATGCTTACCACGAATTGTGTGGAGAGCTTAAATGCTTTATTCAAGTCTACACGTGAGCTTCCCATAAACAGGTTAATTGATAATACAAGAAGAAAAGTTGCTCAATGGTTCTATAACCATAGAGAGGAAGTCTCCAAATGGCATGTTGTTTTGACACCTTATGCTACAAAAGAAATGGATTCAAGGAGAGAGAAAGCAAGAGCTTATAAGGTTCACCCTTACTCTCAATCAGAAATGGAAGTAGAAACATAGGGCACTTCATACATTGTTGATTTGGAAAAAAAGTTTTGTCATTGTGGGGAGTTTCAAATTTCAGAACTTTCTTGCTCACATGCTATTGTCGTAATAATTCACAGGAACATGGATACACTCCCATATTGTGAGCATTATTTTTATTCTGAAACTTGGAAGTGGGTTTACATGGATCGTATTTTCCTTGTAGAAGTAAGCAGTTTTGGCCTACTGGAGTAAATGAAATTACAGTTCTATATCCCCGTAGCCTGGTGCAGCCTGGTAGATGAAAAAAGGCACAGATTGAGTCCAGACACAATGGCAAGGTGAAACTAAAATGCAATTAGTGCAAACAACTTGGTCATAATAAAAGGACATGTAGAATGCCGTCAGCCCCAAGGTCTTGAGTTAATTGGTATATGTATTGACCCAATATTCTGATTGAAGTGCATATTTTGTAAGGAGGAGAACTGAATGTATATATTTTGTATATTGTACAGCCATAGTATTTTAAAAAAACTAGTTGTTGTTAATGTTGTGACTTGAAGAAGTATTTCAATATTATGATACATTTATCCTTGTGTAATTTTATGTAAGCAGAAAAGATCAGTCGTGAAGTCCTCTAATTTTTAAACCCACAATAATGTTATTTCAGGTATTGTAGTCCTGAAGTCCTATGGTTTATGAATATCTATAATTTGAGGCCCTCTGTTTGTTTGCTTTGTTGATTCATTGTTCTGTGCCAACTAATATTGTATTAACACGTAATTGATAATCATTAGGACTATGTTTGGAGACCAAAAATATCATCTCCTAGCTAAACTCTAACTACTGGTAATGAGTTTTGAGAAATCAAAATATCATAGGTCCATGATACAAATCTCCTGGTGTGCCAAATTCTTAAAATATGAGGTAATGTTGTGCATGGAATTAAATTGTGGTATGCAATGTGTATTTAGGTACTCTCCTTCTTGTTTCATATTAAAAATTTTTTCACAACATGTATATTTATATAAAATATTTAATTATAATTTTATTAAATTATTTGCAATCTGATTTCAGACCGACGTTGGGCCTGAACCAGAGGATTTCAGGCCTGCGTGGGCCTGAACATTATTGTTTCAGGCCCAGGGTGGGCCTGAAATAATATCATTTCAGACCCACGCTGGGCCTGAAATAAAATCATTTTAGGCCCAGTGTGGGCCTGAAATGAGATTATTTCAGGCCCACGCTGGGCCTGAAATGATCTCATTTCAGGCCCAGCGTGGGCCTGAATTGAAATTAGAGTAGAGGAAAAATAAGGTTCAATATTACTGATAGTATCGACAAGAGGACAGATTATAGATTAGAGATTACACAAAAACAAGAATCGAAAGCAATGCTCCATTGATTTCAAAAGGATTACATACATTATAACTACAAATATACATTGTTTGTCATTACACTTACATTATACAACTGAATCATTTTGTTTCAGGCCCTGAGTGGGTTTCCTAAAATTTGATTGTTTCAGGCCCACCGTGGTCCTGAATTCAAATGATTCCAGCAAAAGCAAGGTTCAATATTACTATTGGGTTCGACAACAATTACAAATTATAGATTATATATGACACAAAAATAAGGATCGAAAGCAATGTTTCATTGATTTGAAAATGATTACATAGATTGTATAATTACAAATATACAATGTTTGTCATGACACTTACATATCCATAGTATCAACAAAAATAATATTTACAGATTTAGCTTCCAGAACTTGTCTCTCATTATTTTATATCCCACCTGAAATCGATAATTTTTCATTTACTTTTGGCTAAACTGTGTAGATCTTTGAAAGACCAGACTTTCAACATATCGCATAATGAAAAAAGCACAATCCAACCTGAAAAACCAATATTCACATTGTTGTCATCTTATAAATCCAACCATGAAATCAATTGTTATTTTTAACCAAAAAAAACATCATCTTATAATCTGCTTTGGGTGGGTTCGTCTACTATAATTTTATTAAAGTCTGTCCCAGAGATGGAAGACAATTCTTTATTCCATATCTTGTAATATGACCAGTTCAAATTTTTTAAAAATGCCACCTACATAGTTATTACATTAGTAACAATTATATTGCATTAGTAAAGGTATATATATGAAATAGAAAACTTACAGTGTTTTCAAATTTTGCAGTGTACCCTTCTGTGGCACCGAGAGAATTATAATGATGGATACTACCTTGCTCGAGGTCAATAATCATTAGATGCCAATGATCATCTGCATTATTTAGAGGACAGATGATATATCTAATTGGCTTATCCGTATCAGTAGCAATTATTTGTTCAAATGCCTGAGCGTGAATCACCTCAAAAAGTTCCTATGTTTATTAAAAAGGAAGTGTCAGTGGACTAAATCATAGAAAAAAATAATAAAACAAGTAGCTAATTTACTTACATCAAACCCCATCCCACAGAATATGGAGGGGTGGTATGGTGAGTTACACGCTTTTGCTTCATTTACAAGAATTATCCAGTATGTATTTATGCAATCCCCGGTGGTGTAGTCATTCCAATCAAATATTGTCAAAAATGATTGCATATCTAATGAAAAGGTCCCATTGGACCATACTAGATTCAACTCATACCTACATGCAAATAAGATAAGCAACTTAATAACAAGGTGAATGATTAAATTTTATTAATGAATGTCAATAATCATCATTGTTTTACAAAATTTTTCCAATCGCAATAGCAACTAACTCACTTTAATTTACTAAGCTTTAATAATGTTTCAGCAATCTCTGCATCTTTATTCTTCTTAAAAAATGCCCTAGCATTCTTCATGATTTTACTTTTGAGCTTTTGAAATTCTTTTGCTTTAGCTGCCTAATGTTCAGATAAGTTTGTTTGGGTGGAGGTCGCAGATTTTGTTGTTTACGTTGTAGTATCAGACATTGATGGGGCAGGAGGCTGGTCATCTTCATTTTCATCCTCATCCTCATCCTGAACAACTTGTTTGCCCTTGCCTTTGGCCTGGTAGTCTGGTCTGAGCTGAGTTATTTTTCCTTTTTTTGGGAAGTGGGTCACCTTCATCTGACCCTTTGCCTACCAATTGGTTATGTAGCTTCATGATTCTTTGGTTAGCCTAATGTATGATCGTATCTCTTACAGCTACCATTTTTTTATTTTGATCATCTTGTTCTTTAAGCTGGGAATCTTTGTCACCAATTATTTTATCCTTTTCAACAATGATTTCATCTTTTTGTTTAAGCTGAGCCTCCTTCTCCGCAATTATTGTATCCTTCTGAGCAATAATTTCATCCTTGGCACTGATGGTTGTTGCCGTCTCACTTTTGCCATCTTCCAAACTTTTAAGTGCTATACTTAATTGTTTTTGTAAGCTCTTAATTTGTTCTTGTTTGTCTATACATATATTGCAGGTTTCCATTTGTAAGGCATGTAGCCTTCCTTGTGCTGCCTGGCTTCCTTCTGGTGCCTGCTGTAAAACCTCACATTGTACCTCAAGTGGTTGAGTTGGAGGAGAGTAATCAGGTACCAAATCATGCTCTATATCAAACGGAATTAAATCAACAATAATTAAATTTGGGGCCACAGGGTCTATCATCCTCTTGATACTCTCAACATGGCCTTTAGGCCAAGTTCAGCGAAGTATTCTTGGCAATCTATGAGGATGTCCAGGAGCAGCAATACTAATATGTTCACTAACCATACCTGCAACATGATTATAATCAGTAAATAATATCCATCATCGAATTATATGAGCAGGTATATGTACTCTAACTTACAACCAAAATATTTGGAAATCCCTTGAGCAAGGGAGCCTTGGCCGGTTGGGTTGAATCACCTACATGTCGTCTATGCCTCAATGTCACCTCCTTTCCAATGGCTTCCAACTGAGGAGCCATGAAATTGTAGACGACATTGCACCAATTATAGTTTGGTAGATTGTCAAAATCATCTACACAATCAATTAGTGACAGGGCAGGAAGGGCAAGTATGCTGCTAGTATCACAAAATAGAATTGTATAAAAAAATAGAGTATATACAACTGACAGTACAGCTTGTCATTGGATGTAGACTTTATTAGCAGTTTCTCCAAATTCTGTGCAGAACAACTGGAATCTTGAAAATACTCCTTGTACAGTGGGCTGGAAGCCTCATTCAAATCAAGTTGGACTATCTCTCCATTGTCAGGTAGCCCTAGAATATGTGATATATCAACCTTTGTGAAATTGAGTTTTTTCCCATGGAATACAAAGTTCTGTTCTTCTTCATCCCAATTATCAAACATATTCTGAACCTGGGGTCTTACACAAGAACTAGTGGGGAGGTCGAGGACCCAAGAAAAGGGTGTTTCTCGAAGCAACTGTTCTTGTGCTGGTGTGGGTGGAATATAATTAATAAAATTTTTGAAATGACAAAGGCTACTTTTCCAGTTCATTCGTTTACTTCGACCTCTGTTGGCAAAACTTGTATAGTCGGTAGGCAATTTGATTTTTCGTTGTGTCAGCTATTTTTTTCCCATGACTTCCCCCAGGGACTTGCTGTTTCTTCGATTTGGTAGGAGCAGTTTTCTTTGAAGATGATCTTTTTGGACCCAACCCAAACTTAGCAACCATCAAACAAAAAATTATTTGACACAAACAAAAATGACACTTAGAATTCGTTCATAAAAGGGCCTCCTCATATTCGGTCTTTTACTGAATACTATCGCTAACCCTAGGTGAAAAGCAAGAACTGAAATGACAAACTACAATTTAGGGTACGTACAATTCGACTAGTCCGATGACGAGGATGTCGCCCACAACTACTCCAATGAAGACAAGCACGCTGTTGATGCAGTCTTGCCCTGATTGTTGTTTTGGTGTTGACATCGATTTTAGTTTAGGTTGATTATGATTATGATTAAGTCCTGGTCGGGGATCAGGCATGATATGGAAAATCCAAACTTGAAGGGTTAGGTATTGGAAAATCCTAGTCTGGGAGGCTAGGTGTTGGAAAATCCTAGTCTGGGAGGCTAGGTGTTGGAAAATCCTAACCTGGAGGGTTAGGTGTTGGAAAAGTCCTAATTCGGAAGGGTTGGGTGAAAAGTCCTAGCTTGGAGGGCTAGGTGAAAAGTCCTAACTTGGAGGGTTAGGTGCAAATTCCCATCCCGGAGAATTAGGTGAAAAAGTCCTGGCTTGGAGGGTCATGTGTCTAGCTTGGAGGGCTAGGTTGGATGAGTTCTAACTCGGAAGGGTTGGGTGAAAAGTCCTAGCTTGGAGGGCTAGGTGAAAAGTCCTAACTTGGAGGGTTAGGTGCAAATTCCCAACTTGGAGGGTTAGATGGAAAAATCCTTAGCTTGGAGGGCTAAGGTGGATGAAGCCACTAGCTTGGAGGGCTAGGGTTGAGTCTCTGGATCGGTCTGGTGACCGATCAGGGACATTGGCACGCTGCTCCTTAGTGGATCGGTCCGGTGACCGATCCAGCTATGTCTGATCGGACTGGTGACCGATCAGGGAGCACACAGTGAGGTTGGGAACCTACTGTGTGGCTCCTGATCGGTCCAGTGACCGATCAGGGAGCAGGCTGCTTCCTCACTACCTTACTCCTGATCGGTCTGGTGACCGATCAGGGAGTGGGAAGTGAGTGAGTTCCCTTGCTGATCAAAGTCCTGGATCGGTCTGGTGACCGATCAGGGATCTTGGATCTGATTAAAAAATCACTGTTCATATGTCCTGATCGGTCTAGGTGACCGATCAGGCTTCACTCTGATCGGTCTGATGACCGATCAGGCTTCATCCTGATCGGTCTGGTGACCGATCAGGCCTGTGTTGCCATAAGAGCTGGGAATCCCAACACTGCAGTAGATCGGTCTGGTGACCGATCCACAAATCCTGGATCGGTCCAGTGACCGATCACTTTAATTCAAATTGCACTGTCAGACGTGGTCAGAGCGTCTGATCACATCCGATTCGCTGATGGTTGCTTCTGATATCTGATTTACTGTATGATTTGCTGCTCTAATAGTCTGATTAAGCTGCAGGTGACAGGGGAGTATTCAAACACTCAAGGAGAGGTCAACGGAGGCTTTCCTTGGAGCAGGTTTGTCCGATTCTCCATTTCAGGTTGCAACGGCCGAGTTGCAGACTGGAGCCGAGACTGGGGCTTGACTGAGCGAATCTCAGGAAGACCAGAGAGGGCTCAGTGGTAGCTGGTGTTGGCAGCAAGATAGCTGGAGGCTATGGAGGATGTTGTCACCTGGTGCTGGGTGGAGGATCAAAAGCGCGGAAGTGAGCTTCGTAGAAGCAGAGTTCTGAAACTTGTGTTCTTGCCGCGCCTAGTGTTCTCCACAATCTGCTTGCTTGCTGCGTTCTTGAAGCTGTCATCACTTTGAGCAAGCAATCGAGAAGCAACCAGTCTTTACTTGAGCGCTTGAAGGAGAGAATAAGTAGCTTGGAGTCCGACAGTGGGAAGACACGGAGAAGGGTTCTTGCGTGAGATCGCCACTGGGTGGAGCTCAGGGAAGCTAGCTGTGTTCTTGTCCTTGCTAAGTGGTTGAGTAAGATCTTTCTCGTAGTTTCTTTGTGCTTAAACTCTATTCTGTCTGAAACGCTGTGGAGAGGTTTCTCCACCGAGAAGGAGGTTGCATTATATCCGATGAAACCGTGGCTTGATCTGCCGACGATCAAGGGATCGCCCACCTTAAGGGCACGCCAAGGAGTAGGGGCAAGTTATCCCCGAACCTTGTAAACCCTCTTGTTAGCGTTCTTGGCAGTTGTCTTTGTATTGATCTTGTCTCTTCTTTAGCTTACTGCACTTTCAGTTTCTTTTGTTTCTTCCGCTGCTGTGCTACTGATAAGTTAAGTGCAGGAAAATTGTTGATCACAAGTGAAAAGTGATTGGCTATATTCACCCCCCCCCTCTCTAGCCATCTCGTTTCCAACAAGTGGTATCAGAGCTTGGGGCTCTGTTTACGGCTTAACATCCAAGAGTTATCAACAAGATGGCTTTGAGAGAAGGTTTCTCCACCACCCGACCTCCGTTCTTTGATGGCGCCGACTTTCAGTATTGGAGATCAAAGATGGAATACTATTTGAAGATGGATATTCATACTTGGTTCGCGGTGAAGGAGGGATTCATTCCTCCTAAGGATGACGAAGGCAAAGAACTTGAGGCTTCACGGTGGACTGCCGAACAAACAAGAAAGAGTGAAGCCGACGCGAAGGCGGTTGTCACTCTACAATGTGGCATGAACAAAGATCAACTCATCAAAGTTGGTCCTTTCACAAGTGCCAAGGACCTGTGGAACAAACTCATTGAGCTTCACGAAGGCACCCGGGACTCTAGAATCGCAAAGAGAGATTTGTTCCTCAACCAACTTCAAAATCTCTCCATGAAGGAGAATGAGTCGGTAAGTGAGCTTCATAGTCGTTTCAAGGAAGTCCTCAATGGGCTTCATTCAATTGATGAAAAGGTCGAGAACCGCGACCTTGTGAGGTATGTTTTGAAAGTATTTCCAAGGAATGCTTTGTGGTCATCTATAGTGGATGCCTACAAAGTATCCAAGGATTTATCTATTGTAAAATTAGATGATTTATTTTATGAGATAGAGTTGCATGAAATGGCTAACAAAGGCCCCAAGGAGAAGGGGATTGCCTTAGTTGTAGGGGACCAGACCAACAAGAAGAAGAAGGAGAAGGAGGTCTCATCATCTTCATCCTCTTCCGAATCCGAGTCTAATTCTGAGGAAGATGGCAGTGGCTCCTCTTCATCTGAGATGGCAAACTTTGTGAGGAGGATGATGCGAAGGGATCGACGTTTCAAAAGTAGAGGTAACACTAGTGAATCCAAACTTGATAAGAATAATGCATCTTGTTTTGAGTGTGGTAGGAAAGGGCATTTCAAGAATGAATGTCCGAAGCTTAAGAAGAAGGAGGAGAAATCCAAAAGAAAAGAAGAAAAATCCAAGAAGAAGAAGAAAGCTTTGAAGGCTTCTTGAGATGAGTCATCCTCTAGCTCATCCGATGATGAAAAGGAGGAGAAGAGCACAAGGCAAGTGACTCTCATGGCTCTTGGAGAGGAGAGCAGTGATGAATCTTCAAGCTCCGCAAACACGGCTTCATCATCTTCGGATGATGAAGAGGTAACTTCTCCCGAGCTTGAAAAGTGTTATAGAGCAATTGCATGTTTAACTAGTATGCTTAAGAAATCCAAAAACAATGTTAAAGCATTGCAATTAGAAATTGATCAATTGAAGGCTTCTAGAGATGATAACATTGATGATTTGCATGTTGAATTACTAGAAGATGAAATTAAATCGTTGAAACATGAGATTGTAAGTTTGAAGTCCTCTAAGGTTGAGGAAATCAGTGATTTGCATGATAACTTGTTAGTAGAGGAAAACCAATCGTTGAAGAGTGAAGTTGAGAAGCTCAAGCATATGCTTGGGATATGATTCTAAATGCCCAAAGGGCAGTCTACAATAGGGCCAGTATTGGTTACCGCCCTAAAGAACCCTCATTTGTGTCTCTCATGTCTAGGACTGACATGAGACAATCTAGGACACCCAAAACTCAAAAGAAAGTGGTCAAGGCATGGGTGCCTAAGTCATGTTTAGTTGATGCTTTAGGTCCCAAGGTTTGGGTACCTAAGACTTCTATTTTTCGAATTGTGTAGGTTATGATTGAGGGGGAGCATCTATCAACTTGGTTCATTGATAGTGGATGCTCCAAACACATGACCGGGGATAGATCATTGTTTACCACACTTCACAAGAAAAGTAGAGGTAATGTATCATTTGGTAACAATGGTAGTCTTAAGGTCATAGGAATAGGAGACATTCAAATATCCGAATGTCTTAGAATCTCAAATGTCCTTCTAGTCAAGGGGATGAAATTTAATCTCCTAAGTGTCAGTCAATTGTGTGACACGGGTTACACAATTGACTTCCAACCAAGTCAATGTCTAGTTAGACAAAATGATACCTTGGACACGGTACTAGTAGGAGCAAGAGTAGACAATATTTATCAAGTTTCATTTAAAAGTGCTACTAATGCTTTTGCTAAGTGTCTCATGTCAAAAGAAGAAGAGTCCACCCTTTGGCACCGGAGGTTAGCACATGTGAACATGAAGAACATCCGGAAGTTGGCCACCAAGGGACTAGTCCGAGGCTTACCAAGCATCAAGTATGAAAAAGATAAATTATGTGATGCATGTCAAATGGGTAAGCAAACAAAATCTGCACATAAAGGTAAAAGCACTGTAAGTACTTCCAATGCATTAGATTTACTTCACATGGATCTATTTGATTGTAGTACCATTATATCATTGAATGGAAGTAGATATTGCTTTGTGATTATCGATGATTTCACTAGATATACATGGACTTACTTACTGAAATATAAGGACCAAACCTTAGATATTTTCATTTCTTTTTGTAGAAGAGTTGAAAATGAGAAATCATTAACAATTAAGACAATTAGAAGTGACCATGGAGGCGAATTTCAAAATCAAAGGTTTTTAGAATTTTGTCAAGATAAGAGTTATAGACATGAGTTCTCTACTCCTAGAACACCACAACAAAATGGTGTTGTAGAGAGGAAGAACCGTGTACTTTAAGAGGCTGCACGAAGCATGCTCAATGAGTACTACTCACTCCCGAGTTACTTATGGGCCGAAGCTGTAAATACAGCTTGCTATGTACAAAACAGAGTCCTGATTCATAGGTTTTTAGGAAAGACTCCCCATGAACTTTGGTTTGGAAAATCACCTACGGTTAAACATCTTAGGGTGTTTGGTTGTAAGGTGTTCATCCTAAACACCAAGGATCACCTTGGAAAGTTCACGGCAAAGGCTGATGAAGGGATACTAGTCAGGCACTCCCTCGTTAGCAAAGCCTACCGAGTCTACAACAAGAAGTCTAGATTAGTTGAAGAGTCTGCTGATGTGGTCTTTGAAGAAGTTCCAAAATCAAGTGACCAATCAGAAAATGTAGGAGGAGTTCAACTTGAACTTAGGAGACTGAGTTTGAATGAAACTCCAAGTATTGTTGATGGTAATGAGTCTGATGACGGTGAACCTAGACAACCCACTGATCAGCCGGATCCTGAGGCTGAACTTGTGTCTAGTGAACCTGTTCAAGAAGCACCACCAACTCCAAGGCAAACTAGATTAGCCTCTAGTCATCCCCAAGACCAAATTGTTGGAGACATCCATCAAGGGGTTAGAACTAGATCATTCTTCCGGGATGAGGCTAATGAAGTTGCTCTAATTTCTGAAATTGAACCTAGAAAAATTGATGAAGCATTAAATGATCCCGATTAGATTATCGCAATGCAAGATGAACTAGGTCAATTCGAGAGGAGTCAAGTTTGGGACTTAGTCCCTAGACCCAAGAAGACCTCCATTATTGGAACCAAATGGGTCTTCAAGAACAAATTGAACCATAAGGGAGAAATCATTAGAAACAAGGCACGCTTGGTAGCTAAGGGCTACAGTCAAGTTGAAGGCCTTGATTATGATGAGACTTATGCTCCCGTGGCACGATTAGAGTCCATCCGATTGATGCTAGCATTTGCAGCACATCGTGGTTTCAAATTATATCAAATGGACGTCAAATCAGCCTTTCTAAATGGTTTGATTAAAGAAGAGGTCTATGTCGAACAACCTCCGGGGTTTGAGAGTACCGAATTTCCAAATCACGTGTTCAAGCTCAAAAAGGCACTTTATGGCCTTAAACAAGCACCCCGGGCTTGGTATGAGCGGTTGTGACATTCCTAGTTGAGAAGGGCTTCGTTAGAGGCCAAATAGACCCTACACTATTTCTACGAAGAGATGGTGACAATATATTTGTAGCCCAAGTATATGTCGATGACATAATCTGTGGCTCAAACAATAAGGGCTATTTAAATGAGTTCATTGGACACATGGAGAGTGAGTTTGAAATGAGTCTAGTGGGAGAGTTGACTTCTTCCTTGGACTTGAAATCAAGCAAACTCGCGATGGTATCCATGTGCACCAATCAAAGTATACACAGGAAATGCTTCGAAAATTCAATATGAGTGATTCGAAAGAGGTAACCACTCCCATGGCTACAAACACAAGATTAGACAATGATGAGAGTGGTAAACCCTTGATCTAACTCAATATCGAAGCATGATAGGCAGCTTGTTATACCTTACAGCCAGTCGACCGGATATCCTATTTGCTGTGGGTATGTGCGCTAGGTATCAAGTCTGTGCCAAGGAATCTCACCTAATTGTTGTTAAGCGAATTTTGAGATATCTCAAGGGCACAATTGGTGTAGGTCTTTGGTATCCCCGTACCGAATCTTTTGATTTGATTGGTTATACGGATTCCGACTACGCTGGATGTAAATTGGACCGGAAAAGCACTAGTGGGGGCTGCCAATTCTTAGGTTCGTCCTTAGTAAGTTGGTCGAGTCGGAAGCAATATTGTGTTGCTCTTTCCACTACCGAGGCAGAATATATCGCCATGGGAGAGAGTGTATCGCAATTGTTGTGGATGATTCATACCTTAGAGGACTATGGATTGAGTTACAAGGGTGTGCAAGTGTTATGTGATAACATTAGCACAATTAACTTAACCAAGAATCCAGTTCATCATTCTAGGACAAAACATATTGAAGTAAGACACCACTTCATTAGGGATCATGTAGCTAGGGGGAACATCATACTCTCTCATGTAGAGTCAAAGTCAAACCTAGCTGACATTTTCACTAAACCACTTCCCGAAAATGAATTTAGTTTCCTAAGACGGGAATTGGGAATGTGTCGCGCTTCATGATTTTTAAATTGCATTCAAAACCCTTCATGATTATTTTGAAATTGTTGGGAATCAATTGGGTAACTTTGGGGACATCTCACACAAACTATAAGGTTTACCAAAATGTTTTTGTTTGCTAGACATGGGGTGAGATGTTAGGATCAACTCAATTTCTCAAAATGTCAATGCATCCCTTGAGAGATTAAGTTGACGAGATAATAATCACGGTGGTGACCAAGTATGGGGAAAACCATTGCATAACATATGTGTATATGGCTCTATAATCATACTTGGACATTCCAATCAAGGCAACTTGATTGGAACATTGGATTTGACTCAAACTTGAATGAATTTGCTTGATTGATTGTTGATTGAGTTTGACTCCATTTGTATGGGTTAAAGTGATTGTTGAACCTATAAGGACCTTTGATTCTTATTAAGGGATCAATTTTAGTCAGGAAATCATGTCCAAGTTCGATAAAGTTCATCAGATCTCGTCGGAAAGTTTCAGAAAATCTGAAACTGAACATTTCAGTTCGTATCAGGGATTACCAGGAACCCTGATCGGTCACCGGACCGATCAAGCATAGGGCTGATCGGTCCCTGGACCGATCTGGCTTCTTCCTGTGGTGTTCGGTCCACAAACCGATCAGCGAGGCAAGCTGTGATCTTCCCGAATTTGACTAAGTGTACTGAGCTAGCCTGGATCGGTCCCTGGACCGATCTGGCACCCTATGGTGATCGATCTACAGACCGATCAGGGAGCCCAGCAGTTTTCCTCCAGACTCTACTGTTCGTGTCCTGATCGGTCAACCGACCGATCAGAAGCGCGTCTGATCGGTCACCCGACCGATCAGGTTACGCTCAGTCCGATCAGGCTGTAGCCTGATCGGTCAGAGTGCGATCAGATCGAACGGTGATCCGTTCAAACGCACTAAATTCTGGTTGGTGGACTGATCCACCAACCGATTAATTTCACAAAATCCTTTTCAACGCCGAACCCTAGCGCCGAAACTCCACATCTGCGTAACCTTGCTTGAGCAAGAGCACTCTCCTGCGTCTCTCCCACTTCGTGCGTGCGATTTCTTGCGGAGATCCCTACTGGTGTCTTCCTGTTCCCTACGAGCTCCCCACTTGTTCCAAGCTCTCTGCGTCCGAGAGTCTCTATTGCGCAGGCCTCTCTCTCAACCTTGAGGAACTAGATTCTTCCTCCTTGCACAAGCTCATCCATGGTGCCTAAGTAAGCTTTGATTTCAGTTGTTCTACCAATCTCTTCATAGATTATATGGATTTGAAGCTAACCATGGTTTTTGTTCTTGTTCTTGCTGTGGTGTCTTGATCTTTGCCGCGACCCTCTTTCTCACCTTATGATCGAAATTTCCTTTTGATCTAATGATTGGGTATCATCTTATATGATCAATTCTTGTTTTGTATGATCGATCTTATCATTTGAATCCTATGTCATGATCAATTCAACCCTTTAGAAAGCCTTCTAAGGGAAAGGAGGTTTTAGAGGGCAGTTCAAGAGGGAAAACTTCTTCGTCATCTACATCTTCTCAAGGGCATCTACCACCTCAACTTACTCGGTTTCAGAGTCCTGGTCTTGCTTTCAAATTCCAGTGGCACAACTTCAAGTTAATGCCATGTCGAACTATTGACCATTCCTTCATCTATGAACATTGCCCAACCATCCAACACATTATCACACATTATAATCTCCAATCTATTCTTTATCTTGAGAGACCAATCAATCTTGACTTGGTCTCTGAATTCTATAACAACATGATGTGTGGAGAGGGCACTGGGTGGAGCACGGGATGGCGGACCCGTGTTGCCGGTATTGATCTTGATTTCAATCGATCTATTTTTACTAATTTTCTCGGCTGTCGCAGATCAAACAATGATTTCTTTCTCTACCCTTTTCCTCCTAATCCCCTTCCAGTTCCCTTCGATGGAGTGACTCCTGATTCCATCTATGAGTACTTTCTAGGCCATCCCAGGCCAGGGGGTTCTGGTGAGCGCACCCGTGACTTTCCCACTTTCCCTGCTCTTCGTCTTTCCCCTGCTGACTATGTGTTGTTTAAAATCATTACAAATTGTCTCCTTCCTACTACTTCGAAACACCTTGATGAGATTCATCCATTCCACTGCTTGATGCTTTACGGGATGCATCAGCAGTTAGACTTTGACCCAGTGGCTTCGGTCTATCTTTCTATCATCGTCCACAGTATGTCGTTATCCCAGTCAGTCTACATGCCATTCGGCCATATCATCATTGCCTGGCTGGAGTCGGTTGGCATCGACGTTTCACAGGGCCAAATTGTGTCGATGACTCGACAAGACTGCCGCCTGGATCGTCGTATGCTTGCTCAGTCCGGCATTGTTCTCGGGACCGAGGGGCTGAGATGGAAGGATCGCAACCGCGTGGGGGAGCTACCGCAAGCAGTTCTTGACCAGGGGGCACCAGCTATTACTGCAGACTATGATGAGTGGGCTCCTGACCTCAGTTGGCAGGTTGCGGAGATAGAGCGAAAGATAGAATGCGAACTACACATCTCCGAGCTTTGGCGACAGGAGGTCAGCTCCGAGTTCCAGTCTTTTGATCGCCGTTTTGATGCCCTGGCATCTGATGTCTCTGAGATGAGCGCGTTCCAGGACAGATGGTATGAAGAATGGTATCATCATACGTTTCCTGATGGTGCATCCCCCAGTGACCCTTCACCCGGGGATATCATATATATTGATGATTCTGATGACGATGTCGTTGACGGTTAATGATTTCCTGTGTTGTATGACTTCTGGGCTGTATGCTCTGTGACTTGATAGTTGTGGCCTTGTGTCACATGTATTTTGCTACTTGTCTAGATGTCTTATGCTTTGACTTGCCGACTTTGCTTCACATGCTTATCTGATATTAGTATATCTATTGTTGATGCCATGAGTTTTATCTGCATGTTTGCTCAATTGCCATGTTCATGCTTACAATGCCATGTCTACTTGATACTTATGAATATTATGGCATGTCTTGCGAGTTTATACTCCAGATTCATATGATGCATGTGATTGCTATATCTTGCTCTATCTTTTTCACATGTGTTCGTATGGTTATCCAACAACCTATCACATCTTTGTTGATTTGGGATACCCCTAGGGTTGAGGGGGAGCCTGTTTAAAACATAACAGCCCGTCTAGACCCTTTTCGTGTTCGACAAAGGGGGAGAGTGTGGATTGGTTAAGTTTAGGATGATCATGTTGTAGGGGGAGGATCTGGATTCCCCTATGATTCCAAAGTTGAGCTATTGATTGAGAATCCCTAAACTTAAAATCGGATTGTCAAACAACAAAAAGGGGGAGATTGTTGATGCAGTCTTGCCCTGATTGTTGTTTTGGTGTTGACATCGATTTTAGTTTAGGTTGATTATGATTATGATTAAGTCCTGGTCGGGGATCAGGCATGATATGGAAAATCCTAACCTGAAGGGTTAGGTATTGGAAAATCCTAGTCTGGGAGGCTAGGTGTTGGAAAATCCTAGTCTGGGAGGCTAGGTGTTGGAAAATCCTAACCTGGAGGGTTAGGTGTTGGAAAAGTCCTAATTCGGAAGGGTTGGGTAAAAAGTCCTAGCTTGGAGGGCTAGGTGAAAAGTCCTAACTTGGAGGGTTAGGTGCAAATTTCCATCCCGGAGAATTAGGTGAAAAAGTCCTGGCTTGGAGGGTCAGGTGCCTAGCTTGGAGGGCTAGGTTGGATGAAGTTCTAACTCGGAAGGGTTGGGTGAAAAGTCCTAGCTTGGAGGGCTAGGTGAAAAGTCCTAGCTTGGAGGGTTAGGTGAAAAGTCCTAACTTGGAGGGTTAGGTGCAAATTCCCAACTTGGAGGGTTAGATGGAAAAATCCTTAGCTTGGAGGGCTAAGGTGGATGAAGCCACTAGCTTGGAGGGCTAGGGTTGAGTCTCTGGATCGGTCTGGTGACCGATCAGGGACATTGGCACGCTGCTCCTTAGTGGATCGGTCCGGTGACCGATCCAGCTATGTCTGATCGAACTGGTGACCGATCAGGGAGCACATAGTGAGGTTGGGAACCTACTATGTGGCTCCTGATCGGTCCAGTGACCGATCAGGGAGCAGGCTGCTTCCTCACTACCTTACTCCTGATCGGTCTGGTGACCGATCAGGGAGTGGGAAGTGAGTGAGTTCCCTTGCTGATCAAAGTCCTGGATCGGTCTGGTGACTGATCAGGGATCTTGGATCTGATTAAAAAAATCACTGTTCATATGTCCTGATCGGTCTAGGTGACCGATCAGGCTTCACTCTGATCGGTCTGGTGACCGATCAGGCTTCATCCTGATCGGTCTGGTGACCGATCAGGCCTGTGTTGCCATAAGAGCTGGGAATCCCAGCACTACAGTAGATCGGTCTGGTGACCGATCCACAAATCCTGGATCGGTCCAGTGACCGATCACTTTAATTCAAATTGCACTGTCAGACGTGGTCAGAGCGTCTGATCACATCCGATTCGCTGATGTTTACTTCTGATATCTGATTTACTGGATGATTTGCTGCTCTAACAGTCTGATTAAGCTGCAGGTGACAAGGGAGGATTCAAACACTCAAGGAGAGGTCAACGGAGGCTTTCCTTGGAGCAGGTTTGTTCGATTCTCCATTTCAGGTTGCAACGGCCGAGCTGCAGACTGGAGCCGAGACTGGGGCTTGACTGAGGGGATCTCAGGAAGACCAGAGAGGGCTCAGTGGTAGCTGGTGTTGGCAGCAAGATAGCTGGAGGCTATGGAGGATGTTGTCACCTGGTGCTGGGTGGAGGATCAAAAGCGCGGAAGTGAGCTTCATAGAAGCAGAGTTCTGAAACTTGTGTTCTTGCCGCGCCTAGTGTTCTCCACAATCTACTTGCTTGTTGCGTTCTTGAAGCTGTCATCACTTTGAGCAAGCAATCGAGAAGCAACCAGTCTTTACTTGAGCGCTTGAAGGAGAGAACAAGTAGCTTGGAGTCCGACAGTGGGAAGACACGGAGAAGGGTTCTTGCGTGAGATTGCCACTAGGTGGAGCTCAGGGAAGCTAGCTGTGTTCTTGTCCTTGCTAAGTGGTTGAGTAAGATCTTTCTCGTAGTTTCTTTGTGCTTAAACTCTATTCTGTCTGAAACGCTGTGGAGAGGTTTCTCCACCGAGAAAGAGGTTGCATTATATCTGGTGAAACCGGGGCTTGATCTGCCGATGATCAAGGGATCGCCCACCTTAAGGGCACACCAAGGAGTAGGGGCAAGTTATCCCCGAACCTTGTAAACCCTCTTGTTAGCGTTCTTGGCAGTTGTCTTTGTATTGATCTTGTCTCTGCTTTAGCTTACTGCACTTTCAGTTTCTTTTGTTTCTTCCGCTGCTGTGCTACTGATAAGTTAAGTGCAGGAAAATTGTTGATCGCAAGTGAAAAGTGATTGACTATATTCACCCCCCCCTCTCTAGTCATCTCATTTCCAACACACGCTACCTTCAAATCGCAAAAAATCAGGAGCTAGAAGACGATTGCTTAGCACTAGGCTCCCAGGGACGCTTTAATGCTGAGTTAGTGTTGGGCCTGATATAAAAGTATTTCAGGCCCTAGGCGGGCCTTTTTTCTTTATATGTATTATAAATATAATTTAGGTTATATCTATTTTAATTTCTAAAACTAAAACTAAAACTAAATTTGTTATATATCATATATATTTCTGATTTATCATGTGCATTTTATTGATTATGTATTTATATTTAATTTTCAAGGCTCTGAAATTTACATATATATGAACCACACTGGGCCTGAAATAAGAGTTATTCAGCCCCACAGTGGGCCTGAATATCTCTGATTTCAGGGCCACCAGTGAATGAAATTTTTTTTTGCCATCTTATCAAAATAAATTATTAATTATTTATCATGATTTAATATTTAATTAGGTATATCAGTGGGTTAGGTGTCCAAACCTCTAATGATTCTGTATCACCAATACTATAGGAGTAGTTTAGGTATATCAGTGGGTTTTGAGCAAAATCCACTGATGGACCTACCATATCTGGATTTCTGAAAACCCTATATCAATAGAGAGGATAGAGCTATGAGATGATATTTTTGGTGTCTAAACATCTAATGATTCTATATCACAATGGTATATCATTGGGTTTAGTTATATCAGTGGGTTTTGAGCAAAACCCACTGATGGACCTACCATATCTGGATTTCTGAAAACCCTATATCAATAGACAGGGTAGAGCTAGGAGATGCTATTTTTGGTGTCCAAACAGCTAATGATTCTATATCACAATGCTATAGGAGTAGTTTAGGAATATAAGTGGGTTTTGAGCAAAACCCACTGATGAACCTACCATATATGGATTTCTGAAAACCCTATATCAATAGAC
This sequence comes from Boesenbergia rotunda, assembly GCA_024364735.1. NCBI lineage: Eukaryota > Viridiplantae > Streptophyta > Magnoliopsida > Zingiberales > Zingiberaceae > Boesenbergia > Boesenbergia rotunda. The sequence goes on from JAGFNQ010000903.1 coordinate 311,355, forward strand.
ACGGTAGAGCTAGGAGATGCTATTTTTGGTGTCCAAACAGCTAATGATTCTATATCACAATACTATAGCAGTAGTTTAGGTATATCACTGGGTTTTGAGCAAAACCCACTGATGGGCCTACCATATCTGGATTTCTAAAAACCCTATATCAATAGACAGGGTAGAGCTAGGAGATGATATTTTTGGTGCACAAATTGCTAATGATTCTATATCACAATGCTATAGGAGTAGTTTAGGTATATCAGTGGGTTTTGAGCAAAATCCACTGATGGACTTACCATATCTGGATTTCTGAAAACCCTATATCAATAGAGAGGGTAGAGCTAGGAGATGATATTTTTGGTGTCCAAATATCTAATTATTATATATCACAATGGTATATCAGTGGGTTTAGTTATATCAGTGGATTTTGAGCAAAACCCACTGATGGACTTACCATATCTGGAATTCTGAAAATCCTATATCAATAGAGAGGTAGAGCTAGGACATGATATTTTTGGTGTCCAAACAGCTAATGATTCTATATCACAATGCTATAGGAGTAGTTTAGGTATATCAGTGGGTTTTGAGCAAAACCCACTGATGGACCTACCATATCTGGATTTCTGAAAACCATATATCAATAGACAGGGTAGAGCTAGGAGATGATATTTTTGGTATCCAAACAACTAATGATTCTATATCACAATGCTATATGAGTAGTTTAGGTATATCAGTAGGTTTTGAGCAAAACCCACTGATGGACCTACCATATCTGGATTTCTGAAAACCCTATATCAATAGAGAGGGTAGAGCTAGGAGATGATATTTTTGGTGTCCAAACATCTAATGATTCTATATCACAATGGTATATCAGTGGGGTTAGTTATATCAGTGGGTTTTGAGCAAAACCCACTGATGGGCCTACCATATCTGGATTTCTGAAAATCCTATATCAATAGACAGGGTAGAACTAGGAGATGTTATTTTTGGTGTCCAAACTGTTGGATCGAGAGAAACGATAGAGGGGGGGTGAATATCGTAAAACGTTCGGATTAGAGTTAGAGAAATTACGCAGCGGAAGAAATAAACACAAAACGCGAACACAAGATCTTTTACTTGGTTCGGAGTCGCGGTCGGCTCCTACTCCAAGGCCCACGGTCGTTGACCGTTTACTGTGGGCAATTCTATATATGCGCAAAACCAGTTTTCAAAATGTATTACAGAAAATGGTACAGTAAACTTAAAGATGGCTCTTCATTATCGGCGTCCGTTGTAGATTGTATTTTCTGAGCAGAGGGACGTCGTCGGCGCTTGTATCTCGAGTCGGGAGGTTTCCGGAGCAGAGCACGGAAGTAGAAGAGCGTGGGTGCGTTGGAAGAATTGATTGTTGAGAAGCCTTGGTGTTGGGTGCTATTTATAGCACTTCGGGGGGCCCTGGACGTCGGGGGCGCCCCCCCCCCCACGTGTCACCCGATCCGAGCTTGTCTCGGTCAGCCTCTATCCCACTCGAATAGGGCTGAGGTATGACACTGGGGGCGCCCGGGATGCTGGGGGCGCCTTGGTTGACCTCTTCAGCGAGCTTCTCAGCTGGATCAGGGTTATCCGCTTCAATGGCTTGGGTGCGGGGCGCCCTGGGCACTGGGGACGCCTGGGAGCACGGGGGCGCCCGGGAGCACGGGGGCGCCCGGGAGCACGGGGGCACCTCGCCCAGTGAACTTCCGAAGCGTACTTTGCTCTTCTTGTTTTGTATTCACCTTGGGGGCGCCCGGGACACTGGGGGCGCCCTGCTCAGCTTCTGCCTCGCTCCTTTGAGGCTCTCTGAGCTGCAGACACTTGTTCCTTCAGTCCTGCATCCAGGGTTAGTCCAAAACAACATAATGCAGTAATATGTTAGTTTTATACAGTCTTAGCTGTCTTGGTTCTGACTTTGTGTCTCCAAAATGGAGCCCTAGGTCGAACCGACACCTATTGTTCCCTCGACGGAGAACGCGTCCTCACCTACTCCTCTCAGGAGAGTTTACCTGATACCAACCGGCACCTCCGGTTGGACTTTTGCCTAGCGGTCCTTTGCCAGGTCTTGGATACCAAGCTGTCCTTCGCCCGGTGCCTAGCAGTCCTTCGCCAGGTCTTCGGATCCTGGCAGTCCTTCGCCAGGTGCCTAGCAATCCTTCGCTAGGTCTTGGTTCGCAGGCTATCCTTTGCCTGGTGCCTAGCAATCCTTCGCTAGGTCTTCGTATCCTAGCAGCCCTTCGCTAGGTGCCCAGCTGTCCTTCGTCAGGACTTAGGGTTTCAGTGCCTAGCATTCCTTCGCTAGGTTCCTAGAATTCCTTTGCTAGGACTTCAACCTGCACACTTAAGCATCATGTTAGATAACAAATAAGACTTAACTTTTGAACCCTTTGTCATTTATCAAAACACAGGTTCGACTTGGGTGCTGTCTGCACCAACAATCTCCCCCTTTTTGATTTATGGCAACCCGGTTCAAAAAGTTAAGTTAATCAGAGCATATAAAACGTAATTTTGTTTCCTCCCCCTGGAAGGAATCTCCCCCTAGATTTTTCAAAAGTTCGTGGGGTTTTGAAAATGAATTCTAAGCCTAAAGATGGATTTAATTTTACTTAGAACAATTTTCAACAGAAACTTTAAGGATATATTTTCCAAAATAATTTTAGTTGTGCACTTTGGAAAATTTATACTTATAGGAAAATTTTGAAAAGCTTAAGTTAAATGTTTAGGAAAATTTTGAAAACTTAAGTTTAAGTACTAAGGAGATTTTGAGAACTTAAGTTTAAGTACTAAGGAAGTTTTGAGAACTTAAGTTTAAAGTACTTAAGAGAGTTTTGAGAACTTAAGTTTAAGGTACTTAAGAGATTTTGAAAACTTAAGTTTAAAGTACTTAAGAGATTTTGAAATCTTAAGTTTAAAGTACTTAAGAGATTTTAAAAATTTTGAAATCTTAAGTTTAAAAATATTTTAAAAGGTAGCTTAAGTTTAATTTAAAATCTTTGAATAAAAGTTTAGTGATTTTTGAAAATATATTAAGTACTTTTGAAAAACAGATAGATTAAGTTCTTTTTGAATAAAGGATAAGGTTTTGCAAAAAAAAAATTTAAAGCCTTCTCTCCTTTCCTATCTCTCCCCCTTTACCATATATCAAAATAAAGTAATATAGCAAAAAAAATAAATAAGTTGCATAAATAAATTGCAAAAAAAATTGGTGCGCTGTACTGAACCAATGCAAGATAACTGAATCAAACCAATTTAAATCATCTCTGTAGGGACCTGTCTAACCCATTTAGCTACTTACTAACTGTTATAAACAGTAGTTTTTGCTAGGGTTAGTCGAGTTAAGTGTACTGTTCAAGTTAGATTTTCTAAACTTGACATTTAACTTGATTACTGTTTAAGTTGTATTTAGTGCCCCAATTACTGCAGATGCACTGACTTAAAGCATCTTGAATTAAGGCAAAGACCTAAGCATCTCAACCCATTCTAGGTTGTCAATCAACAGTATCCTAAGGTGCTTGTGAGATGCTGGCTTCTAAATCTATAGGTGCATGCAGTTCTAAGGTTAGGGCCTAGGCTAAGTCCATTTGCGAACAAGACCCTAGTTTTGAAGGGGTTTTTAAATAAAACTAAGTAAAAGTTGATTTTGAAATCAAATAAAGCAGTTTTAGAATTTTAAAAATTGATTTTTCAAATCAAATAAAGCAGCAAGAAAATCAAAAGTAGAGTAAATCTATTCTACTAAGCATAATCCTAACTGCCTTCTTAATGAGCTAAACTCAGACTCAGGTAGGGGTTTAGTGAATATGTCAGCTAAGTTGGATTTAGAGTCTATATGCTTAAGAACTATTTCACCCCTGGATACATGATCCCTCACAAAGTGACTTCTATGTATTTAGTTCTGGAGTGTTGGATTGGATTTTTAGTTAGATTAATTGAGCTTATATTATCAATGAAGACTTGGGTTTGATTGTAGTCAAGTTGGAAGTCTTTAAGAGTGTGCATCATCCATAAGAGTTGTGCTACACACTCTCCTAAAGCAACATACTCAGCTTCAGTTTTGGACAAAGCTACACAGTGTTGCTTTCTGCTGCACCAACTTACTAGACTGTTTCCTAAGAGTTGGCAGCTTTCGCTTGTACTTTTTCTATCTAGCTTACAACCCGCATAGTCAGAGTCTAAATATCCTGATAGTTTAAAAGTTGAGGTCCTAGGATACCAAATCCCTACATTTAGGGTGCCCTTAATGTATCTTAATATTCTTTTTAGGGCTGTTAAGTGTGTTTCCTTAGCACAGGTTTGGTATCTGGCACACATTCCTACCGAGAACAGTATATCAGGTCTGCTGACTGTAAGGTATAGTAGGTTTCCAATCATACTCCTATAAATTTTAAGGTCTACTAGTTTTCCATTAGGGTCACTATCTATTTTTATATTAGTGGCCATAGGAGTACTTATGCTTTTAGAGTTATCCATTTTAAATTTCTTTATTAACTCTTTAGCATATTTGGATTGATGGACATAGTTCTCATCCCTAGTTTGTTTAATTTGTAACCCTAGGAAAAAGTTGAGCTCACCAACTAAGCTCATTTCAAATTTATTTTCCATTATTTTAACGAACTCTTTTAAAAAATTAGAGTTGGTGGATCCAAAGATTATGTCATCGACGTAGATTTGGGCAATAAAGATTTCTTTTTCTAAAGTTTTAATAAATAGGGATAAATCGATTTGTCCTTGTTTAAATTCTTTGGAGATTAGGTAAGTGGATAAGCGTTCATACCAGGCCCTTGGTGCTTGTTTTAGTCCATAAAGTGCTTTGGTAAGTTTGTAAACATGGTCAGGTCTTTCTAAGTCCTCAAAGCCCGGGGGTTGTCCTACATAGACCTCTTCCTTAATAAATCCATTTAGAAAGGCTGACTTTACATCCATTTGGTATAGTTTAAATCCTTTGTGGGATGCAAAGGCCAATAACATCCTAATGGACTCAAGTCTAGCTACCGGGGCATAGGTTTCGTTATAGTCTAACCCTTCTACTTGGCTGAATCCTTTCGCTACTAAGCGGACTTTATTTCTAACTATCTCTCCTTGATCGTTTAGTTTATTCCTAAAAACCCACTTAGTGTCAATGACGGATTTGCCCTCAGGTTTAGGTACTAGTTCCCAGACTTGGTTCCTCTCAAATTGAGCTAACTCTTCTTGCATAGCTATGATCCAATCAAGATCAGGTAAGGCTTCCTCTATAGTCTTAGGTTCTATTTTTGAAATCATTGCTATTTGACTAAGGTTTCTGTAGGAAAACCTAGTTCTGACTCCTAGAGTTGGATCACCCACAATTTGATCGGTTGGGTGACTGAGTCTGGGTTTCTTGGTTTTTCTGGAACTTGGTTCAGCCTCAGGTCCGGCTGGTCGGTTTGGTTCACTATTTGATTCAACTATTTGAGTTGGTTCAATTATTGGTTCCATAGTTGATTCAATTGACTCATTAGTTGGTTAAATAGTTAGCTCATTTATGGGTTCAACTAAAGATTCAACAGTTTGTTCATTATCTTCTTGATCAGTATTTGATGAAGTTTGACTTGGATTGTCAGGTTTTGAGTTAATTTCTTCATCAAATATTGGATTGGTTGTTTCTTCGATTTTCTTAGTTTGTTTGTTGTAAACCCTATAGGCTCTACTTGTGGTTGAATATCCTAGGAAGATGCCTGGGGTTGACTTAGACTGGAATTTTCCTAGATAGTCTTTGGTGTTTAGGATATGGACTTTGCATTCAAAGACCCTTAGGTAGTGTAAATTTGGAAGTCTATGATAGTATAATTCATAGGGTGTTTTGTTGTGTCGCTTGTTAATCAGGACCCTATTTTGAATGTAGCAGGTCGTACTGACTGCTTCTGCCCAATATTAGTTGACTAGGTTGAATTCGTTGAGCATAGCCCTAGCGGCTTCCTGTAGGGTCCTATTTCTTCTTTCGACTATCCCATTTTGCTGGGGGGTTCTATGACACGAAAATTCATGTATGTACCCATTTACCTTACAGAATTCCTCGAACCGTTGATTTTCAAACTCTCCCCCGTGGTCACTCCTAAGTCTTTTAATTTTAGTATCGTTTTGATTTTCAATTAACTTACAAAATTCATTGAATAGGTTTAGGGTTTCATCTTTGGTCTTTAAAAACCTAACCCAGGTAAACCTGGAGTAATCATCAACTATTACTAAGCAGTACCGGTTTCCGCTTAGTGACTTGGCTCCATGTGAATCAAATAGGTCAAGGTGCAGGAGCTCAAGTGTAGTTTGAGTTTGATCAGATTGGATTAGTTTGTGACTAGACCTGGTTTGTTTACCTTGATTACATGATTCACATATTAAGTTTTCATGATTTTTAATTTTAGGGATACCTTTAATTAGGCCGAGTTGGGTGACTTTTGAAATAATTCTCAGATTAGTGTGACCTAATCTCCTATGCCAGAGGTTTGATTGTTCTAACTGAGTCAACATACATTTAGGTACTAGGGGTAGGTTTATAGTGTAAACATTATTTTTCCTAGTGCCCTTAAGCATGGTTCCTGAGTCTTGCAGGTTTCTAATCAGGCAGTTAGAATTGTTGAAGGTAACTATATAACCGGAATCACACAACTGACTTATGCTAAGCAGGTTAAAATTAAAATTTTCAACCAAAAGTACTTTCTTAATAATAAAGTCAGATTCAAGTATATTACCTGACCCAATTACCTTGAGTGTAGCATTGTTGCCAAATGCCACTGAGCCTAGGTTCTTGAACTTGAGTTTGGTGAATTTCAATTTATCTCCAGTCATGTGTCTGGAGCAACCGCTATCCAACATCCATTGGTCCAAATCTTTATGTTCCTACACATAAAGAGTTTTATTGATTTGGATCCAATTAGAATTAGGAATAGCCTAAATTGATTTTCACAGCCTAGTCTGTCTCACTCAATCTAGGGTTATGAATCACGTTAGCCTTATAGTTTTTGTGAGACAGGTTTTGGTAGTTAGAATTAATTAATTTTGAAAAATTATGAAAAACTTAATTTAATTTTGAAAACAATTGATTTTGAATTTGAAAAAAAATATTTGAATCTACAATCAACTGAAAATTTGTGTTAGATTCGAATTTGACAAAGAATAGTTTGAATTTGAATTTCAAAAATTAGCTTCCAGGTCTTGGTGAGGCACTAGGCCTTCTTTGGCTGTAGCCTTATTGGATCATCAACCCTTTCCTTGACAAAACTTTTTAATGAAATTTCATTTTCAAAACTATTTCTTGAAAAATTCTGGTCTAACTAGCTTGGGTCTTGGATCGGTAGCTTCGGTTAGTTTCACCAGTCTAAAGAGACCAAGTAGAGTATACTGGACCTTATTAGAATTGGCTTCCCTAACGTACTATCATCTCACCGCCACCCAATACTATGTTGTTCAAATTTCAGTTAATTTGGTTCAGTCCTTAGTCTAACCATTCCTAATCTAAACATAGTAAATTGCAGAAATTAAATAAACAAGCAATCATGCAATTTGTAAACAAAGATTGAATTTTATCTAACAATTAATATAGTTTTTAATTTGGCTCCCCCTGGACTAAAGCCACGATAATGGTTAGGCAAGATGTGAATCTTGTCCTTGGGGATCCAATATTGATTTGATCCAGTTTGTTTGTTCAGGCATAGTTTGGGTACCCATGCCTGAACTTTAGGTCTGGATTGGTTCAGTACAGCAAAGTAGGATCTTTGTCTAGATTTGATTCTATAGCCTAGTCTGGATCGATTTAGAACTAATTTCTGTTTTCCAAGAATCATGTCAAGACCCTTGGAACCAGAGGTGAATCGTTCTAAAGCTGATCTAAGGTCCTTAACCTGAGTTTTCAGGGAGGAGTTCTCTTTCTCAAGTTTTTCAACTTGATTAGAGGTTCCTTCTTGAACCTTCTCGGTTAAAGATCTAGAGTCAGCTCCCTCTTTCAGGAGTTTTACTTCCTGTCGAGGGATTCGACTCGGAGTTTAGCTTTTGCAAATCTCGAGAAAGATAAGAAATTAACTCATTTAACTGACTTCTAGAAAAACCACTTACCTTGATTTCGCCGTCCTCTGAAAATGTCAGTTTGCCGTCGTCCTGTTCCGATTCTGACTCGGTCTCGATTTCTCTGAGGCGGTTAGCGCAGCAGGTTCGACTGTGGGACCTCTTTCTTCTTCGGAGGAGGAGGACTCGCCCCACGTTGCTTGGAGTGCCTTCTTCTTCCTCATCTTCTTTGTTTCCTTCAGGTTGGGGCATTCGGTCTTGTAGTGACCCTTCTTCTTGCACTCGTAACAGGTCACGTTGGGCTTGTTCTTTTCATTTGAGGGTTCAGCTGGTTCATCCTTTCTTCGGCTGGCTTTTCTTCTGTTGGTTTGGTTCTTCAATTCCTTGTAGTAGTCCCGGGCCAGTCGGACCAGCTTAGGTCGATCTCCTTCTTCGTCTTCTGAGTCTGAGTCTGAATCAGACTCGGGTGCAGGTTGAGGCTTCTTCTTGGTTGTCCTTCCAGTTTTACCTGCAACAAAGGCAATACCTTTCTCGGCCAGATTGCAGTTAGTCTGTTCATGTAATTCGAGTTCAGAAAACAGTTCGTCTAATTTAATTTTTGACAAGTCCCTTGAAACCTTGTATGCATCTACCATAGATGCCCACAAGGTGTTTCTCGGGAAAGCATTTAAAGCGTACCTTATTAGGTCACGGTTTTCTACCTTGTGACCGATGGTGTGTAGTCCGTTCATTAGTTCCTGAATTCGGCGTGGAGTTGAGCTGCTGTTTCGTTGTGTTCATCTTGATCGTGTACAGCTTGTTCAGAAGGAGATCTCTTTTGCTGATTCGAGTATCTGAAGTTCCTTCGTGCAGCTCGATCAGTTTGCCCCACAGCTCCTTGGCACTGTTGAATGGACCTACCCGGTTCAGTTCCTCTTTTGTTAAGCATTGGAGGGTCTGGGTCGCCTTTGCATCAGCCTCAATCTTCCGTTTCAGAGCGGTGTCCCACTNTTAGAGTCTATATGCTTAAGGACTATTTCACCCTGGCTACATGATCCCTTACAAGTGGTGTTTGACTTCTATGTGTTTAGTTCTGGAGTATTGGATTGGATTTTTAGTTAGATTAATTGAGCTTATATTATCAATGAAGACTTGGGTTTGATTGTAGTCAAGTTGGAAGTCTTTAAGAGTGTGCATCATTCATAAGAGTTGTGCTACACACTCTCCTAAAGCAACATACTCAGCTTCAGTTGTGGACAAAGCTACACAGTGTTGCTTTCTGCTGCACCAACTTACTAGATTGTTTCCTAAGAGTTGGCAGCTTCCGCTTGTACTTTTTCTATCTAGCTTACATCCCGCATAGTCAGAGTCTGAATATCTTGATAGTTTAAAAGTTGAGGTCCTAGGATACCAAATACCTACATTTAGGGTGCCCTTAATGTATCTTAATATTCTTTTTAGGGCTGCTAAGTGCGTTTCCTTAGCACAGGTTTGGTATCTAGCACACATTTCTACCGAGAACAGTATATCAGGTCTGCTGGCTGTAAGGTATAGTAGGCTTCCAATCATGCTCCTATAAATTTTAAGGTATACTGGTTTTCCATCAGGGTCACTATCTATTTTTATATTAGTGGCCATAGGAGTACTTATGCTTTTAGAGTTATCCATTTTAAATTTCTTTATTAACTCTTTAGCATATTTGGATTGATGGACATAGTTCCCATCCCTAGTTTGTTTAATTTGTAACCCTAGGAAAAAGTTGAGCTCACCAACTAAGCTCATTTCAAATTCATTTTCCATTATTTTAACGAATTCTTTTTAAAAATTAGAGTTGGTGGATCTAAAGATTATGTCATCGACGTAGATTTGGGCAATAAAGATTTCTTTTTCTAAAGTTTTAATAAATAGGGTTGAATCGATTTGTCCTTGTTTAAATTCTTTGGAGATTAGGTAAGTGGATAAGCGTTCATACCAGGCCCTAGGTGCTTGTTTTAGTCCATAAAGTACTTTGGTAAGTTTGTAAACATGGTCAGGTCTTTCTAAGTCCTCAAAGCCCGGGGGTTGTCCTACATAGACCTCTTCCTTAATAAATCCATTTAGAAAGGCTGACTTTACATCCATTTGGTATAGTTTAAATCCTTTGTGGGATGCAAAGGCCAATAACATCCTAATGGACTCAAGTCTAGCTACTGGGGCATAGGTTTCGTCATAGTCTAACCCTTCTACTTGGCTGAATCCTTTCGCTACTAAGCAGACTTTATTTCTAACTATCTCTCCTTGATCGTTTAGTTTATTCCTAAAAACCCACTTAGGTCAATGACGGATTTGCCCTCAGGTTTAGGTACTATTTCCCAGACTTGGTTCCTCTCAAATTGAGCTAACTCTTCTTGCATAGCTATGATCCAATCAGGATCAGGTAAGGCTTCCTCTATAGTCTTAGGTTCTATTTTTGAAATCATTGCTATCTGACTAAGGTTTCTGTAGGAAGACCTAGTTCTGACTCCTAGAGTTGGATCACCCACAATTTGATCGGTTGGGTGACTGAGTCTGGGTTTCTTGGTTTTTCTGGAACTTGGTTCAGCCTTAGGTCCGGCTGGTCGGGTTTGGTTCACTATTTGATTCAACTAGTTGAGTTGGTTCAATTATTGGTTCCATAGTTGATTCAATTGACTCATTAGTTGGTTCAATAGTTAGCTCGTTTATGGGTTCAACTAAAGATTCAACAGTTTGTTCATTATCTTCTTGATCAGTATTTGATAAAGTTTGATTTGGATTGTCAGGTTTTGAGTTAATTTCTTCATCAAATATTAGATTGGTTGTTTCTTCGATTTTCTTAGTTTGTTTGTTGTAAACCCTATAGGCTCTACTTGTGGTTGAATATCCTAGGAAGATGCCTGGGGTTGACTTAGACTGGAATTTTCCTAGATAGTCTTTGGTGTTTAAGATATGGACTTTGCATCCAAAGACCCTTAGGTAGTGTAAATTTAGAAGTCTATGATAGTATAATTCATAGGGTGTTTTGTTGTGTCGCTTGTTAATCAGGACCCTATTTTGAATGTAGCAGGCCGTACTGACTGCTTCTGCCAAATATTGGTTGACTAGGTTGAATTCGTTGAGCATAGCCCTAGCGGCTTCCTGTAGGGTCCTATTTCTTCTTTCGACTATCCCATTTTGCTGGGGGGTTCTAGGACACGAAAATTCATGTATGTATTCATTTACCTTATAGAATTCCTCGAACGTTGATTTTCAAACTCTCCCCCGTGGTCACTCCTAAGTCTTTTAATTTTAGTATCGTTTTGATTTTCAATTAACTTACAAAATTCATGAAATAGGTTTAGGGTTTCATCTTTGGTCTTTAGAAACCTAACCCAGGTAAACCTGGAGTAATCATCAACTATTACTAAGCAGTACCGGTTTCCGCTTAGTGACTTGGCTCCATGTGAATCAAATAGGTTAAGATGCAGGAGCTCAAGTGTAGTTTGAGTTTGATCAGATTGGATTAGTTTGTGACTAGACCTGGTTTGTTTACCTTGATTACATGATTCACATATTAAGTTTTCATGATTTTTAATTTTAGGGATACCTTTAATTAGGCCGAGTTGGGTGACTTTTGAAATAATTCTCAGATTAGTGTGACCTAATCTCCTATGCCAGAGGTTTGATTGTTCTAACTGAGTTAACATACATTTAGGTACTAGGGGTAGGTTTATAGTGTAAACATTATTTTTCCTAGTGCCCTTAAGCATGGTTCCTGAGTCTTGCAGGTTTCTAATCAGGCAGTTAGAATTGTTGAAGGTAACTACATAACCGGAATCACACAACTGACTTATGCTAAGCAGGTTAAAATTAAAATTTTCAACCAAAAGTACTTTCTTAATAATAAAGTTAGATTCAAGTTCAATATTACCTGACCCAATTACCTTGAGTGTAGCATTATTGTCAAATGCCACTGAGCCTAGGTTCTTGAACTTGAGTTCGGTGAATTTCAATTTATCTCCAGTCATGTGTCTGGAGCAACCGCTATCCAACATCCATTGGTCCAAATCTTTATGTTCCTACACATAAAGAGTTTTGTTGATTTGGATCCAATTAGAATTAGGAATAGCCTAAATTGATTTTCACATCCTAGTCTGTCTCACCCAATCTAGGGTTATGAATCACGTTAGCCTTATAGTTTTTGTGAGACAGGTTTTTGGTAGTTAGAATTAATTTGTTTTGAAAAATTATGAAAAACTTAATTTAATTTTGAAAACAGTTGATTTTGAATTTAAAAAAAATATTTGAATCTACAATCAACTGAAAATTTGTGTTAGATTCGAATTTGACAAAGAATAGTTTGAATTTGAATTTCAAAAATTAGCTTACAGGTCTTGGCGAGGCACTAGGCCTTCTTTGGCCGTAGCCTTATTGGATCATCAACCCTTTCCTTGACAAAGCTTTTTAATGAAATTTCATTTTCAAAACTATTTCTTGAAAAATTCTGGTCTAACTAGCTTGGGTCTTGGATCGATAGCTTCGGCTAGTTTCACCAGTCTAAAGAGACCAAGTAGAGTATACTTGACCTTATTAGAATTGGCTTCCCTAACGTACTATCATCTCACCGCCAATACTATGTTGTTCAAATTTCAGTTAATTTGGTTCACTCCTTAATCTAACCATTCCTAATCTAAACATGGTAAATTGCAGAAATTAAATAAACAAGCAATCATGCAATTTGCAAACAAAGATTGAATTTTATCTAACCATTAATATAGTTTTCAATTTGGCTCCCCCTGGACTAAAGCCACGATAATGGTTAGGCAAGATGTGAATCTTGTCCTTGGGGATCCAATATTGATTTGATCCAGTTTGTTTGTTTAGGCATAGTTTGGGTACCCATGCCTGAACTTTAGGTCTGGACTGGTTCAGTACAGCAAAGTAGGATCTTTGTCTAGATTTGGTTCTATAGCCCAGTCCGGATCGATTTAGAACCGATTTCTGTTTTCCAAGAATCATGTCAAGACCCTTGGAACCAGAGGTGAATCGTTCTAAAGCTGATCTAAGGTCCTTAACCTGAGTTTTCAGGGAGGAGTTCTCTTTCTCAAGTTTTTCAACTTGACTAGAGGTTCCTTCTTGAACCTTCTCGGTTAAAGATCTAGAGTCAGCTCCCTCTTTCAGGAGTTTTACTTCCTGTCGGAGGGATTCGATTCGGAGTTTAGCTTTTGCCAAATCTCGAGAAAGATAAGAAATTAACTCATTTAACTGACTTCTAGAAAAACCACTTACCTTGATTTCGCCGTCCTCTGAAAATGTCAGTTTGCCGTCGTCCTGTTCCGATTCTGACTTGGTCTCGATTTCTTCTGAGGCGGTTAGCGCGAGCAGGTTCAACTGTGGGACCTCTTCTTCTTCTATGGAGGAGGACTCGTCCCACGTTGCTTGGAGTGCCTTCTTCTTCCTCGTCTTCTTTGTTTCCTTCAGGTTGGGGCATTCGGTCTTGTAGTGGCCCTTCTTCTTGCACTCGTAACAGGTCACGTTGGGCTTGTTCTTTTCATTTGAGGGTTCAACTGGTTCATCCTTTCTTCGGCTGGCTTTTCTTCTGTTGGTTTGGTTCTTCAATTCCTTGTAGTAGTCCCGGGCCAGTCGGACCAGCTTAGGTCTATCTCCTTCTTCGTCTTCTGAGTCTGAGTTTGAATCAGACTCGGGTGCATGTTGAGGCTTCTTCTTGGTTGTCCTTCCAGTTTTATCTGCAACAAAGGCAATACCTTTCTCGGCCAGATTGCAGTTAGTCTGTTCATGTAATTCGAGTTCAGAAAACAGTTCGTCTAATTTAATTTTTGACAAGTCCCTTGAAACCTTGTATGCATCTATCATAGATGCCCACAAGGTGTTTCTCGGGAAAGCATTTAAAGCGTACCTTATTAGGTCACGGTTTTCTACCTTGTGACCGATGGTGTGTAGTCCGTTCATTAGTTCCTGAATTCGGGCGTGGAGTTGAGCTGCTGTTTCGTTGTCGTTCATCTTGATCGTGTACAGCTTGTTCAGAAGGAGATCGCTTTTGCTGATTCGAGTATCTGAAGTTCCTTCGTGCAGCTCGATCAGTTTGCCCCATAGCTCCTTGGCACTGTTGAATGGAACTACCCGGTTCAGTTCCTCTTTTGTTAAGCCGCATTGGAGGGTCTGGGTCGCCTTTGCATCAGCCTCAATCTTCCGTTTCAGAGCGGTGTCCCACTCTGTGTACTCCTTCAGCGTTCTTTGGAATCTCCAGTCTGGACTGGATGATTATCCACATGTCCACCTGAGTTTTCAGGTGGACCTCCATTCGACTTTTCCAGTAGAAAAAGTCTTCTCCACTGAAAAGTGGAGGTCTGGCTGTGCTGAATCCTTCTTGCATTGCCATTAGGGATTTTATCTGAAAAAGAGATAAGAGAAAGAAAAACTTTGTCCCAAGACTTGGTCTTGGATTAGTAGTGCGGGATAAAGAAAATTAAATATCGAGGGGTGTTGCACCGGTCTCGATTAACGATAAGAATTCGAAAAAAATAAGAAATAATTTTACGAAAATCCGAAAAATTCTCAAACTGGTGGTTGCACCAAATTAGAGCTTCCCCGCTCTGATACCACTTGTTGGATCGAGAGAAACGATAGAGGGGGGGGGGTGAATATCGTAAAACGTTCGGATTAGAGTTAGAGAAATTACGCAACGGAAGAAATAAACACAAAACGCGAACACAAGATCTTTTACTTGGTTCAGAGTCGCGGTCGGCTCCTACTCTAAGGCCCACGGTCGTTGACCATTTACTGCGGGCAATTCTATATGTGCGCAAAACCAGTTTACAAAATGTATTACAGAAAATGGTACAGTAAACTTAAAGATGGCTCTTCGTTACCGACGTCCGGTGTAGATTGTATTTTCTGAGCAGAGGGACGTCGTCGGCGCTTGTATCTCGAGTCGGGAGGTTTCCGGAGCAGAGCGCGGGAGTAGAAGTGCGTGGGTGCGTTGGAAGAATTGATTGTTGAGAAGCCTTGGCGTTGGGTGCTATTTATAGCACTTCGGGGCACCCTGGACGTCGGGGGCGCCCCCCCACGTGTCACCCGATCCGAGCTTGTCTCGGTCAATTTCTATCCCACTCGAATATGGCTGAGGTTTGACACTGGGGGCGCCCGGGACGCTGGGGGCGCCCTGGTTGACTCCTTCAGCGGGCTTCTCGGCTGGATACGTCTTATCCTCTTCGTTGGCTTGAGTACGGGGCGCCCTGGACACTGGGGGCGCCCGGGAGCACGGGGGCGCCCCGCCCATGAGCTGCCGAAGCACTTCTTTTGCTTCATCTGTTTTGTATTCACCTTCGGGGCGCTCGGGACACTGG
The DNA here is from genome assembly GCA_024364735.1 of Boesenbergia rotunda. Lineage (NCBI taxonomy): Eukaryota > Viridiplantae > Streptophyta > Magnoliopsida > Zingiberales > Zingiberaceae > Boesenbergia > Boesenbergia rotunda. The sequence continues at coordinate 326,687 of JAGFNQ010000903.1, forward strand.
GGGCACCCTGCTCAGCTTCTGCCTCACTCCTTTGAGGCTCTCTGAGCTGCAGGCACTCGTTCCTTCGGTCCTGCATCCAGGGTTAGTCCAAAACAACATAAAGCAGTAATATGTTAGTTTTATACAGCCTTAGCTGTCTTGGTTCTGACTTTGGGTCTCCAAAATGGAGTCCTAGGTCGAACCGACGCCTACTGCTCCCTCGACGGAGAACGCGTCCTCACCTACTCCTCTCAGGAGAGTTTTACCTGATGCCAACCGGCACCTCCGGTTGGACTTTTGCCTAGCGGTCCTTTGCCAGGTCTTGGATACCAAGCTGTCCTTCGCCCGGTGCCTAGTAGTCCTTCGCCAGGTCTTCGGATCTTGGCAGTCCTTCGCCAGGTGCCTAGCAGTCCTTCGCTAGGTCTTGGTTCCCAGGCTGTCCTTTGCCTGGTGCCTAGCAGTTCTTCGCTAGGTCTTCGTATCCTAGCAGCCCTTCGCTAGGTGCCCAGTTGCCCTTCGCCATGACTTAGGGTTTCAGTGCCTAGCATTGCTTTTGTTGCAGAAAAGGGGAAGAAGAAGAGGAAGGAGAAGAAGAAGGTGGTTTACTCATCCTCGTCAGACTCAGAAGAATCCAGCACCTCCTTGGATAGCGATCAAGAGGCGTTCATGGTAAGAAAATTTCATAGAGCATTTAAAAGTTTGTCTAACAAATCCTATGCTAGGAAAGGGGCCAAAGGTAAGGGTAAGGCCAAGGACGTCATATGCTACAACTGCCACCAAGAGGGACACATGAAGAATGAGTGTCCTCAATTGAAGAAAAGGGAGGACAAGAAGGAAGAGAAGAAGAAGAGTGACAAGAAGAAATCAAAGGGAAAGGAGAAGGGTGCCACCAACCTTAAGGCAACTTGGGATGATCCCTCATCCTCAGAGGAAGAAGAAGAGCAAGTCTCCCACTTTGCTCTTATGGCACAAGATCACTCAGACTCATTGGATGATGAACGAAGCTCAAGTAGTGAAGATGAGAGCTCCTCCACTTCATCATCAGAGTCAGAAGCTTCGGTAAGTGAGGTATACCACTTACCCTCCTCCACTTTGGTAAAGATAATTTCTAGCACAAATATGGATTTAGCTAAGGCTAGAAGTAAAGTTAAGGAGCTAAAAGAACAAATTGCCATGCTTAGAGTAGAAGCTATTGAACTTAATGATTTGCATGCTAGTTCTACCTCTTCACATGCTTCACACCTTGAAAATGAAAATAGGGAATTAAGGGAACAGGTAGATGACCTCACGAAGGCCCTTAGGAAATTCCAAGTAGGATCAAGTAACCTAGATATGATTATAAACAGTCAAAGGACTGTGTATAACAAAGCCGGGTTGGGTTATAGGCCTAAGACAAAGGAGGTAGCCTTTGTCTCACTTACCAGTAGGATTGGTGCATCTAGGAGATTAGTGGCTAGGGGAACCACAAAGAAGGCATGGGTACCTAAGAGATTTCTAAATGATGCTTATGGATCAAAGATATGGGCACCAAAAGAGTATATTTTCAATGTTGTTTAGGTAAAGGTGAAGGAGGCCCCAACTATGTGGATAGTAGATAGTGGATGCTCAAGACACATGACCGGGGATGTGAGCAAGTTCACCACTATTAGCTACCTAAGAGAAGGGACGGTTTCCTTTGGGAATAGTGGAAAGTTGAGAATCATTAGTAGGGGCACAATTGAGGTATCTCCCACTATTTCAATTCATAAGGTACTTTTAATCAAAGACATGAAATTCAATTTATTAAGTGTGAGCCAATTATGTGATGCCGGTTTTCAAGTAGAATTTCATGCTAGAAAATGCATCATTAGACATAATGAATCAAATGCTATCATATTAGAAGGGTTTAGAGAGGCAAATCTATATTATCTTGATCTATCTTATGCTACTAACAATGTTGTTGAGTGTCTCATGTCTAAAGAAGAAGAAGGGTGGTTGTGGCACTGGAGACTTAGACACGTCAACATGAGGAGCATTACAAAAGTGGCCAAGGAAGAGTTGGTGAAGGGACTACCAATGATCAAGTATGAGAAGAACAAGTTGTGTGATGCATGCCAAGAGGGTAAGCAATCGAAAGCATCACACAAAGGTAAAACCCTAACTACTACTTCTTTACCTTTAGAACTTTTGCACATAGATTTGTTTGATTGCCATAGTACTCCCTCACTTGTGGGGAGTAAATATTGCTCAGTCATAGTAGATGATTTCTCTAGATTTAAATGAGTTTATTTCTTGAAACATAAGGATGATACCTTAGAGATTTTTATAGGATTTAGTAAAAGGGTAGAAAATGAAAAGAATATCAAAATAAACCGAATTAGGAGTGACCATGGTGGGGAGTTCCAAAACGCTAATTTCACACAATTTTGTGTTGAAAATGGGTACAAGCATGAGTTTTCATATCCGAGGACTCCTCAACAAAATAGGGTAGTTGAGAGGAAAAACAGAGCCCTACAAGAAGCTGCTAGGACTATGCTCAATGCATATTCTCTTCCTAGCTATTTTTGGGCCGAAGCGGTTAACACCGCTTGCTATATTCAAAACCGGGTGTTGGTGCATAGGTTTCTAGGGAAAACACCCTTTGAATTGTGGAATGGAAGGGTACCTCAAGTCCACTATTTTAGGGTCTTTAGATGTAAAGTCTACATTTTAAACACCAAAGATGACCTAAGGAAATTTGAGTTAAAAGCTGACGAAGGAATTCTAGTAGGGTACTCATTGACTAGTAGGGGTTATAGAGTATACAACAAGAGGATAAAGGTGATTGAGGAGTCCTCAAATGTCAAATTTGATGAAACAACTAGTACCTACCCTAGAAAGGCTTCAATTGATAAGGATGTAGAGGAGATCCAACTCCTTGCCCAAAGAATCCAAGACCTACATTTGGAGGGCAATGATCAAGGGGGAGTGAGAAGTACCCTAGAGGACGAGGAAGAAGGAGTAAATGAACCCACAACCTCTAGGCCCTTGAGACATCATCATGATCACCTCATTGACCAAATAGTGGGTGATGTCACTCAAGGAGTAAGGACTAGGTCCTACTTTAGGGATCAAACTAGTCAAATAGCTCTTATCTCCCAATTAGAACCTAAGTCCATTGATGAAGCATTGGAAGATGTTGATTGGGTCTTAGCCATGCAAGAAGAGCTAAACCAATTTGAGAGGAGTGAAGTTTGGGAGTTAGTTTCTAGGCCCACTGATTGTACCATTGTAACCACAAGATAGGTTTTTAGGAACAAACTAGATGACCAAAGTAAAATCACTAGGAATAAGGCTAGATTGGTAGCTAGGGGGTTCAATCAAGTTGAGGGACTAGATTATGATGAGACTTATGCCCCCGTAGCTAGGTTAGAATCAATTAGAATTCTACTAGCCTATGCCGCTCACATGGGTTTCACACTCCACCAAATGGATGTGAAGTCGGCATTCCTTAATGGGATCATTAAGGAAGAGGTCTATATAGAACAACCCCTAGGGTTTGAGGACCCTAACTTTCCAAGACACGTGTTCAAGTTAAAAAAAGCCTTATATGGATTGAAACAAGCTCCCCGGGCTTGGTACGAAAGGCTTTCTTCATTTCTAGTGTCTAAGGGGTTTAGGAGAGGAACAATTGACCCTACATTGTTCCTAAAATCTAAGGACAAGGACATATTTTTTGCCCAAGTCTATGTAGATGATATTATTTTTGGGTCAACAAATAATGACTTCCTTCAAGAATTCATCAAATGTATGGAAGATGAATTTGAGATGAGTCTTGTAGGAGAGTTAACCTTCTTCTTAGGCCTTCAAGTTAAGCAAACTAATGAAGGTACACATGTCTTTCAAACCAAATATGCTAAGGAGATGTTAAAGAAATTTGGTTTAGAAAATACTAAGGTAGCATCTACACCCATAGGAACCAATATGAAAATGGATAGTGACATTGAAGGGAAAATGGTAGACTCTAAACAATATAGGAGCATGATTGGTAGCCTCCTATACCTAACCGCTAGTAGACCCGACATACTTTTTGCGGTAGGTATGTGTGCAAGGTACCAATCTTGTGCCAAAGAGTCCCATTTGGTTGTAGTTAAGAGGTTCTTAAGATATGTAAAAGGGACCCTTAATGTTGGACTTTGGTATCCTAGAACACCTAATGTTGACCTATTTGGATACACCGACTCGGACTATGCGGGTTGCAAGTTAGATAGGAAGAGTACAAGTGGAGGGTGTCAATTCCTTGGGTCTTCCTTAGTTAGTTAGAGTAGTAGGAAACAACCATGCGTTGCCCTATCAACAACGGAAGCGGAATATGTGGCAATGGGTGGGTGCGTTTCCCAACTCCTTTGGATCATGCACACCTTAAAGGATTATGAGTTGCATTACACCAAGGTCAAGGTCTTGTGTGATAATGTAAGCACAATCAATTTAACAAAAAATCCGGTTCACCATTCTAGGACAAAACACATTGAAGTGAAACATCAATTCATTAGAGATCATGTGGCAAGGGGAGACATAGAACTACACTATGTTGAATCAAAGTCGAACCTAGCCGACATCTTTACCAAGCCTCTTCCCGAATCGGAGTTTACATCTTTAAGAAGAGGCCTTGGAATGTGTTTTGTAGAAGTATAGGGTGAACTTAGAAATATTAGCTTTGAAAAAGGGTGCTTGATCCATTAGGGTGATACACTTGGCTCACTTGTGCTTGTGGCACATTGTTGAACCATTAAAAGTATCAAAATATGAAAACTAGACCAACTATGGGAAAGGCAAGTGTTTAATCAATGGACACTTTGCCCAAAGATCATAGTTGGACATTTTAAACATCGGAAAATCATTTTATGTTTTACATACTTTGCCATGCTTTTAAAAGTCATTAGTTTGCAAAATTGGATTCAAAGTTTGATACAAAATATAGTGGTTTTCAAAACTTTTGGATTTTTATCAAAAGTCATGCATGTTTGAAGTTTTATATGGATTAATATTTTTCCTGTTAGAGTATAACATTTTAAACATGTATGCAAAATTTTATAATTTTTGGAATTTTCTGGGAGTTTCTGAAATTCGGCAGAAAACCTGAAAAATCAGACTGATAGCGTATCAGTTGACTGCCCATGGGCAGTCGACTGACACACAAGTTTTCAGCCACTGTGAGAAATTTCAGAAATTGAAAATTCTCTCATGTGATACCATGGGTTTTGGTTGCTTGAGGCAATCATTTTGATGATGTCAAAGGGGGATAATGAGTGGTTTAAGTTAGAATTTCAACTTAGAATGAATGGTTTAAGGTGTTCTTTCTAACTTAGAAATTGAATATTTATAAATGGAGAAGACATGGATTAAGGGGGAGGTACCTCTTAGGTTCTGATATGTTTTATATTTTTAACATACTGCTGTTGTTAAGTGGAAACTTAACTTGGATTGTGACTAGAATTGAAAATCGGGGGAGACATAGATTAAGGGGGAGGTTACCTCTTAGGATTACTATGTCTCATGCTTTTTCAATTGCTATCTGTTGCTATTGTTATTATGGCTGTTATTTATCTCTAACTTAAACATATTGCCACGCATCAAAAAGGGGGAGATTGTTGAGGCAATCGACCCTTAAATGATTGGAAGATCATGGTTTTGATGTGTTGGTTGAATATGTTTAAGGTTAGAGTGTTGTGTTGTATTTGATGTGTGTGATTGAGTTTACAGGACTTGGAGAATCACACATAGTGGACATATCCAAGGGACGAGAGCCGAGGGAGGAGAGCTCCAAGGGTAAGCCGGGAAGTGGACTTCAAGGGCACACGTGAAGGGTGGCATGGAGGCAAGCCAAGGGAAGGCTTGCGTGCGCATCCGAGGGACGATAGCCAGAGGAAGAGGACTTCAAGGGGCGAGCCAAGGGAGCAGACCTGAAGGTACACGTGAAGGAGAAGGTTCGGAGTGGCTGAAGCTGAGCTGGGAGGCAGGGCAGTCGATTGGCCCAGAGGCAGTCGACTGCCAAAACCCACAGAAAGTTTGCGGCCTCGGACCTGTCGACTGGCATTTGGGCAGTCGACTGGTATACCCCGAAACTAGTCGTTGGCTAGTCGTTGGCTAGCAATTAATGCTAGGCCAGTCGACTGCCCCAGGGGCAGTCGACTGGTGCGGGTTGGACAGATTGTGAATCTGTCCTGTTCACCTATAAAAGGAGCACCATTTTACGTGCACGGTACGGTTCCGTACAGTGATGAATTGTTGCTCGTGTGTAGAGTGATTCGTGCTTCCTCTCTCTTATTTTTGCATTGTAAAGAGGAAGATCTTGCTATAAAGGTTTCTCCACCTCAAGGAGACTTTTCGATAGTGAAAAGTGGTGTTCGCGGCGTGGATCCTTGGACTAGTCACCCATCTGGGTGGATACCAAGTAACCGATAAGTGTTAGCATTGTTCCTAATTCTTTTACATATTATTTCCGCTGCGCTAACAATTCTGTAGAGTTCAAAGATCCGAAAAAGTGCATTCACCCCCCTCTGCACGCCTAAATCGATCCTTCATCAAGCTCATCCCTCGCAATGAACTTGTAACTGTTAGGACCGAAGAAAATTAGATATCTTCACAATGATATGATATTAGTCACTTTGGGCCTAAGCCCTCATGGTTTTATTTTTGGGCTTTATCTCAAAGGTCTCATACAAATGAAAATACTTTTCCCTTATAAGATCCTGATTTTTCCCATGTATTTTCAATATCGGACTTTTTTTTTGTAACCTTGCAATTCCAACAATCCCCCCCAATCAAATGAAGAATCATAGGATCTCCTTAAGCGGAAAGTCTATCTGTATGACCTTGGTCCACCTGACCTACTAGAACTTCTTTGCCTAGCCACAACTAGGACTTTCTATCTGGTGTCTGGTCCTATTGATCCAGACATGGGAGTCACCACTTTCTTTGTTTGAGGCAATATTCCAGTCACATGACTTGATTAGACCCAAATCTCTTGTGCACAGTCGGCGGTTAGACCTTCTGGCAATCCAAGCGTTGATACCAGTTGTGATGACCTAAGAAATTTTAGATATCTCTACAATGATATAATATTATCCATTTTGTGTCTAAGCTCTCATGGTTGTATTTGTGAACTTTGTTGGTGCAATCGACCCAAGTTTGATCGGGAAGATCATGGGGTTTGATGTGTGTGTCAATATGATTATGTTAGGATTTCATGTTGATCTAATATGTGTATGTGAGTGTGCAGGTTTGCAGGATACACATGGACTTAGTTGGACGTCTTCGGGTCCGGTGAAGGATGGTGTGAGGAGACAAGCCGTGGGCTTGTATGCATCCGAGGGATTGTGGACAAAGCAGGGATGATGAGTCTGTTGAGGCAATCAACCCAAGGATGATCGGGAAGATCATGGTTTTGATGTGTGTGTGACAATATGTTTAAGGTTAGGGTGTTATCTTGTTATGTGATATGTGTGATTGAGTTTGCAGGACTTGGAGAATCACATATGGAGGACCTATCCGAGGGACGAGAGTCGAGGGAGGAGGACTCCAAGGGCAAGCCAAGAAGTGGACTTCAAATGGCACATGTGAAGGGTGGTATGGAGGCAAGCCAAGGTAAGGCTTGTGTGCGCATCCGAGGGATGATATGTTGGTGCAAGTTGCATCAGTGATGTCCTCCTCTAAGTGTTTCAATGTTTGACAATATGCTTAAGTCAGTGATACATTGAATAAGGGAAGGGTGAGTGAAGAAAAGAGTACCAAAGTGAACCAAAGTCCTAGTTAACCTAGGCACTAAGTCCTAGTTCGTGGAATTGAGCACTAAGACCTGGTGAGTGAAGCTGGGCACGAAGTCCTGGTAAGTGAAGATGGGCACTAAGACATAGTGAGTGAAGTTGGGCACTATGTCCTGGTGAGTGAAGCTGGGCAAAAGTCCTGATGAGTGAAGTTAGACACGAAGACCTGGTTCGAGAAATTGGGCACAAAGTCCTGGCCGAGAGTTGGGCACCGAAGTCCTGGACCTAGGGTTTGGGCACGAAGTCTTGGTCCGAGGGATTGAGAAACTTAGCTGAGCGATGACTAAGGATAAGAGACAGGTCGAGGGTCGGACGTCTTGAGTGTTGGACCTTGGATGACTAGAGAGGGGGGGGGGGTGAATATAGCCAAACACAAACTTCTTTTACTTTTGAGATTTCTCTGCAGTTAGGGTTAGTAGCACAGCGGAAGCAAAAACAAAACAGAGTATAACTGCAGGAATGAAAAGCAAACCAAAAACGCTAACAAGGATCGTTTACAAGGTTCGGGGATAACTTGCCCCTACTCTTTGGCGTGCCCTTAAGGTGGACGATCCCTTGATCGTCAGCTGATCAAGCCCCGGGAAATCTGGATATCAAATCCTCCTTCTCGGTGGAAAAATCTCTCCACATAAATGTCTCAATAGAATATATGGAATGAAAGCACTGAGACACAAGGAAAGATCTTACAGATCACTAACAAAGCAAAAGGATGAGAATCGGAGAACAGATCACCGAGCACAGCACAGCACCACCAACACAAGAGCTCCCAGCTCTTTGTTTGCTTGCTGATCCACTCGCAACTTCCTCCACAAACTCACGGTTGCTGTTTTGCAAGAGATCGCTTCAAAGTGTTGAATGAATGCTCAAGAGTTGGAGAAGCAGCTTGTTCACTTAGAGTTCTATCTCAGCTCCTTCTCCACTTCGTAGTTTAACCTGCTTTGCATCGCCAGCATCGCCAGGTCACAGACGCTCCTCTGGAGCTCGCCAGCTGCTCACCTGCAACAGGCCAGCTACCCTTGACCTCCTCTGAACTCACTGAATCCCCTCTAGTCGAGCCCCAGGTCATCAGCTTCTCAGCCGTTGCAGTTCGCGCTAGAGGACGTTATATCCTGCGGAAGCAAACAGCCAAACCTGCTGTTGATAAAGCCTCAGTTTGACTCTCCCTGAGTAAACCTGATTTACCTGCACACATAGCAACTCATTAGCTCAGTAGATCAATAGAGAATCAACAATCAGAGGTTAAGAGCAGAGATCAGTAGCGAATCAGCAGAGACACAGAACGCGATCAGAACTCTGACAACACTTTTGAATTAAAGCTGTCAGCTACTGATCGGTCACCAGACCGATCAGAGTGATCCCTGATCGGTCACCAGACTGATCAGGATAGGCCCAGTCCGATCAGGCTCCAGCCTGATCAGTCCACAGTGAGAAGTCAGAAATCGCGACCTTCTGGTGATCGGTCACCCTGACCGATCACAGATCGTGGATTGGTCACCAGACCGATCTATAGCATTGCTGGGATTCCTAGCATTCGCAGCCAGACCTCACTGATTGGTCACCAGACCGATCAGGTTGTGTCTTGATCAGTCCGGGGACCGATCAGGGCATGCCCTGACCGATCAGGATGCATCCTGATCGGTTATAGTGAGAAGCTCGCGACATTTGATCGTTCAGCCTGACCGATCATGAAATCCCATGAAACCTACTGACCTCTCCCTGATCGTTCACCAGAATGATCAGGAGCCCTCCCTGATCGGTCACCAGACCGATCAGGAGACGATCAGTAGCCTCACAAAGTCACTGTATGCTCCCTGATCGGTCACCAGGCCGATCAGACATAGCTGGATCGGTCACCAGACCGATCCACGAGGGAACACCGTGCCAACTTCCCTGATCGGTCACCAGACCGATCCGGGCAAGGCTAAATCCACTCTAAGTCAAGAGAACGGGCTCCCAGCCTTCTCTGACTCGTGCTCAGTCCCCCGGACCAAGACTCCATGCCCAGTTTCACTCACCGGGACTTCAACGTAGCCCTCCAAGCTAGGACCTGGCCCTCCAAGCCAGGGTTTCATCCAACCCAGCCCTCTAAGCTAGGACTTGGCCCTCCAAGCCAGGATTTCATCCAACCTAGCTCTCCAAGCTAGGATCTGACCCTCCAAGCCAGGATTTCATCCAACCTAGCTCTCCAAGCTAGGACCTAGTCCTCCAAACCAGGATTTCATCCAACCTAACTCTCCAAGCTAGGACCTGGCCCTCCAAGCCAGGGTTTTATCAACCTAGCTCTCCAAGCTAGGATCTGGCCCTCCAAGCCAGGGTTTCATCAACCTAGCTCTCCAAGCTAGGACCTGGCCCTCCAAGCCAGGGTTTCATCCACCTAGCTTCTCAAGCTAGGATTTTATCCAACTCCGTGCCCAGTCCCCGACCAAGACTTAATCTCAATCATCTCATTAACCCATCAACCTAAACTAAAATCGGTGTTAACACCAAAACAACAATAAGGGTCAGGCTGCATCAACAATCTCCCCCTTTTTGTTGTTTGACAACCCGATTTTAAGTTTAGGGATTCGATAACAATAGTCTCAAATTTCACTACTGTAGGAGAATCAGGATCCTCCCCCTACAACAGTTAAGCTTGTAATTATCCCAAACTTAACTAACCACACTCTCCCCCTTTGTCAAACACCGAAAAGGGTGTAGACTGGTTGTTAAGTTTAAAGAATCTCCCCCTCAAACCTAGGGGATCTCCCAAAACAACAAGGATAAGATTTAATTTTCAAAGTATATGAAACCATGTGATAAAGATAAAGCAGGATATAGTAATCACATGCAGCATATGAATCAAGGAATAGGAATAAAATAAGACCTAGCAATATGTATGAAGTAGCAAAACATACATGGAAATCAGGCATAAAGTCAGATGCATCACACAGCATCAGAATATATTCAAGTACAACACCAAGTCATAACAGTCAAATACATCATCAAGTCACAATAGTCAAACGCAACACTAATCATGTAAGCAAGACCAGAGTACACTCAAATCAATCCTCAGCAGGATCGTCGTCAGATGAATCATCAATAGAGATGAAGCTCCCTGGTGCAGTGCTGTTGGAGGGCGCAGCTCCAGAAGATGAAGGTTGGTATGGATGACCGCGGTCCAGGCGTGCCACTCCTCGTACCATGACTCCTGCCGAGAGCGAACCCCAGAGATGTTGGACTCTATCGCGAGTAGTCTGCGATCGATAGCCCGAAACTCTGAGCGGACCTCTTGTCGCCAGAGCTCGGAGATATGAAACTCGCGCTGCATGGTCTGCTCTAGCTCTGCAACCTGCCAGCGGAGATCGGGATCCGGCTCGTACTCATAGTGGCCCTCTGCAGTAGCGGGCGGCTCCTGATGAAAAGCTGGAGCTGCGGGTATCTGAACATGGGACGCCCTAGGTAACTCCCCCAAATCTCTTCTATCCTTCCACCTCAGCCCCTGCGGTCCGACAATAATGCCTAACTGGGCCAATGCGCGCTGGCCAAGTCGGCAGTCCTGCCGGACCATCGGCACGATCCTACCCTGTGATACGTCGATGCCGACCGAATGAAGCCAGGTAGTAATGATATGCCCGAAAGGCATATAAACCGTCTGACGGTCGATCTGGCTGTAGTGATGATGGAGAAATAGATGGTAGTCACTATGTCAAAGTCTAACTGCTGATGCATCCCGTAGAGCATCAAGTAGTGGAATGAGCGAATCTCGGCTAAGGGCTTCGAAGTGATTGGTATCAGACAGTTAGTGATAATTTTAAACAAACATAATCAGCGGGGGAAAGGCTGAGAGCAGCAAATGTGGGGAAATCACTGACGGGCTCACCGAGACCCCCTGGCCTGGGATGGCCGAAAAAGTACTTGTAGATAGAGTCAGGAGTGACTCCATCGAAGGGAACCGATAGAGGATCCAGAAGATAAGGGTAGAGTGGAAAGTCATTATCTGAACGTAGACAATCAAGAAAAGCAGTGAAGGAGGATAAATCAAACTCGAGGTCGATACAGGCAACTCGGGTCCTATACCCCGTGCCCTCTCCACTGACCATGTTGTTATAAAATTCGGAGACTAAATCAAAATTTATTGGCCGCTCAAGGAAGAGAATGGGTCCTAGCTCGTAGAACTCAATGACCTGGCATACTGAAGGACAATGTTCGTAAACAAATGCTCGGTCCACAGTTCTACAAGGTAGGAGTTTGAAGGTTTGACTGTGAAAGAAAAATTCGTAATGAGCATTTTGAAATCGGTCATCAGGAGGAGATTGTGGTCTAGCAGAAGAGGGAGCCCCGGATCGGCAGGTACCCTCAATTGGTTCTTTACCTTTAGAGGATTTCCTATGGATGAATAAAAATCATGACAACAGATGACCAATTGAGCAAGATTTGATCAAATGAATAAATGAAAACAAGATTTGATCAATGACACAAAGAACATGAAGCACACAACATCGAATAGATCAAGTGAATAAAACAATGAAGTTCAGTGAGATTGAGAATAAGGTCATGGCATAGGCAAGGTCACGGTAAACACCAACATGAACCCCAAAATGGAACATCATGGTTAGAAAAAGAACTTGATTTATGGAGTAATCATCAAGTTAAAATTGAAAGCAAAAAGCTCACTTTGGTGCCATGTCGATGATCGATTTGCATGGGAAGAAAGTGTTGGTGCAATTTGCACTAATAGTTAAACTTAAGTTTTGATGAATGACAAACAGGTTAAAGTTAGGCTTACTTTTGGTTTTGACCTCTTTACTAAGTGTGCAGGGTTGAAAGACTTAGGACCTAACACCAAGCTGAAGTCCAGGGTGATTGAGTCCTGGTGGGAAGTCCAGTTGGGTTCGCCAGGCTTGACAACTGGCTAAAGCCTAAGTTGGTTGAAACTTGGCAAAAAGACCAGGGTGGTTGAGCCCTGGCGGGAAGACCTGGTGGGTTAAGAAGTTGAGTAGAGCTGCACGAGGTAAGTAAGGTAAGTCACTGGAGGAGCGAACCAGTGAGGATGGGTCCTATTTTAGGACTGTAGGCGCGGTCCAACTTAGGCCCATTTTGGTGACCTCGGTTGAGTCCTGGTTAGATCCTTATCCAGGTTTGGATGGGGTCTAATTAACTCTAAAAGCATTCTTATCTTAGTCCATTGCATTAACTCTATTTTACAGATTTTATTTAATATGTAAACTAATTAGATTTTGTAGGTAAATTTTACAAAATTATTCCTCATCTAAAGCCTCGGTGGAGGATAAACTCTCATTTAAATTATTCGTATTTCTTATTTTATTTGAGATAAAATTATAAATTATTTCTCATCTAAAGCCTTGGTGGAGGATAAACTCTCATTTAAATTATTCGTATTTCTTATTTTATTTGAGATGATAAAATGTTATTCTGTACGAGAGTTTAAATTTTAAATTATTTTTTTAAATTTAAGTGGAGCAAAGGATAGAAACGTTATCTTCTTTGAATTATTCCAAAAAAAAGTTTGCTAACTTTATTTAAATTATTTTTTATTTAAGTGGAGCAAAGGATAGAAACGTTATCTTCTTTGGATTATTCCAAAGAATAGCTTACTAACTTTATTTAAATTCTTTTTTCAATGGAGCATTCTTATTTTAATTTAAGTGGAGCATTCTTATCTTAATTTAAGTGGAACATTTTTAATTAACTCTAAATGCATTATTATCTTAATTTAATTAGCTATTTTTAAATTATTTAAGAATAGCTTGCTGATGGATAAAGTTTGGGCTGAGAAGATCATGCATCGGATTGAATATTGGCAGCTCGAGGCACTATAAAAAGAAGCAAGCGAGCCCTCTAAAGACATATATTTTTTTAAGTCTGGTTCAAGCTTTGGAGCTCTCTGGCTTCCACGCTCCTCTGCTGCGGTTTGTGCTTTGTCTCGACGCTGTTCGACTGCTGCCGGAAGATCGCTCCTAACTCCCAAGCTGTTTCAGATAATCTTAAGTGTTGGGTAATGCATTTTTATTTATTCTGTCTGCACTGAAATTATTTAAGGGGGAAGTGTAGGGTTGTTACACTTCCGCTTAATCTTGTATTCGAATCGCTCTACCGGGAGTTTACCGGTAGAGAATTTTAGTGGATTGCCCACAGGAAAGGTTCAAGGAGCCTCGGACTTCGAGTAGGAGTCGCCGAAGGCTCCGAACGAAGTAAAACTTATCGCTTATTTTTTATTGTTTTTTGCTTTCGTGTTTCGTTTTAATTCTTCTGCCGCGCACGTTTTTAAAAGCATCGTATGATTTTCTATCGACTCTGATTTTAAAACGGAAGTTTTAAAAGTCACGTGATTCACCCCCCCTCTCACGTGCATCGGTCCTACAAGTGGTATCAAAGCACTGGTACGCTCTGAATCGATGCAACCACCGTAAGAGTCGGGGGAGATCCAGTTTTTCGGATTTTGTGTTTTTCGTTGCACAATCTAAATTAGGTATTGTTGTTTAAATTTAGATCTTTTTCTTTTGTTCGTTCAGTTTTACTCGAATTTGGTGCAACACTATTTCGAGTCGCTCTTCTCTTATTCCTTTTTTTTTTCGTACCACACCATTAATCCAAGACTTAGTCTTGGAACGGGTTTTGTTGTTTTTTTGTAAATCACAGATGGCCTAGAGTGAAGGTTACAACACTGCTCATCCTCCGCTCTTCAACGGGGAAGATTTCCCCTACTGGAAGCGGAGAATGGAAGTGTACCTCAAAACCGATATGGATCAATGGTTTGCGGTGCAAACTGGCTACGAACCACCAATAGACGAGGGAAATAAGGCGCCACTGAAGCCCGATAGATGGAACCTGGAAATGAAGAAAAAAGCTTAGATCGAGTTCAAAGCGCAGAACACCCTCCAGTGCGGACTAACCAAAGAAGAGCTGAACAGAATCAGACCAACCGAATCAGCAAAAGAACTTTGGGATAAACTAATTGAATTGCATGAAGGCACTACTGATGCAAAGGTAACAAAAAGGGATTTGATTTTAAATAAATTGTTTAATATGAAAATGCAGGAAGGAGAATCTGCAAGTCAACTTCATGCTTGGATCAAGGACATACTAAATGGACTCCACCTGATTGGGCACAAACAAGAAAATAGAGACATTATAAGGTATGCACTAAATGCCTTTCCTAGAAATTCATTATGGGCATCCATTGTAGATGCTTATAAAATTTCTAGGAATCTTTCCAAAATAAATTTAGACGAACTGTTTTGTGAATTAGAATTGCATGAACAAACTAACGCCAAGGCCGAGAAAGGATTTGCTTTATTTGCAGATTCTTCAAGAAAAGTCAAGTCGAAGAAGAATATTCAAGAAGAATCCGAAGAAGAACCAGACTTAGACTCATATGACGAGGAGCATATGGTAAACTTGGTAAGAAAAGTCTTTGCCAAAAAGAAGAACAAGTTTTCAAAAAGGGACTTCCAAAAGATAATGAAGCCCATCAGCAATGAAGGTAAAAGCAAAATGACCTGCTTCAGCTGCAACAAAAAAGGGCACTTCAAACATGAATGCCCCTATAAAAAGGAGGACCAACCCAAGAAGAACAAGAAGAAGAAGGCTTTACAAGCCACCAGGGGCGAGAGCTTGGACGACTCCGACAATGAACCACCAAAAAATTCAAGTTACCTCGCGCTAATGGCAACCGGACCTGGATCGGACTCGGAGAGCGACGAAGATTCCGAATACGAGTCGAGCCAAGAGATCAGACTCTTTTCGGACGGCTCGACTGAGGTATACTTAGATTCAATTAATAAAAAGTTTTTAAAGATTATCTCTGTTTTAAATAAAAATTTGTTTGCATCTAAATCTAGGAATGACCAGCTCCTTAAGGAAAATCAAGACCTTAAGGAGCAATTAATTAATACCAAAACCTTAACTGAATCAACTCAAAATGAAAGAATAATTGAACTTGAAAATGATAACTCCACTCTAAAGGGTGAAGTTCAAAACCTTAAGGACTTACTAACAACTTTTACAACCTGGTCCAAGAATCTTGACCTTATTCTTGGATCTCAAAAGGGCGAGTACAATAAATCTGGGATAGGATATAAATCAGGATCGACCCAAAAATCCTTTATCTCATTTGTCCACCCACGTGAAAACCGGCGAAAAGCGTGGGTCCCGAAAGCTTACCTAACAAAGCAAGTAGGGCAAAACCAATACTATGTCCCCAAGAAGGACATTCATTACATTGACCCTAAACACCCTACCTATAATTTAGGGGGAGGCACCAAATTAGTTGGCACCTCAAAGTCACCCTTTACCCGTCTGGGTACCTAGGACTAGTTTCAAAAGTTAGTCTGACACTTGACCTACTCAGTACCAGGGTAGGGCGAGTTGATAGTACGTTAGGGAAGATGATCTAAGGAGTCAGGTAGGGGAAGAAGTCCTTTATTTAGTCTTCTTAGCCCAGTGGAACTAGCCGAAGCTACCCCACCACATCCTAGACTAGTTAGACTAAGGAGTTTCAATAGGTAGGTTAAAAGTACAACTTCCTTAAGCGGTTTTGCCTAGAAAGTGGTTGCTGATCCAATAAGGCTTCGGCCAAAGAAGACCTCTGTGCCTCGCCACGACCTGGAAACCAATTATGGAAGTATACTTTTAAACTGCTTCTTGTCAAACCTGAATCTAACAGAGGTCAGATTAACTTTTATAAAACAAACTCAAACTTATCTCACACAAATCATAGGATCCCTTTGATTGACAACTTAGATCAAGTGAGATGAATAAGGACAACTAAATTCAAAATTCAAAATTCAAAATTCAAAATTTCAAATTCCTTAAGTCCTTTTTAAGTTGTTCAAAATTCAAAATTTTCAATTCCTTAAATCTTTTAAATTCCTTAACTTTTTCAAAATTTCAAGTCTTCAAATTTCTTAAGGTTTTTCAAAATTCAAATTCTCTTAAGCGTTTTAAAAATTCAAACTTTTAAACTTCTTAAGTTTTTTTTGGGGGTTCAAATTTCTTAAGTTTCTTTAAATCATTCCTTTAACTCATTCAAAACTTAAACTAAATTCTAAAAAATCTCCTACCTAACTGTAGGAAAACAAATGGATTATCGACAGTGGGTGCTCCAAACACATGATTGGGGATCCCACCACGTTTACAAAACTCAAGTACAAAAGTCTAGGGACCGTTGCGTTTGGAAACAACGGTAAACTTAAGGTAATTGGCCTAGGTAACATTAAACTTGAGTCTGATTTTATAATTAAAAATATCTTACTTGTTGAAAATTTTCACTTCAATTTACTATGTATCAGCCAATTGTGTGACACTGGGTATAAGGTTAGGTTCTTGTCCAATGAATGTCTGATCAAACACACTGACAACCCAAACATCACACTTAGAGGACATAGACACAATAACATCTATGAAATTAGGTTAACCCATCCCCTAGCAAATTGTCTTTTAACACATAAGGATGAGACTTGGCTCTGGCATAGGAGACTTTCACACACTCACTTCAGAAAATTACCTAAACTAAATAGTTTAGTTAGAGGCCTACCAAAGTTACATAACTTTGAGACAACCTTATGTAATGCTTGTCAACAAGGGAAACAAACTAGATCAACTCACAAACCAACTAATCAAACTCAAACTAAATCAATTCTTGAATTAATTCACCTAGACCTATTTGACTCACATGGGGTAAAATCAATTAGTGGGAATCTATACTGTTTAGTAATTATAGATGACTATTCAAAATTCACCTGGTAAAATTCTTAAAAAATAAAGATGAAATGTTTGATATATTTACTCAATTTTTTGAAAGAGATGAGACTTTGAGAAATATAAGTAATTTTTGAAGCATAATATTTTACTTGACTAAGTTTCTTTTCCAGTCTGACACAATCCTGGGAAACCTTGTTGACTACAAGGACATTTTCCTAAGTGTCCTGGAAATTTTTCAAAGTCAAGTAAGCATTAATAGAATTTTGAAAAAAAATGATAATACTTTTGAAAACATATGCTAGTGGATTTTGAAAAATGTGTGAACTTTTGAAGACTCAATATATTGCTTGATTTGGTTTATCTTCCAGTCTGACACTATCCTAGGAAACCTTGTTGACTACAAGGATATTTCCTAAGTGTCCTGGAATTTCTTCAAACTCAAGTAAATATTGTTTCAAAGATAATTTCATAGGTCACACGAAAACAATAGACTAAAAGTATTTTGAAAAACTACTTATGATTCTATCAAGATTTGAAAATACAGCGCATGAAAACATTTGAGATATTCAATAATTCTTTTAATTTGATCTCCCCCTAAACTTGACCTAGTCCTGGGAAGCTTGTTGACCACAAGTACTCTTCCTCTAAGTCTTAAAGTTTGATTCAAATTAAAGAGATTATCTAATAATTTTAAAACAATTAATTAAACAAAATTAGTTCAGAAGTTTGATTTATACTCCCCCTAAAGTTGACACATCCTAGGAGTCCTTGTAGATTATGAAGTGGACTTTCCTCTGTGTTTTTAGGGTTTATCAAAATCAAACAAGACAGATAAATTTTACAATATAAAACTTTTTCGAAAAACACAAGTGATAACGATTTAAAGCTCAGTTTTCGAAAAGTATTTTCAAATAATAGTAATTTTTACAGTGTAATTTTCGAAAGCCAAAAAAAATGAAAATCACTCCCCCTGTATCCGATACCGTTTGACTCTATCTAAGTGCCTTAAGGAACTTTAGTGTTGTCCTAAGAGGCTTGTGTCTAATTGAGTGAGTCAAAAATTTTTGAAAAGACATAATTTTTGAAAAACGTATAATATGTATATGCAATCAGACAAGCATGAATTCCATAAAAACATTATTATGTTGAAACACTATTTTAAAAATAAATTTTTAGAAAAATATTCTAATGATTTTGAAAAAATATTTTTCAATTTATTAGTCCTTAACATCTCACCCATTTTAGATTTATCAATACAACAAGCATGATTGCCTTATGGGTGTATTGTGAGATGCTTGAATCATTTTTCTTAATTTATTTTTAACTCTAAGATTTAATTGAAGCTTGTGTTAGATTTGAATTTGACAAGAAGTAACTTGAATTTCAAAAATTGGCTTCCAGCTCTTGGCGAGGTACTAGGCATTCTTTGGCCGTAGCCTTATTGGATCATCAACCCTTTCCTTGACAAAGCCTTTTAATGAAATTTCATTTTCAAAATCACTTTTTAAAAAATTCTGGTCTAACTAGTTTAGGTCTTGGATCGGTAGCTTCGGCTAGTTTCACCAGTCTAAAGAGACCAAGTATACTTGACCTTATTAGAATTGGCTTCCCTAACGTACTATCATCTCACCGCCACCCAATACTAGGTTGATCAAGTTTCAATTATTCTTTTTCCTATAGCCGTTCTAATATATGCATAAAATTTAAATATGAATGACATGTCATATATTTTAAAAGAATAGCAGATGCATGTTATGACAGTTATGCATGAGTCAAACAATTCAAATAATTTTATTTAAGTTTCTAAAATGTATCAAATTCCCGATTTGATACATGTCGAGTGAACCCGCGAATATGTCAACCCACTTTGACATATTTAATGTTATTAATTTTAACTGTTATAGTTTGGGTAAAATTTTATTTTAGTTTAAGTTTAAGTCATTTAAGATTTTAGTTGAGTTTAGGTTAATTAAGAATTGATTGGATTAGAAAATTAATTAGTCAATTGATAATAAATGAATTTAAGTTTCAATTAATTTGGATTTGAATTTAATTTAAATTTGAATTTGAATTTTAATTTAAGTTTGAATTTGAATTTAATTTAAATTTGAATTTGAATTTAATTTAAATTTGAATTTCGAATTTAATTTAAATTTGAATTTGAATTTAATTTAAGTTTGAATTTTAATTTAATTTAAATTTGAATTTGAATTTAATTTAAATTTAAATTTTAATTTAATTTAAATTTAAATTTGAATTTAATTTAAATTTGAATTTGAATTTAATTTAAATTTGAATTTCGAATTTAATTTAAGTTTGAATTTTAATTTAATCTAAGTTTGAATTTTAATTTAATTTATATTTAATTAAAATTTAATTTTAATTAATATTTAATTTGAATTTAATTAAGATTTAATTAATATTTAATTTGAAGTTAATTAAGATTTAATTAATATTTAATTTGAATTTAATTAATATTTAATTTGAATTTAATTAAGATTTAATTTAGATTTAATTTGAAGTTAATTAAGATTTAATTTGAATTTAATTAAGATTTAATTAAGATTTAATTTGAATTTAATTATTTCGAATGATTAAGATTTAATTAATTTAAATTAAATTTAATGATTAATTAATAATTGTGGGTTTAAATTCATCATTTTCATTATTTCAAAAATGTCTTTTTCATTTTTATCTTTCTTTTCAAGGTTTTCTAATAATTTTGATTTATTTGAATTTTTGTAATTTTCATTGATTATGACCTTTATCTTAGATATTTCCATATCCTCCTTAAGATTAGATCTTTCTATATCCTCACAGTAGGTGGAGTAGAATGAGCCACTAGTTAAAGTTTTATAATAATATTCAATATTATCTATAATTAGGTTATCATCTAGGAGGATTTTATCTTTATTATCCTCAAGAATATTTTCAACAATTTTAGGGTCATTTTTAGGATTATCTTTAAGGTTTTCAAATTTGAATTCAGAGTTATCCTTAGGATTTTTGAATTCAGAATTATCCTTAGGATTTTCAATTTTGAATTCCGAATTATCCTTAGGATTAATTTTGTCTGAATTAAAATTATTGGAACTAATTTTATCAGAAAAATTATCAAAATTAATTTTCTCAGAATAGTTATCCGAATTAATTTTATGAGATAAATTATCAGAATTAATTTTATCAGATAAATTATCAGAATTAATTTTATCAAATAAATTATTAGAGTTAATTTTATCAGATAAATTATCAGAATTAATTTTATCAGATAAATTATCAGAATTAATTTTATCAGATAAATTATCAGAATTAATTTTATCAGATAAATTATCAGAATTAATTTTATTAATTTCTGAATTGATATTCTGAATTAAACAATTAATTTCTGATATTTTGATCATATTCACATTTTGTAATTTAACATGCAAAGAGTTAATTTTACTATGCAGTAAATCTACTTTATCAGAAAAATTAACTACTTTATCACATGGCAGTGCATGAACTTGTAAAATTTTTGGAACATAAATTTTTTGTACCTTTGCCAGACATTTGTTTTTGTAGTGTTCGAATTTTTCGCACTTGAAGCATTGCACGTGATCCTTGTTTTTCCAGACTCCTGGCGCTGGTATCTCCTTTGCCGCCGGTGACGAACGATTCTTACGAGTAGGGCACTGATTTTTGTAGTGCCCTCTCTCCCTGCACGTGAAACAGATAATATGGAATTTAAAACCAGACATTTAAATGAAATATACCTGATTCACCCCTGGGCTCCCCCTCAACTCCTGGCGTCGATGCTCCGTCGGCGGTTAGTCCGGTGAAGAGCGGCTCGGCTCTGATACCACTTGAAGGACCGGTGACGTCGATAGAGGGGGGAGTGAATATCGATCGTGAAAAATCTTTCAAAATTCTTCGTAAAACTTTCGTTCTGGACTTAGAATATTAGTAGCGCAGCGGAAAATAAATAGAACGAAAAAACAAAGCAAGACAGTGACACAGCGGATTTTTACTTGGTTCTCGACCCCCCAGGGTCAGTACATCCAAGGCCTATGCACGGGAACGCTCGTCCACTATTGGCCTCCTTCCCGGACTTTCCGGAGGCGGAGAAACCCGACTTACAGTGCAAGTTTATAATCAAAAGATATGGAAAACTAATTGCAGTGTAATTAAAGCAAACCGAATAGAACAAGTTTGAAGCTCGGCCGATCTGGACCTCCGAAGTGCCGCGCACTTCCTCCTGGAGCCTCCCGGTCGTAGAGCCTCGTTTCTAGCGCGTTGCCGTCGGTCAGAATGCTTGGAATGGTTCTTGGAAGTCATTGTTGAAGCAGAGGGGTCGAAACCCCTTATATAGGCCTCCTGGGGGCGCCCTGGACGCTGGGGGCACCCCGGAAGACTCGGTCAAACTTTATCCCTGCGCCTACCTCGCCGCAGCTGATAACAGCTTTGACCAGGGTGCCCCGGACGCTCCGGGCGCCCCCGTGAGGGCTTATCCTGTGTTCTGACTTTGAAACAGCAAAACAGCTTCGAATCCGGGCGCCCCGGACGCTCCGGGCGCCCCGGTTGACACCTGTTCTGCCTGCTTCACCATAACATGCATTTTTACCTTTGGCTGGGGGCGCCCCCACTGTTGGGGGCACCCTGGATGGCTGGGGGCGCCCCCAACACTGGGGGTGCCCTGCTTAGGGCCTCCAACAGCCTATTCTTTCTTCCACTTTTGGTACCAGAGATACAAAACCACATAGCACATATACATATAATTTTAGTCTTAAGGACTTGGTTCGGACTTCGGATCTCCACGAAACCCTAGGTCGAACCGGCACGAGTTCCTATCCCCGAGAACTCGCCCTTCACCTACTCCTTTCAGGAGACGGTTGCCACCCAGCCCTTCGGGTGGACTTTTGCTTAGCTTCCGATACTTCAGGACCTCGAGACGCCCAAACCCTGACCCGTCTCTACTCCTGTCCTTAGTAATCGCTCAGCTGAGTTGCTTAGTCCCTTGGACTAAGACTTCATTCCCTAGCAATCCTTCGACAGGTGCCTAGCAGTCCTTCGCCAGGTCTTCTTTCCCTAGCAGTCCTTCGCCAGGTGCCTAGCAGCCCTTCGCTAGGTCTTCTTTGCCTAGCAGCCCTTCGCTAGGTGCCTAGCAGCCCTTCGCTAGGTCTTGGGGTTTCGATACCTAGCATCCCTTCGCTAGGTGCCTAGCAGCCCTTCGCTAGGTCTTAGGGTTTCGATACCTAGCAGCCCTTCGCTAGGTGCCTAGCAGCCCTTCGCTAGGTCTTAAGGTTTCGATACCTAGCAGCCCTTCGCTAGGTGCCCAGCAGTCCTTCGCTGGGACTTAGGGTTTCGATGCCTAGATTAACTAGGACTTTTCTTCAACTAAGGTTACTTTTCTATTGCTCCCCTTTGTCTGTTCAATGTATCACTGACTTAAGTGTATTGTCAAACATTAAAACACTTAAAGAGGAATATCATTGATGCAACTTGCACCAACAGATTTATTGTGATCGAATGGATCACCGTTCGATCCAGGAGCGCCCAGATCGATCATGCTCCAGCCTGATCGGACTGGCTTGGTCCTGATCGGTCGGGCGACCGATCAGGCAAGCCCCTGATCGATCTGCCGAACGATCAGGGAGCGAATAGTGAGTTTGTGCGAATTTTCGTGACCCTCCTGATCGGTCGGTGGACCGATCACCACAGGGGGCCTGATCGGTCAGTGGACCGATCCAGGCCAACACAGTGAGATTTCAATGGAATTCGCAGACTTAGCTTGATCGGTCAAGTGGACCGATCAGACCTACTCCTGATCGGTCTGGAGACCGATCAGGCCACCTCCTGATCGGTCCGATGACCGATCAGGTATCAGGAATTTTTCTGATACGATCAGAGATTTCAGTTTCAGATTCCGGATCGAATTCTGTTACGATCAGGTGGAGGATTATCGACCTTGGAGGGGTTTCCTTGACTATAATTGATTCCTGAAGAAGGATCAAAGGTCCTTATGGTTTTAACAAAATAATTTGCTTCACCCAAGTGAAGTCAAATTCAATAAAAACATCCATTCAATTGGTCACATATGTTTGTATCAAAATGATGTCTACAATCAAATTTCCTTGATTGGAATGTCCAAGTATGATCATAGAGCCAAATACACATATGTTATGCATTGGTTTTCCCCATACTTGGTCAACTTAATGATCATTATCTCGTCAACCTAATTCCTCAAGGGATGCATTAATATTTTGAGTAATTAGGTTGATCCTAACATCTCACCCCGTTTCTAGCAAACAAAAACGTTTTGTTAAACCTTATAGTTTGTGTGAGATGTCCCCAAGTTACCCAATAATTGTTCCTAACAATTTGAATGGATCATGAAGGGTTTTGAATGCTTTTCAATCCTATGAAGCGCGACACATTCCCAATTCCCTTCGCAAGAAGCTAAACTCATTCTCGGGGAGTGGTTTAATGAAAATGTCAGCTAGGTTCGATTTGGACTCTACATGTGAGAGTACAATATCTCCTCTAGCAACATGATCTCTAATGAAGTGGTGACGCACTTCAATATGCTTGGTCCTAGAATGGTGGACTGGATTCTTGGTTAGGTTTATCATGCTTATGTTGTCACACAACATTTGCACATCCTTGTAGGTTAATCCATAGTCCTCTAGTGTATGAATCATCCACAACAATTGCGATACACTCTCTCCCATGGCGATATATTTTGCCTCGGTCGTGGAGAGAGCAACACAATGTTGCTTCCGACTTGACCAACTAACTAGTGATGATCCTAAGAAATGGCACCCCCACTCGTTCTCTTCCGATCCAACTTGCACCCAACATAGTCAGAATCGGTGTAGCCAATTAGGTCAAATGATTCGGTACGGGGCTACCAAATACCAACTCCAATTGTGCCCTTAAGGTTTCTCAAAATTCTCTTAACAGCAATTAGATGAGATTCCTTGGCACAGACTTGATACCTTGCGCATATACCCACAGCAAAAAGTATATCAGGTCGACTAGCTGTGAGGTATAGCAGACTACCTATCATGCTCCGATACCGAGTTAGGTCAACAGGCTTACCACTCTCATCATTGTCTAAACGTGTGTTTGTAGCCATGAGAGTGGTTACCTCTTTAGAATCACTCATGTTAAATTTTCGGAGCATCTCTTGAGTATACTTTGATTGGTGTAGATGGATTCCGTCACGAGTTTGCTTGATTTCAAGTCCAAGGAAGAAAGTCAACTCTCCCACTAGACTCATTTCAAATTCGCTCTCCATGTGTCCAATAAATTCAATTAAATAGCCCTTATTGTTTGAGCCATAAATTATGTCATCGACATACACTTGGGCTACAAATATATTATCACTATCTCTCCTTAGAAATAGTGTAGGGTCTATTTGTCCTCTTACAAAATCTTTTTCTATGAGAAATGTCGACAACCGCTCATACCAAGCCTGGGGTGCTTGTTTAAGGCCGTAGAGCGCCTTCTTGAGCTTGAACACGTGGTTCGGAAATTCGATACTCTCAAACCCCAGAGGTTGATTGACATAGACCTCTTCTCTTATTAAACCATTTAGAAAGGCCGATTTGACATCCATTTGATCAAGTTTGAAACCACGATGTGCTGCAAATGCAAGCATCAATCGGATGGACTCTAATCGTGCTACGGGAGCATAGGTCTCATCGTAATCAAGGCCTTCAACTTGACGATAGCCCTTGGCTACTAAGCGTGCCTTGTTTCTTACGATTTCTCCCTTATGGTTCAACTTATTTTTGAAGACCCACTTGGTTCCAATAATGGTGGTCTTCTTAGGTCTAGGGACTATGTCCCAAACTTGACTTCTCTCGAATTGACCTAGTTCGTCTTGCATAGCAATGATCCAATCGGGATCATTTAATGCCTCGTTAATTTTTCTAGGTTCAATTTCAGAAATTAGGGCAACTTCATTAGCCTTATTCCTAAAGAATGATCTAGTCCTAATCCCATGGTGGATATCTCCAACAATTTGGTCTTGGGGATGACTAGAGGCTAACCTGGTTTGCCTTGGTGTTGATGGTGCTTCTTGAATGGTGTCACTAGACACAAGCTCAGCCTCAGGATCCAGCTGATCTATGGGTTGTCTAGGCTCACCGTCATCAGACTCATCACCACCATCTACAACACTTGGACTTCCATCCAAACCTAGTTTCCTAAGTTCGAATTGAACTCCTTCTACATCTTCTGATTGAACATTTGCTTTTGGAATTTCCTCAAAAACAACATCAGAAGACTCTTCAACTAATCTAGATTTCTTGTTATAGACTTGGTAAGCTTTGCTAACGAGGGAGTACCCGACCAGTATCCCTTCATCAGCTTTCGCCATGAACTTTCCAAGATGGTCCTTGGTGTTTAGAATAAACACCTTACAACCAAACACCCTAAGATGTTTAACTGTAGGTGGTTTTCCAAACCAAAGTCGTGAGGAGTCTTTCCTAGAAATCTATGTATGAGAACTTGATTTTGCACGTAGCAAGCTGTGTTCAGAGCTTCAGCCCATAAGTACCCCGGTAATGAGTACTCATTGAGCATGCTTCGTGCTGCCTCTTGTAAGACTCGGTTCTTCCTCTCTACAACGCCATTTTGTTGTGGTGTTCTAGGAGTAGAGAACTCGTATCTATACCCTCTCTCTTGACAAAACTCTAAAAACTTTTGATTTTGAAATTCACCTCCATGATCACTCCTTATTGTCTTAATTGTTGATGATTTTTCATTTTCAACTCTTCTACAAAATGAAATAAAAACATCTATGGTTTGATCCTTATATTTTAGAAAATAGGTCCATGTATATCTAGTAAAATCATCAATGATCACAAAACAATATCTACTACCATTCAAGGATATAATAGTGCTACAATCAAACAAGTCCATGTGAAGTAAATCTAAAGCGGTAGAAGTACTTACAGTGCTTTTACCTTTATGTGCAGATTTTGTTTGCTTACCCATTTGACATGCATCACAAAGTTTGTCCTTTTCATACTTGATGCTTGGTAAGCCACGAACTAGTCCCTTGTTGGCCAATTTTCAGATGTTCTTCATGTTCACGTGTGCTAGTCTCCGGTGCCAAAGGGTGGACTCATCTTCTCTTGACATGAAACACTTAACAAAAGCATTAGTAGCACTTTTAAAAGAAACTTGATAAATGTTATCTATCCTTGTGCCTACTAGTACTATGTCAAATGTGTCATGTTGTCTAACTGGACATTGACTTGATTGAAAATCAATTGTGTAATCCGCATCACACAATTGACTGACACTTAGGAGATTAAATGTCTTCCCCTTGACTAGAAGGACATTCTTGATCCTAAGACATTTGGATATTTGAATGGCTCCTATCCCTATAACCTTAAGACTACCATTGTTACCAAATGAAACATTACCTCTACTTTTTCTTTGAAGGGTAGTGAATAAGGATCTATCACCGATCATATGTTTGGAGCACCCACTATCAACGAACCAAGTTGATAGTTGCTCCCCCTTAATCATGACCTACACAATACGAAAAATAGAGGATTTAGGTACCCAAATCTTGGGACCTAAAGTACCTACTATGCAAGACTTAGGCACCCATGTCTTGACCACTTTCTTTTGAACCCTAGGAGTCTTAAGTGGTCTAACATCAGTCCTAGACATCAAGGAAACAAATGATGGTTCTTTAGGTCGGTAACCAATACCGACCCTGTTGTAAACCGCCCTTTGTGCATTCAAAATCATATCTAAAGTCTTAGAGTTAGTTGAGAACATCTCAAGAACACTCTTGAGTCTCTCAACCTCACTCTTCAATGATTTGTTCTCATCTTCTAACATTTCTACATGCAAATCATCAACATCCTCATCCCTAGAGGATTTTAATTGTTCTATTTCTACTTTCAATGATTTAACCTTTCCTTTTGACTTTTTCAACAATTCGGTTAAACATGCAATGGTTCTATAGCATTTGTCTAATTCGGGAGAGATTACCTCTTCATCATCCGAAGATGATGAAGTCGCGTTTGATGAGTCCATGGATTCATCATTGCTCTCTTGATCTTCAAGGGCCATGAGTGCTACATGGCGTGTACTCTTCTCCTCTTTCTCCTCTTCGGATGAACTAGAGGAGGATTCATCCCATGTGACATTCAAGGCCTTCTTCTTCTTCTTTGATTTATCCTCCTTCTTCTTGAGCTTCGGGCAATCCTTCTTGAAGTGCCCTTTCTTGATACACTCATAACAAGTAACATTAGACTTATCAATTTTAACTTCACTGGGGTTACCTTTACCCTTGAAGCGCCGACTCTTCCTCATCATTCTTCTAACAAAGTTGACTATTTCGGAGGAAGAAGACCCGCTGCCATCCTCCTCGGATTCGGACTCGGATGAGGATGAAGATGAAGAGACTTCCTTCTCCTTCTTCTTGGTCTTTTCCCTTGCCACAAGAGCAATTTCCTTCTCCTTAGGGCCTTTGTTAGCCATCTCGTGCAGCTCCATTTCACAAAATAGATCATCCAATTTTACAATTGACAAGTCCTTGGAAACCTTGTAGGCATCCACCATGGATGACCACAAGACATTCCTTGGAAAAACTTTTAACACATACCTCACAAGGTCACGGTTCTCGACCTTTTCGTCAATGGAGTGGAGACCATTCAATACCTCTTTGAATCTACTATGAAGTTCGCTTACCGTTTCACTTACCTTCATGGAGAGATTTTGTAGTTGGTTGAGGAACAAGTCCCTCTTGGCTATTCTCGAATCCCGGGTGCCCTCATGGAGTTCGATGAGTTTATTCCACAAATCCTTTGCGCTTGTAAAGGGACCAACCTTGATTAGTTGATCTTTGTTCATTCCACATTGCAAAGTCACCACTAGGTTGCAGCCAATAATGCATCTCCCCAATAGGAAATAGGCAAATTAGCTTGAGCCATCATCGACCTAACCATTTCAAGAAGAGTTCGATTTCTTTTTTCAGCAACTCTATTTTACTGTGGAGTCCCAGGGATAGTTAACTGTCTAATAATCCCTTTCTCATTACATATTGTCTTGAATTGATCAGACAAATATTCACCTCCATGGTCAGTGCGTAAGGTTTTAACCTTACGTTCCAATTGATTCTCAACTTCGTTCAAATAACGATTAAAGCAATCTAATGCTTCAGATTTATGAGAAATTAAATACACATGACCAAAACGCGTGAAGTCATCAATAAATGTAATGAAATATGAACTACCATTTCTAGCCTTCATGTTCATCGGACCACAAATATACGAATGAATCAATTGCAATGGTGAATCAGCCCTAATAGCAATTGTAGGTCAACTCATGACCAGCAGTCTTAAGCTCCCGAATCATATTCCCCATTTCTCTCAGATGTTGGGTCATCGTCACATTCGGGCGCTTTTTACAACTGTCAAACTTGATTGTCAGTTGACGAAGCTTTCTTACACTAACTCCACTGTATTTCTCTCTCAGGGCAACCCAGACAGCATGAGCTGATGGTAGTGGCTCATACTCAAATACCAGGTCATCTACCATTGAACTAATCAATATCCCCTTTGCAGTAGAGTCCTTTTTCTTCCATGCCCTATAGGCATCTAGATCAAGTCTATACTGTGCAGTTGAACCAACAGCAGGTTCTACAATGAAATGATTTACAGCCTCCAGAACTTCTTGTTCCTCAAGAACATATTGTATCTTGAGATGCCATATCTTATAGTTATCCCCATACAATTTCTCTCCCTTGTTCAGTTCAGCTATGATATTCTTAGTTGTCATGATCTATCATAAATAAACATATTATTAGTTAATTCAGTGTATATCATCTGTACATAATTTTTGATTGACTCAATGTAAACTTGACTTGGTTTACGAAATCAAGTGATAACCACGTTTCCACTCATCATTCATATAATCCAATCTAATTAACATTGATCAATTATATTACATATATCCCATTAAACGAACTAATCATTTGTCTTGAATATGAACTAATTATATAAATGAACTAATCATTGAATATGAACTAATCATATAATGAACTAATTATTGTCAAGTTAGTTAACACATAACACAACTTTAATATGAACTAATCATATAATGAACTAATCATTGACAAGTTAGTTAACACATAACTTAACTTTATTTAATAGGCTTCATCAGTTCGTACATAACAACAGAATTTAATGAACTAGATAAGTTGACATTATTCCCATAATAAAAAATATTATGGCAGTGGCTATCACTCTCTCGTTCATCTCCAATCGGCCAGTCTCGGGATCTTCCACAGATTCTATTGGATCTTCCTCAAATATTTCAGGATCTTCCTCGTTTATATCAATATCAGGATCTTCCTCAAATATTTCAGGATTTTCCTCAGACATTTCAAGATCTTCTCAAACATTTCAGGATCTTCCTCGAACATTTCGGTTCCTTGAACATTTCAGGATCTTCCTTGAACATTTCAGGATCTTGTTCTGGGTCCTCCTCAGAATCTTCTAGATCCTCTGGAAACTCATGGCGAAGTAGCTGCTTACATAACTCAACATATGAGATACGACATTCATGATGCCCCCATATCAGGTGTGCAACTTCTCTCGCTCGCCTTGGCAATGAACGAATCAATACTCCAATCCTATAGTCATAGAAGATTGGAAACTCTTCCTGTTCGAGTTTCCAAAATAGTCGATCCAATTTTCCTATATTACCTTGGATTCCGAGAATGGGACTATAGTCAACTTCTTCTATCTGCTCCATTAGCTCTCGGCATCGCTCATAGGAATGGATCGTGCATATCTTATGCGACATCTGGAATTGAAAAATGACATAGTCAGTACAAAACTGACATAAAAACCAGTAACAAAACCAGTCTTCTTTTTTTTCAATTCATAAATATATGCATAGAAAGAAGCACACAAACAGATAAAAGTATATAAGTTTCCTTTACTTTAGTAGCTACAATTAACTATGCTACTAGACTGATCGATTTGTCTGTCTTACTATTGTTGCTTCACTTAAGCCTATTTAAATTTGGGGTTCAACATAATGATCAAATCAGTCTGTTTAGTTCAGATTATTTGATCAAACTGGTTTGGTTAAACCAAATAATGGTTTGAACCAAACCGATTTGACCAACCTAATCTCTTTAAACCAAACTAGATTCTAATTTAAATAAATTGAACCAAATCTAAACAAACTATCGATCACAACTTCTGGTTGAGCCTCTTTCTTTCAATCGGGAGGTCGGCGGTTCGAACCTCCTCTTAACCTTTCTGCTGCTGGTTTTAATAATTTTTTTTTAAATTAAAACTACTCTCCCTTGCCTGATCGGTCACTGGACCGATCAGGCCAGATCCTGATCGGTCCAAAGGATACTGGACCGATCAGGCCTCAACCAGATCGGTCTCTGTGACCGATCAGGCCTGCCTGATCTTCTTTTTCTCAACGCCGACGAAACGTTTCTTTTCGCCGTTACCAGCGCAATGAATAGAAGAGAAGAATCAATGATTTTTTTTTCATGCTCTTATAATATAAATGCTTTGATACCACTGTTAGATCTTGAGCATGAATCGATTATAAGCAAATCACATACCAGATCAAATGCGGAACATAAAAAAAACTTACAGTGATCGGATCTCCTTCTTCTCTGCTTTCTTCTTCTGCTTGCCGTCATGAGGACAATCACCGAGGGCCTCCTTCTTCTCTACTTTCTTGCTGCCACAAACCAAATCCCTCTCCTATGGAATGCTCCCTCTTCTTCTCGCGTCTCTATCGCGTGCCCCTGGATTGTATTTGGATGCAGCTTATATAAGAGGAAGATGTCTCTTCCTCTACCTCCATTAATGGAGGTTTATGGAGGATTAGAATGCTTTAAGCGTTGGAAGATGAAGAGGAATAGGTGCCTCTTCCTCTTCCTCAACTTCCCGTAACGCCAACAGAAGATGTATGAGCTATTTTTAGAATGCGTGAAAGAAGAAGTTACTCGTAAACCTGTCTCTGTGATTGATCCTGGGCCAGCTTGCATGTAGCCTGGCCCGGCAGCCTGGCGCCTAGTCAGAAGGAATGTGGTTAGGGGGGCTGGAAAGGCCCACTGGATAGGCGTCATACGGGTCAAGGTCTTTGATAGGACGCGTGGCGACTCACACCCATCAGGATTGGTCTGACCTGGGCGTAGACGTTCATGCCCAGATGCCCCTCTAGGTTTGGCTCCCAGCCAATGCGTGGTGGCCCACGCTCTTGGGGTAAGCCCGAACCGGAGGAGGTGTTATCCAACACCTAGTCACTCAGTGCCCCAGTCGGCACCCTCATAGACCCTTAGCCGGCCTCGTCATTAAGTACCCCAGTCGGCACCCTCATAGGCCCTCAGCCGGCCTCGTCACTCAGTGCCCCAGTCGGCACCCTCATAGGACCTCAGCCGGCCTCAGCAAGCAACACAACCACTCTCTGACACCAGATCACCAGAAGCTGTACAGGGTCGGCACAGGACTGAAGTCATCCTGGTCTCAAACGACGGATATCTCGCCGAGGTGTTGATCTTCCTGTCATAACCTGTCCCCCCGTACCACGACCACCTACACTGGTGTCAGGTCGAGCGGCGCCCAACGACGCCAACCATTAAGTTGACAGTGCCCCTTTCCTTAACCCGGTATGCACTGCTTTATCCTGCCACCACTGGGCATGCATCACCTTGTCCTCACTATATGACAGCAGGTGGCAGGCGGGGTAGGAGCTGTCAGCTTCCTCGGCTATATAAGCCTCCACACTCCGCATCTCTCAGGTACGCGCGATAGTGCATTCCATACTGTTCCATTGCTTTCCATTGCCACTGTCGAGTACTGACTTGACCGTCGGAGTGCCTGGCCGAGGGCTTTTCCCGGCGGGTTCTAACGGTTTCTGTCGTGCAAGCTAGAGGCAATCCAGCTCAGTAAGCCATCTCAGCAGTCTCATGCTCCTCGGAGGCAATCGCCTTATGATTGTAATCATTTACTTTAATAAATGAATATTCACTATTTGAGTATACATGTTCGTGTATTTGATTGAGATCTTAAACTCTTTTACTGAATGCCCGTAATACAATTCACAGCATGAGAGAATTTGTGATGAATTCACAACTAGTGATTATCTCTACATGTGCAATTGTGAAGTATTGAAATTGTCCCTAGTCGACGAATTGATAAATACGGACACTATCAATTCTGTTAAGACTAGCATGGGTTATTCTCTAATCAGCTAATTCTCACTGGCTGGTGACATTGGGATGTCCGAAGATAAACATGAATGCTAGTTAAGGGAACTAGTTCATTGGAGTGACTAGCTGTAAAACTTCATATGGTAATCTACATATAGATATGTCAATGAAAGTTCTTACTGCAGCTTAAGTGCGATGTTCCTTTGACTTGCGGTGTTCAAGTCATCTTGGTCATGAAAACTTATACTTTGACATCTTAAGCGAGCATCTCCAAGGAGGTGTGGACCCAGGATGATTAGGTATAAGCCGAAGTGCCCGAAGATGTTTGAACAGCCTACAAAGGATTCAGCACTCCTTGCGAGGAGATGTATACCCAAGGCCTATCGTCGGATTGTTACTTGAAGCCTCTGGCCAGAGCATAACATGTTCCGAGTATGAATCTCTAAGAAACATGAGAGTAATTAGAATCCGTTGGACGAGAAAGACATTACTTGGGCTAGTTGTCACGTAGTCAGCATAGTCGGGACTGACATACATAGACCGTGTCCTGAACCAAGTGGGTATAAGATGGTGAAGGGAATGAGACACGATTCATTAAAGCTGCTGAAGGGTTTCAGAATTATTTCTGAAGTCAACCGTTGATCTTTCGATTAATTGGGGATCATGATGTACTACTAGGTGCCACTCATGATCGTTCTATAATTGGTTAATTATAGACGACCAACATAAATCGAAAGCCTATTTAGTCACACGCACTACGAGTGATCCGAGGGATTTAAAATGAGTTGAAAATTGGATTTTCCGATCAAGAGAGATAAGTCGAATCTGAATTTTTCAGAGATGCATAGGAAGCATAAAATGGCTAAGTCTTTTGAAGACTTATTGAACGAATTAAATGAGTTTAATTCGTGAGATTGCGGCTTGGGTTTGGCTGGCCAAAGAGGGTCCCCACCCTCTTTGTTTGGCCGGCCACAATAAGAGGGAAGAAACAAATTGTTTGGTTCAAATTATAAAATAAACCACGCGTGATTTGTTTTATAAAATTATGGATAAAGAAATTTGTATAAAGAAATTTATATAAAGAAATTTATATAAAGAGATTTATTTTCATGAAAATTAAAATAAACCTTGGATTGGTTTATTTTATTTTATAAAATCAATAATGGATTGATTTACCATGATAAAGAAATTTATATAAAGAAATTTATATAAAGAAATTTCTTTCCATAATAAAAGGGGAGACATGGTTGTTTTTATTATAAATTAAGTTATAATAAAACTTGGCATAACGGAATAATTCATAGAAAAATTTATAAGATAAATTTCTTATGAAAAATTTATTCCGTTAAGAGGAGACTTGGCGATTAAGAGGCTACTATATAAAGGTACCAAGGCAAGGCTTGGAAATTAATCCAAGAGATCAAGGATTCTTGCCTAGCCTCTCTCCCTCTCCTTCTCTCCCTCTCCCTCTTCTAGTGCCGTCGGCCCTAGAGCCCTCCCCCTTTGCCGTGAGCTTCCACCACCAAGAAGAAGCTGAAGAAGAAGAAGAAGCGGGCGCGACTCCTTCCTTCCTCCCGGAATCTTGATTCCGTTCTTCATTTGGTGGTTAGTTTTTCATCTCTCTCTTGGTATTCTTGTCGTGCCTTTGGAGAATCTAGTAGTTCTTGTCGGCACGAAACTCGTGGCTTTGCGAAGTCATCCCGAAGAAAACCCGGCGTGGACGCGAATAGAGGCGGAGCTTCCAAGGGACGCTACGGTTGGATCTCGTCCCTTTCTACGAGTTACGCGAGGTATTAAGTAAATTAGTCTACTTTCTGCAAAATTTTAAATGTATGATCATGTCTCCACAACATAAGGTTGCATGCTAGATACGTGGTTAAAATAATTTGAGAAATTATTTATGCTAAACCTTCCGCTGCACGTAATTAAATTTTAAAATTACGAACCCGTATCCATGTCAACATGCACCCGGTCCCAACAGTCGGCACCCTCATAGACCCTTAGCCGACCTCATCATTTAGTACCCCAGTCGGCACCCTCATAGGCCCTCAGCTGGCCTCGTCACTCAGTGCCCCAGTCGCCACCCTCATAGGCCCTCAGCCGGCCTCAGCAAGCAACACAACTACTCCCTGACACCAGATCACCAGAAGCTGTACGGGGTCGGCACAGGACTGAAGTCATCCTGGTCTCAAACGACGGATATCTCGCCGAGGTGTTGATCTTCCTGCCATAACCTGTCCCCCCGTACCATGACCACCTACACTGGTGTCAGGTCGAGTGGCGCCCAACGACGCCAACCATTAAGTTGACAGTGCCCCTTTCCTTAACCCGGTATGCACTGCTTTATCCTGCCACCACTGGGCATGCATCACCTTGTCCTCGCTATATGACAGCAGGTGGCAGGCGGGGTAGGAGCTGTCAGCTTCCTCGGCTATATAAGCCTCCACACTCCGCATCTCTCAGGTACGCGCGATAGTGCATTCCATTCTGTTCCATTGCTTTCCATTGCCACTGTCGAGTACTGACTTGACCGTCGGAGTGCCTGGTCGGGGGCTTTTCCCGGTGGGTTCTAACGGTTTCTGTCTTGCAAGCTAGAGGCGATCCAGCTCAGTAAGCCATCTCAGCGGTCTCACGCTCCTCGGAGGCTCATCCAGCTGTAGGGGCGTCCAGCTTGCTTCGCGACAGGGTCAAATTTGGCGCTAGAAGGAGCACATCTCGCCTGATCAGAAGCAAAGATAGAAAACCCCAATCCGCTGGTGATGACTATCTCCCACGAGGAGTACGAGGTCCTAATGGCTACGCGAGCTCAAAGGGCTTCTCAAAGGTCCTTGCAAGCTGACAGCCAGGTGCCTCAGGGCCCTGAGCCAGTGGTGCATCGACCTTCTGGAGGACAGGGAAGACCGACCCGACCTGAGGGTGGCTCTGCACCTCCCCTGCGGTCGTCCCTCGAGGCCGAGGTGATGAGGCCCATTCCTTGTCGGCGGAAGCCTCAGTGTTCAATCCGGTGCGTGGGAGGCGACCGGACAAGGGGAAGGCCCCGACCGACCCTGTTTCAACTACCCCGGTACGTAGTCCCTTTGCCCCATGGGTCTTAGAAGACCCAGTTCCTCGCCACCTCCGTTTCTTTACCATACCTTAGTATGCGGGGGCTATGGATCCGGAGGAACATTTGATGAAGTTCGAGAGCGCGGATCTGCTTCATCAATACCCGGAAGGCGTCAAGTGTCGAGCCTTCCTGACGACCCTCTTCGGCACAGCCCAGAGATGGTTCGACCGACTCCTCGAGGGGTCGATCATGAGCTTTGAGGAGCTCAAGAGAGTGTTTCTGCAGCACTTTGCCAGCAGTCAGAGGCACCACAGGACAAGCCTTAATCTGTTCGCCCTGAAGCAAGGCCCGAAGGAAACCCTCCGGGCCTATATTAGAAGGTTTAATAGCGTGGCGCTGGATGTGCCAACTGCCTCACCTGAGGTCCTGGTCAGCGCCTTCTCCCAAGACTTGCAGGATGGGGAGTTTTTCCGCTCGATGATCATGAAGCCCCCAAAGGACTTCGACAGCTTTCTCGGCAAGGCTGTCAAATACATCAATGTGGAGGAGGCACATGCTGCTCGCAAGAAGGAGCTGGTTGCCCCATCACCTCCCAATCCCGTACAAGGTGCTAGACCCCCGGGCAGGCCTATTCGCAGCCCGCGTGGGTTCGCCGACCGGGCAGGTATGGAGCGGCGGCATGTACAGTAGGTGGCCCAAGGGTGTTTCCCTGCCCGATGGAGGCCATACTGCACCTTTCATCAGAGCCACGCCCATGCCACTGAGGAGTGCCGCCAAGCTGGTCGGGGTCGAGCCCCTACCCGTAGGGGACAAGGATGACAGATACCTCCTAGATGAGGTGCGGGTCGGGGTGGCTCCAATGTCGACCCAGCAGTTGAAGAGCCCTCGAGGAACCCCCTGGTTGCCCACAATCTCTTCCCTCAGGGGAACCGGGCTGGGGACGAGGAGACAGACGAGGAGCAAGCCAACCTGTCGAATGTCGTCCGAGGAGGCGTAAATGTCATCTCGGGCGGACCGACGGGAGGAGATTCCAACCGTGTTAGGAAGGCACAAGTGTGCCGATTGGAGATCCATCAGGTCGGCACTAGCTCGGCCTAGGCAGAGGGGCCCCAGATCAGTTTTGGGCCTCAGGATCTGCAGGGGCTGGAGGTCTCCCACGATGACACGCTGGTCATCACAGCCATCATCGCCAACTATCAAGTCCACCGCACCATAGTGGACACCGGCAGCTCGGTCAACATACTCTACAAAAGAGCATTCGACCAGCTCCAGATCGAGAGGTCCCAGCTGGACCTGGTAGCGACCCCGTTGTTCAGTTTCACGGGGAACCAGGTGCAGCCTATCGGTCAGATCCGACTGGCCTTCTCCTTAGGCGAGGAGCCGCTAAAGAGGACTCGATGGTCCACCTTCTTGGTGGTGGACGCCCCTTAGTCCTACAACGCCATTTTGGGCCGACCGACCCTCAACGAATTCCGGGTTGTCGCCTCCACCTTTT
This sequence comes from Boesenbergia rotunda, assembly GCA_024364735.1. Lineage (NCBI taxonomy): Eukaryota > Viridiplantae > Streptophyta > Magnoliopsida > Zingiberales > Zingiberaceae > Boesenbergia > Boesenbergia rotunda. The sequence continues at coordinate 363,889 of JAGFNQ010000903.1, forward strand.
ACCTGAAGGTTAAGTTCCCAGTCGGGGATAAGGTGGGAGAAGTCAAGGGCGACCAAAGAGTGGCCCGGAGATGCTATGTGGACGACGTCCAGGTAGAGAGTCTCAAGGCTCCGCGCCCCTTCTCTGATTGCAACATGGTTCAAGCCTCCCCTTGGTCTGAGTTGCATGAAGATAAGGAGGAGGTGCAGCTCCTCCCAGACCAGGAGGAAGCCCGAGTCAAGGTCGTAGCAGGGCTGCCCGAGGAGCTGAAGAAGCCCTTGCTGGAATGCTTGGCTCGAAACCAAGATATTTTTGCCTGGTCAGTCAAAGAACTGAAAGACGTCCGACCGGAGGTAGCGGAGCACCGCCTCCACGTTTATCCCCACGCTTGGCCCGTGAAACAGAGAAAACGGGACTTCAGCGCCGAGCAAAATAAGCCGATCCGAGCCGAAATTGAGAGGCTGATGGAGGTCGGGCACATCCGGGAGGTGCAATTCCTGGCCTGGTTAGCCAATGTAGTGCTGGTGCCCAAGCCGAATAATAAGTGGTGGATTTGCATCGACTTTCGGGACCTTAATAGGGTCTGCCCGAAGGATTGCTATCCTTTGCCTCGGATCGACCAAATGGTGGACTCGACAGCCGGTAGCGAGTTCATCTCCATGCTGGACGCCTACCAGGGGTATCATCAAGTACCCCTGGCCGCAGAAGACCAGGAGAAGGTCAGCTTCATCACGGCGGATGGCACCTATTGTTACACCGTCATGCCGTTTGGGCTGAAGAACGCTGGAGCCACCTACCAACGTATGATGAATAAAGTCTTTCGATCCCAGATCGGAAGAAATGTCGAAGTATATGTGGACGACATCCTCATCAAGTCCACCCGAGCCAAAGACTTGGTAGTTGATGTCGAAGAGACATGTCAGACATTGCGCAGATACGGGCTCAAATTGAACCCCGCCAAGTGTCTCTTCGGTGCCCGGAGCGGGAAATTCCTGGGGTGCATAGTGACCGAGCGGGGCATCGAGGCCAACCCCAGCAAGGTCAAAGCTTTGCTTGACATGCCCCCGCCAAGAAATCTCCGGGAAGCGCAGCGGCTCATAGGGCGGATCACGGCCCTATCCCGGTTCATCTCCCGATCAGCCGAGCGAGGGTTGCCTTTCTTCAAAACCCTCCGCAAGGCCACCAAATTACAGTGGGATGCCGACTGTGACAAAGCGTTTGAAGAATTGAAGGCCTACCTCGCTAAGTTGCCCGTGCTAGCCAAGCCAGAGGTCGGGGAAGTCCTGTATGTTTATCTAGCTGCGTCAGCTGACTCGGTTAGCATGGTCGTAGTCAAGCAAGAAGCAACCGAGCAACATCTCGTATATTTCTTTGCGCATCTACTAAAGGGAGCTGAGTGCCGCTATACGACGCTCGAGAGGTTGATGTATGTGTTATTATTGGGCGCTCGGAGGCTCCGACCTTACTTCTTGGCACACCCCATCGTGGTGTTGACGAACAGCAACTTGGGCCGAGTGGCCTCTAATCCTGAAGCGTCTGGGCGGCTGATCAAATGGACCACCAAGCTGAGCGAGTACGATATTCAGTACCAACCTCGGCCGACCATCAAGGCTCAGACCCTCGCTAATTTTTTAAGTGAGCTGCATGCGGACGAGGTTGAAGAAGTATGGCAGATATATGTGGACGTCTCAACAGCTCGGTCGGGGAGTGGGATCGGTATTCTGATGATCTCCCCGAGTGGTGAACAGATGCACTTGTCCGTTCGACTGGAGTACTGAGCCACGAACAATGAGGCCGAGTATGAGACCCTCATATCCGGACTGCAGGCTGCCAAGCATGTGGGAGCAGCCCGGGTGATGCTTTATTCCGACTCCCAACTGGTGACGTAGCAAGTGGTCGGGCGATTCGAGGTTAACAATGACCAGCTGCAAGCCTTCATCGAAGCCAATGAGAAGCTGACGGCCGAGTTCCAAGAAGTGCAAGTATGGAAGATTCCCAGGGAGGACATCTTCAAGGCAGATGAATTGGCTAAGTTGGCCAGCTCAGTCGGTTCCTGGGGACTTCCCCAACCAGGTGGCCCGGCACTGCTAATCATGCAAATAGAGAGACAAGCTAACTTAGAGCTGGAGTTCGACTGGCGGACCCCAATCATCGCCTACCTCACAAGGGGGGTTTTGCCAGCCGACCGAGAAGAAGCTCGGTGGCTGAAGAAACATGCAGTTCGGTATACTATGGTCGATGATGTGCTATACAAAAGAGTGTTCTCCCGACCTCTACTCAAGTGCCTGGGCGACGAAGACACAGATTATGTGTTGCGAGAAATTCATTTGGGGATCTGTGGAAACCATACTGGGGCTCGTGCGACGGCTCAGAAGGCACTAATGTTGGGCTATTATTGGCCGACCCTGCAGAAGGACGCCAACAAGCTGATAGCCACCTGCCTATCCTGCCAGAAGCATCACTGCTTACCACATCGACCCACAGAAGCCATAAGGGCATCGGCGGTCTCTTGCCCTTTTGATCAATGGGGCATGGACATTGTGGGGGCATTCCCGACTGCCGCAACCCAGAAGAAATATTTGTTGGTGGTCGTCGATTACTTCTCTAAGTGGATAGAGGTTGAGGCTCTGACGCGCATCACCGAGCAGGCGGTGATGAGGTTCCTATGGAGGGACATATTATCCCGATACGGAATCCCGCACAAAATGTAGGATCGGGTTGGTCCGGCTAGAGGGGGGTGAATAGACGGTTAAGAAATAAAACAAGAGGGCACTCGCCTTTAAGAAAAACTTGGTTGCAACTTGGTCGTTGCTTCCAAGACGGTTAACGCACAATCAGAAAATCTCCTTGTGGCAGAGAAGCCTTACAACTGAAGCACACTTAGACTTAAAGAAATTATAGAAGGAATTGAATTCTTGAATCTAAATCTCTAAGCCTATTTATAGGTTGAGTGATATGATCTTGATCGTTGATACAAGATTGAGTTGTATCTTGATCGTAGATCTAAGATTATCTCAATCAAATTTTGAACTCTAATTAAAAGAGATAAAATTTTTTTTTTCTTTTTTTTCTCTTTTAATTGGCTCCAACGTTTCTCTTTGACTTTTGAACGTTGCTTCAACTGAAGCACACGTGTGAAGCTTTTAAACGTTGCTTCCACGTGTGAAGCTTTTAGCAAGCTTTAATTAAAAGCTTTTAAAAAGCTTTAATAAAAAGCCGATAATAGCTTTTAATTAAAAGCTTAATAAAAACTTTTAATCGGCCATTATAACTTTTAATTAAAAGCTTTAATAAAAGCTATATCGGCTTTTTAATTAAAAGCTTTAATAAAAACTTTTCGTAAGTAGATTTTCTAGGTGATTTCTGACCAACTGGAATTAAGCTTACCCGAACCCGACTCCAGCCTTTCGCCCCTCGAGCGTCCTTCCTCCCGGCTTCTCGTCCCTCGGACACCGCGCACGTCCTTCTCGCTCCACCGGTGTACTCTTCCGCAGCTTCCGCGTCCCTCGGATTGCACTAAGCCCGTCGGCTCACTTCCCCGCGTAATCCTTCTCGTCCACTGCGTCTTACGCTTGACTTCCTCCATACCTAAGTTCCTGGACACTTAGCAGAGGAATTAAAACCAACCAGGACCTAACTAACTTGGTGGATCACATCAAAACTAACTGCGGCACCAACAATCTCCCCCTTTTTGATGTGTATCAATCCAAGTTCAATTAGGGTTAAACCAAAAAATAAGGAATTTAGTAAAACTAAATTAAGCAGTTAAGCATGGGAAAAAATATTGACATGCAAAACTATCATCTCCCCCTGAACTTCAGGCTACTCTCCCCCTTTGATCACAGCAAAAAATAGGGAAAGAAAAAATATTAATATCAAACACCTTTTGATTTAGTAATTCGAAATTTAATTTTTAAGATTCTAAAATTGACTTATAAAATTTAAAAAAACATTTGACAGATTCAACATTCGATTTTTTTTTGTTTAAATAAAAATCTGATTTTAGTAAAATATTTATAGAAAATTGAAATATCAATTAAAAAAATCTAAAATATTTTGTATACAATGATGATAGGTATAGGGGGTTGTAAAAAAAAATTTTTAATCTTAAATTCGATCAACAAGTCTAAAAATAAATTAAAACCCAACAGAATAGAATTTTTGAAGAAAAAATATTTAAAAATTCAAAATTGCTTCAAATATTCGAATAAAAATTTTATTAAATTCTTTTAATTATATCTAAATCATGGAAAAATCAGATCTGAGAAAATAACTTTGTTTTCTATTTTTAATATTTAAGATTCGAATTTTGAACATAAAATCATGAAAATTCGAAACGTGAAAAAAATCTGAGAAAAAATTCTTCGTATATAGACAACAAGATTATGCATTTGGAAAAGTTAGAGATACAATTTTTATTTAGTAACAATTAATCAAACTAAATTTCCTAATAAAAAAATGTCAGATAATTAAGCGCATATGTAATAGAAAGAAAAATAATCAACTTAAAATAGACTTTGGAATCCAAAATAAGTTCCTATCTACAGGGTTAATTAAAAATCTAGGAGTAATATAGTTCTTGGTCACTTTTCTAAGTTGACCCCTGTGATTTTTAACATACCAATTCAGATTTTCAGGATAAAAATTCTTTTTAGTTCTTAAACATGCAATATCATTTTCTAATTTTTCTACTAATTTTTTTAAATTTTCATTCTCTATTTTCAGTTGGTCAGATAGATCAGATGAGCATGGAGTGACTAATTTTTCTTTTAATTCAGAGTTTGCTATTTCTAATTTGTTCATCGACTTTAGCATAGATTTTAGTATAGAGTAAATTCGAGCAGGTGGAAGTAGGCATACCTCACTTACCGGGTCAGTTTCGAAGTTAGGGATCTCCCCTTCGTTGCTACTTTCTTCCGAGGTACTTTCTTCATCTTCATCTTGGTGACTTGCCATCAGTGCAAGTCCAACGAATTCTTCGGCTTCCGATTCATCTGACGAAGTCTCGTCCCAGGTAGCTTTTAGTGCCTTTTTCTTCTTTGGCTGGTTCTTGAGTTTGGGGCACTGATCTTTCAGGTGTCCCTCCTCGTTGCAGTTGTAACATCGGATCGTGCGTTTCTTCTTTCTCTGCACCTTTTTAGAGCGACTAGTATTAATGAATTTATACAACTTTCTTACCGCTAGTGCTGTTTCTTCATCGTCTGCTGAAGATTCTTCGTCGAGTTGGATCTTCCTTGTGTTCAGTGCGACGTTATCTGCTTTTCTGTTCTTTTCTACAAAACGAGATTCATGAAGTTCTAGAATAGAAAATAACTGTTCTAATGTACTTACCTCTAAATCTTTTGAAATATAATATGCGTTGATTATCGAGGTCCATTCCGGGGTTCTCAGAAATGCGTTTAGCGCATACCTTTGTGCATCGCGGTTGGTCACCGTTTCTCCGAGATTTTCGAGGCTTGTGATTAGTTCTTTTACCTTAGCATGCAATCTCGCAACAAATTCTCCATTTTCTATCCGGAGATTTGTTAGTCGGTTTCGAAGAACATCTCGTCGCGCCAGCTTTGCCTCTGAGGTGCCTTCGTGCAGTTCGAGAAACTTTTCCCAAAGTTCCTTCGCCGATTCGTACTTACCGATCCGGTTGACATCTTGCTCTGGGAGGACGGTCAGCAGATGGAATTCTGCCTTTCCGTTAGCAACTGCGTCTACTTGCTCCTTCTTATTCCAGGAGTCAGGATGCTTGATCTTTCCTTCATTATCTTTTGGAGCTGCATAGCCATTTTTCATAATAATTAATAACTCATAATCAGTAACAAAAAATACCTGCATCTTCCGTTTCCATGCCGTGAACTCCCCCTCAAACTTAGGTGGGTATATCACTGGTCCAACCATCTTCTTGAGATTTGCTGCAGTTGGCGGTTAGTCCTTCTGCGGCAACCTTGCTCTGATACCACTTGTAGGATCGGGTTGGTCCGGCTAGAGGGGGGTGAATAGACGGTTAAGAAATAAAACAAGAGGGCACTCGTCTTTAAGAAAAACTTGGTTGCAACTTGGTCGTTGCTTCCAAGACGGTTAACGCACAATCAGAAAATCTCCTTGTGGCGGAGAAGCCTTACAACTGAAGCACACTTAGACTTAAAGAAATTACAGAAGGAATTGAATTCTTGAATCTAAATCTCTAAGCCTATTTATAGGTTGAGTGATATGATCTTGATCGTTGATACAAGATTGAGTTGTATCTTGATCGTAGATCTAAGATTATCTCAATCAAATTTTGAACTCTAATTAAAAGAGATAAAATTTTTTTTTCTTTTTTTTTCTTTTAATTGGCTCCAACGTTTCTCTTTGACTTTTGAACGTTGCTTCAACTGAACCACACGTGTGAAGCTTTTAAACGTTGCTTCCACGTGTGAAGCTTTTAGCAAGCTTTAATTAAAAGCTTTTAAAAAGCTTTAATAAAAAGCCGATAACAGCTTTTAATTAAAAGCTTAATAAAAGCTTTTAATCGGTCATTATAGCTTTTAATTAAAAGCTTTAATAAAAGCTATAATCGACTTTTTAATTAAAAGCTTTAATAAAAATTTTTCGTAAGTAGATTTTCTAGGTGATTTCTGACCAACTGGAATTAGGCTCACCCGAACCCGACTCCAGCCTTTCGCCCCTCGAGCGTCCTTCCTCCTGGCTTCTCGTCCCTCGGACACCGCGCACGTCCTTCTCGCTCCACCGGTGTACTCTTCCGCAGCTTCCGCGTCCCTCGGATTGCACTGAGCCCGTCGGCTCACTTCCCCGCACAATCCTTCTCGTCCACTGCGTCTTACGCTTGACTTCCTCCGTACCTAAGTTCCTGCACACTTAGCAGAGGAATTAAAACCAACCAGGACCTAACTAACTTGGTGGATCACATCAAAACTAACTGGGGCACCAACACAAAATTGTCTCGGACAACGGAAGGCAGTTCCAAGGGCGAAGGATACAAGAGTGGTGCTCGAAGTATGGTATCAAGCAAGCCTTTACTTCGGTAGCATATCCCCAAAGCAACGGCTAGACAGAAGTGGCCAACTGGGAGATCCTTAAAGGATTAAAGACTAAGCTGGATCATGTTGGGGGTGTTGGAACTTGGATGGCTAGAGAGGGGGGGGGGTTATTATATAGCTAGACACTTGAAACTTAACACTTTTCTTATTTCTGCACTCAGAGGTTAGGCAGCGGAAACAGAGCAAATGCAAGAACTAAATGCAGAAACAAAGTAACAAAACAAAACGCTAACAAAGAGGATTTACAAGGTTCGGGGATAACTTGCCCCTACTCCTTGGCGTGCCGATGAGGTGGGCGATCCCTTGATCGTTGGCAGATCAAGCCCCGGAAAATCCGGATAGAATGCAACCTCCTTCTCGGTGGAGTAACCTCTCCAAAACGTTTCAAGATGATGAAGTATTAAGTACAGGAAACACAAGAAGAAGCCTTACTGAGCACTTAGAACTGCAAGAACACAAGCAAACTTCTCACCGAGCTCCACTCAGCACAGATCTCACGCAAGAACTCCCTTCCTCGTGTCTTCTCGCTGATGGACTCGCCATGCTCCTTGTTTCTCTTCCAAGTGCTCAAGTATCACAAGGTTGCTCAAGATTCACAGTAGAGTTGCTCAAGAGATGGATCACAGTAATCACACAAGTAGAACCAGAGATGTCGCAAGAAGCTTGCAACCCCTTCTCCACTCCTTGGCTTATCCTGCTTCCATCGCCAAGTCACACGCTCCTTTGCAGTAGCTCCCAGCTGCTCACCTGCAGTCAGCTAGCTACCCCTGACCTCCTCTGGACTCACTGAAACCCCTCCAGTTGAGCCCCAGATCATCAACTCCTCAGCCGCTGTAGCTCGCACCAGAGGACGTTGCAACCTGCGGAAACAAACGGACAAACCTACTATAGCGAAAACCTTCGTTTGACTTCCCTTGGATGATCTCTAAGTCACCTGCACACTTAGCAGCTTATTAGCTCAGCAAATCACCAGAGTATCAATAATCAGTAATTAGGAGTAGAAATCAGTAGCGAATCAGCAGATAAACAGATGAAATCAGAGCACTGACAGCGTTTTCGAATTAAAGCTGCCAGCTACTGATCGGTCACCAGATTGATCAGAGTAACTCCTGATCGGTCACCAGACCGATCAACCTGGGTTCAAACCAATCAGGCTCCATCCTGATCGGTCCCCAACGCATAATCAGAAATTGCGACTTCTCGGGAATCGATCACCAGACCGATCCCAAGTCGTGGATCAGTCACCAGACCGATCCACCCCTTTACAGGGTGATTTCCCAGCTTCGTAGTCCAAACCTCCTGATCGGTCACCAGACCGATCAGGACATGCTCAGATCGATCAGTCTCCATCCTGATCGGTCATAGTGAGGAACTCGCGACATTTGATCGTTCACCAGAACGATCTGAATAGTAACCCTGATCGGTCACCAGACCGATCAGGAGCCGCACAGAAAGTTTTCCAAACTCACTGTATGCTCCCTAATCGGTCACCAGACCGATCAGTAGGTTTGCCATAAGTCACCGTATGTTCCCTGATCAGTCACCAGACCGATCAGACATCGCTGGATCGGTTACCAGACCGATCCACGAGGGAACTCCGTGCCAACTTCCCTGATCGGTCACCAGACCGATCCAGGCTAGGCCAAACCCACTCTAAGTCAAGAGAACTGGCTCCCAGCCTCCCCTGACTCGTGCTCAGTCCCTCGGACCAAAACTCCGTGCCCAGCTTCACTCACCAGGACTTCAGTCAACCTGGCTTTACTCACCAGGACCCGGCTTCACTCACCGGGATTTCCAATCACCTAATCCTCCGAGTTAGGAATTTCCACACCTAGCCCTCCAAGCTAGGACTTTTCCACACCTAACCCTCCAAGTTAGGATTTCATCCACCTAGCCCTCCAAGCTAGGACTTTTCCACACCTAACCCTCCAAGTTAGAATTTTATCCACCTAGCCCTCCAAGCTAGGACTTTTCCACACCTAACTCTCCAAGTTAGGATTTTATCCACCTAGCCCTCCAAGCTAAGACTTTTCCACACCTAACCCTCCAAGTTAGGATTTCATCCAACCTAGTCCCACTAGGTATTCCTAGTCCACGACCATGACTTAATCATAATCATCTCATCAACCTAAACTAAAATTGGTGTCAACACCAAAATAACAATCAGGGTCAGACTGCATCAACAATCTCTCCCTTTTTGTTGTTTGACAACCCGATTTTAAGTTTAGGGATTTGAAATCCATATTTGCAAATTTTACACTCATAGGGGAATCAGTATCCTCCCCTACTCATAATTATGCTTGTAATCGTCCTAATCTTAACCAACTACACTCTCCGCCTTTGTCAAACACCGAAAAGGGTCTAGAGGGGTTGCTAAGTTTAACTATAAAACCTCCACCTCACTCCTAGGGGTTATCCCAAATCAACAAGGAGTATGAAAAATTTGAAGGCATATGAAAAACATATGACAAATATAAAGCATGACAAAACAATCATATGTATCATATGAACATGGAGTAGCAATAGAACAGGAACTAGAAATAACCATGAAGCAGTAACATGATATACATGAAATCAGTTACAAGGTCAGATGCATCACACAACATCACAACATAGTCAACCATAGCACAAGGCAAAACAGTCAAATGTAACACAAATCATAACAGTCAACATCATCAATCCGCAGCGGGGTCATCGTCAGATGTATCAGTAATATATATGAAATCCCCTGGTCCAGTGCTGCTGGAGGGCGCCGCTCCAGAGGATGAAGGCTGGTATGGGTGACCAGCTGCCCAACTATGCCACTCCTCATGCCATATCTCCTGCTGGGAGCGAATCCCAGAAACGTCAGACTCGATCGTCAGCAGTCTGTGGTCGAAAGCCTGAAACTCAGAGTGGACCTCCTGTATCCAGAGCTCTGAGACATGCAGACCATGCTGGATCTCTGCTCCAGCTCGGCAATCTGCCATCAAAGGTCAGGATCCGACTCATAGTAGCTCTCTGCAGTAGTGGGCGGCACCTGATGCATCTAATCATGGGTTGCTCTCGGTAACTCCCCTACACCTCTCCCATCCTTCCACCTCAGTCCCTGTGGTCTAACAACGATGCCAGACTGAGCTAATGTGCGTCGGTCAAGTCGGCAGTCCTGCCGAACCATCGACACAATCCTGCCCTGTGAGACGTCGATACCAACCGACTGCAACCAAGAGGTAATGATATGACCAAAAGGCATGAAAACTGTCTGACAGTCGATCTGGCTGTAGGTGATGATGGAGAAATAGATGGGAGTCACTATATCAAAGTCTAACTGCTGATGCATCCCGTAGAGCATCAAGCAGTGGAATGAGTGAATTTCATCTAAGTGCTTTGAAGTGGTAGGGATGAGACAGTTAGTGATAATCTTAAACAAGACATAATCAACGGGGGAAAGTCGGAGAGCGGCAAATGTAGGAAAATCACCGGCGGACTCACCGGGACCCCTTGGCCTGGGATGACCGAAAAAGTACTCGTAGATAGAGTCAGGAGTGACTCCATCTAAGGGAACCGGAAGAGGATCCGGAAGAAAAAGGTAAAGCGGAAAATCATTATCCGAACGTTGACAATCAAGGAAGGCAGTGAAAGCTGATAGATCTAAAGTGAGGTTGATACCGACGACTCGGGTCCTATATCCCGAACCCGCTCCACTGACCATGTTGTTATAGAATTCGGAAACTAGATCAAAGTTGATCGACCGCTCGAGAAAGAGAATGAACTAAAGTCCATAAAACTCAATGATTCGTCGTATCGACGGATAATGTTCGTAAATGAATGCTCTGTCTACAGTTCGACATGGCATGAGTTTGAAAGTGTGCGTAATGGACATTTTGAAATCTTGATGAGGATGAGGGAGCTCTGGATTGTGAGGTGCCCTCAACCGGCTCTTTGCCTTTAGGAGATTTCCTAAGGGTTTGAAAAGAGATCATGGCAATTGATTGGATCAAGCGAAGTGAATCAACAAAAGTTTGATCAGGTAATTAAGACAAGATCACGGCAAAAAAATGGGGTCGATTAAATCATGATACAATGAATTGATCAATCACAGTGAAGGTCATGACAAGAATAAGGTCATGACAGAATCATAGGGTCACGGCAAGAGTGGAGTCACAACACAAAAAGAAACCACAAGAAACAAAACATGGTTAGCGCAAATATATGATTGATAACTGTAAGAATGATAAACACCAAAAGAAAATCACACAAAATGCTTACTTTGGTACCATCACGTTGATGGAGAAGATCCTGAGGGCTTGAAGGATAGCTTGCGCAGGGGATGAGCTCAAGAACTTGAGCGACAAAAAAAATTCAAGAAACACGCAGAAGAAAGGGGAGAGCTCGCACTGCTGAGCTCGCACAGATCTCGCCTAACTTGGTGCAGGAAGGAGAAGAGCTCGCAGGGAAACTTAGCAGAATCGTACGCGCACGGGAAGGAGAAGGGCTCACGCGCAAGAGGAGGGATCACAGGGAGAACTCACGCACAGCAAGTAGAACGCACGCGCAAGAGGGAGGATTTCGGCACTAGGGTTCGGAGATGTAAGGTTTAGGAGGAGTGAATAGGTTGATGGATCGGTCCACCAACCGCAATTTAATGTGATCGAACGGATCACCGTTCGATCTGGGAGCGCTAGATTGATCAGGCTCCGGCTTGATCGATCTGGCCTGGCCCTGATCGGTCGGGTGACCGATCAAGAAGGCTCCTGATCGATCGGCTGATCTATGAGGAAGCGAACAGTGGGTTTTCAAAATTTTCTGTGATCCTCTTGATCGGTCTGTGGACCGATCCACACAGTGAGCCAGATCGGTCTGTGGACCGATCCAGGCCAACACAGAGAGATTGCAGAGGGGTATCGCAATTTGGCTGGACCGGTCAGTTGGACTGATCAGACATACTCCTGATCGGTTTGGTGACCGATCAGGCTCCCTGATTTTTCCTGATACGATCTGAAACTTTCAGTTTCAGACTCTCTATTGATTTCTGATAAGATCAGATGAAAGTTTATCGATCTTAGAGGTGTTTCCATGACTATAATTGATCCTTTAAAAAGGATCAAAGGTTCTTATGGGTCTAACAAATCATTTTGCTCCACCAAAGTGAAGGCAAACTCAAACACAAACATTCAATCAATCTTCACCCAAGTTTGTGTCAATATAAAGTCTCCAATCAAGTTTCCTTGATTGGAATGTCCAAGTATGATCATGGAGCCAAGTACACATATGTTATGCATTGGTTTTCCCCATACTTGGTCACCATAGTGATTATTGTCTCGTCAACCTAATTTCTCAAGGGATGCATTGATATTTTGAGAAATTAAATTGATCCTAGCATCTCACCCCATATCTAGCAAACAAAAACGTTTTGTTGAACCTTATAGTTTGTGTGAGATGTCCCCAAGTTATCCAATAATTGTTCCCTTAACAATTTGAATTGATCATGAAGGGTTTTGAATACATTTCAATCCTACGAAGTGCGACACATTCCCAATTCCCTTCTTAAGAAACTAAATTCATTCTCGGGAAGTGGTTTAGTGAAAATGTCCGCTATATTTGATTTGGACTCCACATGTGAGAGTACAATGTCTCCTCTAGCAACATGATCTCTAATGAAGTGGTGACGCACTTCAATATGCATGGTCCTAGAATGATGGACTGGATTCTTTGTTAAGTTGATGGTGCTTATGTTATCACACAACACTTGCACACCCTTTTAACTTAATTCATAGTCCTCTAGAGTATGAATCATCCACAACAATTACGATACACTCTCTCCCATGGCGATATATTCTGCCTCGGTCGTGGAGAGAGCAACACAATGTTGCTTCCGACTTAACCAACTAACTAATGATGATCCTAAAAATTAGCAACCCCACTTGTGCTTTTCCAATCCAACTTGCATCCAACATAGTCGGAATCGGTATAGCCAATTAGGTCAAATGATTCGGTACGGGGGTACCAAAAATTGACTCCAATTGTGCCCTTTAGGTATCTCAAAATTCTTTTAACAGCAATTAAATGAGATTCCTTGGCACAAACTTGATACCTAGTGCACATACCCACAGCAAAAAGTATATCAGGTCGACTAGCTGTGAGGTATAGCAGACTACCTATCATGCTCCGATATTGAGTTAGGTCAACAGGTTTACCACTCTCATCATTGTCTAAACGTGTGTTTGTAGCCATGGGAGTGGTTACCTCTTTCGAATCACTCATGTTAAATTTTCGGAGCATCTCTTGAGTATACTTCGATTGGTGCACATGGATCCCATCTCGGGTTTGTTTGATTTCGAGTCAAAGGAAGAAAGTCAACTCTCCCACTAGACTCATTTAAAATTCACTCTCCATGTATCCAATAAATTCATTTAAATAGCCCTTGTTGTTTGAGCCACAAATTATGTCATCGACATATACTTGGGCTACAAATATATTATCACCATCTCTCCTTAGAAATAGTGTAGGGTCTATTTGTCCTCTCACAAAACCTTTTTCAATTAGAAACGTCGACAACCGCTCATACCAAGCCCGGGGTGCTTGTTTAAGGCCGTAGAGCGCCTTCTTGAGCTTGAACACGTGGTTTGGGAATTCGGTACTCTCAAACCCCGGAGGTTGTTCGACATAGACCTCTTCTCTTATTAAACCATTTAGAAAGGCCGATTTTACATCCATTTGATATAGCTTGAAACCACGATGTGCTGCAAATGCAAGCATCAATTAGATGGACTCTAATCGTGCCACGGGAGCGTAGGTCTCATCATAATCAAGACCTTCAACTTGACTGTAGCCCTTGGCTACTAAGCGTGCCTTGTTCCTTATGATTTCTCCCTTATGGTTCAATTTATTTTTGAAGACTCATTTGGTTTCAATAATGGTGGTCTTCTTAGGTCTAGGGACTAAGTCCCAAACTTGACTTCTTTCGAATTGACCTAGTTTATCTTGCATGGCAATGATCCAATCGGGATCATTTAATGCTTCGTCAATTTTTCTAGGTTCAATTTCGGAAATTAGGGCAACTTCATTAGCCTCATTCCTAAAGAATGATCTAGTCCTAACCCCATGATAGATGTCTCCAACAATTTGGTCTTGGGGATGACTAGAGGCTAACCTAGTTGTCCTTGGTGTTGGTGGTGCTTCTTGGATGGTGTCACTTGACACAAGCTCAGCCTCAGGATCCGGTTGATCTATAAGTTGTCTAGGCTCACCGTCATCAGACTCATCACCACCATCTACAACATTTGGACTTTCATCCAAACCCAGTTGCCTGAGTTCGAATTGAGCTCCTTCAACATCTTCTGATTGATCATTTACTTTGGGAATTTCTTCAAAGACAACATCAGAAGACTCTTCAACCAATCTAGATTTCTTGTTGTAGACTCTGTAAGCTTTGCTGACTAGGGAGTACCCGACCAGTATCCCTTCATCAGCTTTTGCTGTGAACTTTCCAAGATGGTCCTTAGTGTTTAGAATGAACACCTTACAACCAAACACCCTAAGATGTTTAACCATAGGTGGTTTTCCAAACCAAAGTTCATGAGGAGTCTTTCCTAGAAATCTGTGAATGAGGACTCGGTTTTGCACGTAGCAAGCTGTGTTTACAGCTTCGGCCCACAAGTACCCCGGTAATGAGTACTCATTGAGCATGTTTCGAGGAGCCTCTTGTAGGACTCGGTTCTTCCTCTCTACAACACCATTTTGTTGTGGTGTTCTAGGAGTGGAGAACTCATGCCTATACCCTCTATCTTGACAAAACTCTAAAAACCTTTGATTTTGGAATTCGCCTCCATGATCACTTCTTATTGTTTTAATTGTTGATGATTTTTCGTTTTCAACCCTTCTACAAAAGGAAATAAAAACATTTAAAGTTTGATCCTTATACTTTATAAAATAAGTCCATGTATATCTAGTAAAATCATCAATGATAACAAAACAATATCTACTACCATTCAAGGATATGATTGTACTACAATCAAACAAGTCCATGTGAAGTAAGTCCAATGCGGTAGAAGTACTTACAGTGCTTTTACCTTTATGTGCAGATTTTGTTTGCTTACCCATTTGACATGCATCACAAAGTTTGTCCTTTTCATACTTGATGCTTGGTAAGCCACGTACTAGTCCCTTGTTGGCCAATTTTCGGATATTCTTCATGTTCATATGTGCTAGTCTCCGGTGCCAAAGGTTAGACTCATCTTCTCTTGACATGAAACACTTAACAAAAGCATTAGTAGCACTTTTAAATAAAACTTGGTAAATGTTATCTATCCTTGTGCCTACTAGTACCGTGTCAAATGTGTCATGTTGTCTAACTAGACATTGACTTGATTGGAAATCAATTGTGTAACCCGCATCACACAATTGACTGACACTTAGGAGATTAAATGTCATCCCCTTGACTAGAAGGACATTCTTAATCCTTAGACATTCGGATATTTGAATGTCTCTTATTCCTATGACCTTAAGACTACCATTGTTACCAAAGGAAATATTACCTCTACTTTTTCTTTGAAATGTAGTGAATAAGGATCTATCACCGGTCATGTGTTTGGAGCACCCACTATCAACGAACCAAGTTGATAGATGCTCCCCCTCAATCACAACCTACACAATTCAAAAAATAGAAGATTTAGGTACCCAAATCTTGGGACCTAAAGCACCTACTAAGCAAGACTTAGACACCCATGCCTTGACTACTTTCCTTTGAACCCTAGGAGTCTTAAATTGTCTAACATCAGTCCTAGACATTAAGGACACAAATGATGGTTCTTTGGGTCGGTAACCAATACCGGCCCTATTTTAGTCTGCCCTTTGGGCATTCAAAATCATGTCTAAAGTCTTTGAGCTTGTTGAGAATTTCTCAAGAACACTCTTGAGTCTCTCAACTTCACTCTTTAATGATTTGTTCTCATCTTCTAGCATTTCTACATGTAAATCGTCAATATCCTCATCCTTAGAGGATGCCAACTGTTCAACTTCAATTTTCAATGACTTAACCTTATTTTTTGACTTTTTCAACAAATCGGTTAAGCATGCAATTGTTCTATAGCATTTATCGAGTTCGGGAGTAATTACCTCTTCATCATCTGAAGATGATGAAGCCGCGTTTGATGAGTCACTCGATTCATCACCGCTTTCTTGATCTTCCAATGCCATGAGTGCCACATGCCGTGTACTCTTCTCATCCTTCTCCTCTTCGGATGAACTTGAGGAGGATTCATCCCATGTGGCCTTCAAGGTCTTCTTCTTCTTCTTTGATTTCTCCTCCTTCTTCTTTAGCTTTGGGCATTCACTCTTGAAGTGCCCTTTCTTGCTACACTTATAACAAGTAATGTTAGATTTATCAATCTTAACTTCACTAGGGTTACCTTTACCCTTGAAGTGTCGGCTCTTCCTCATCATCCTCCTTACAAAATTTGCCATCTCGGATGAAGAAGACCCGCTGCCATCCTCCTCGGATTCGGACTCGGACTCGGATGAAGATGAAGATGAAGAGACTTCCTTCTCCTTCTTCTTCTCCTTTTTCTTTTTGTTGGTCCTTTCCCCTGCAACTAAGGCAATCCCCTTCTCCTTGGGGCCTTTGTTAGCCATTTCATGAAGCTCTATTTCACAAAATAAATCATCTAGTTTTACAATTGTTAAATCCTTAGATACCTTGTAGGCATTCACCATGGATGACCACAAGGCATTCCTTGGAAAAGCTTTTAGCACATACCTTACAAGGTCACGGTTCTCGACCTTTTCATCAATGGAATGAAGACCGTTAAGAACTTCTTTGAACCGGCTATGAAGTTCACTCACCGTTTCACTCTCCTTCATGGAGAGGTTTTGTAATTGGTTGAGGAACAAGTCCCTCTTCGCAATTCTCGAATCTCGGGTTCCCTCATGGAATTCAATGACTTTATTCCACAAATCTTTTGCACTCGTAAAGGGACCAACCTTGATGAGTTGGTCTTTGTTCATGCCACATTGCAAAGTTACTACCGCCTTCGCGTCGGCTTCACTTTTCCGGGTTTGCTCAGCCGTCCAACGCCAAGATTCCAATTCTTTTCCTTCATCATCCTTTGGAGGAGAAAAACCCTCCTTCACAGCGAACCAAGTGTTGCTGTCCATCTTTAGATAGTACTCTATCTTCGATCTCCATTATTAAAAATCTGCTCCATCGAAGAAGGGATGTCTGGTGGTGCTAAAACCATCTCTCAAGGCCATTGTCGTTGACTCTCGGATGTTAAGTCGCTTGTACAGAGCCCCAAGCTCTGATACCACTTGTTGGAACTTGGATGGCTAGAGGGGGGGGAATATAGCCAGACACTTGAAACTTAGCACTTTTCTTATTTCTGAACACAGAGGTTAGGCAGCGGAAGCAGAGCAAATGCAATAATTAAATGCAGAAACTAAGTAACAAAACAAAACGCTAACAAAGAGGATTTACAAGGTTCGGGATAACTTGCTCCTACTCCTTGGCGTGCCTGTGAGGTTGGCGATCCCTTGATCGTCGGCAGATCAAGCCCCGGAAAATCCGGATAGAATTCATCCTCCTTCTAGGTGGAGTAACCTCTCCACAGCGTTTCAAGATGATGAAGTATTAAGTACAGGAAACACAAGAAGAAGCCTTACTGAGCACTTAGAACTGCAAGAACACAAGCAAACTTCTCACCGAGCTCCACTCAGCACAGATCTCACGCAAGAACTCCCTTCCTCGTGTCTTCTCGCTGATGGACTCGCCATGCTCCTTGTTTCTCTTCCAAGTGCTCAAGTATCACAAGGTTGCTCAAGATTCACAGTAGAGATGCTCAAGAGATGGATCACAGTAATCGCACAAGTAGAACCAGAGATGTCGCAAGAAGCTTGTAGCCCCTTCTCCACTCCTTGGCTTATCCTGCTTCCATCGCCAAGTCACACGCTCCTTTGCAGTAGCTCCCAGCTGCTCACCTACAGTCATCCAGCTACCCCTGACCTCCTCTGGACTCACTGAAACCCCTCCAGTTGACCCCCAGGTCTTCAGCTCCTCAGCCGCTGCAGCTCGCGCCAGAGGACGTTGCAACCTGTGGAAACAAATGGACAAACCTGCTGTAGCGAAAACCTTCATTTGACTTCCCTTGGATGATCTCTAAGTCACCTGCACACTTAGCAGCTTATTAGCTCAACAAATCACCAGAGTATCAACAATCAGTAGTTAGGAGCAGAAATCAGTAGCGAATCAGTAGAGAAACAGATGAAATCAGAGCTCTGACAACATTTTTGAATTAAAGCTGCCAGCTACTGATCGGTCACCGGATCGATCAGAGTGACTCCTGATCGGTCACCAGACCGATCAAGATGGGTTCAGACCAATCAGGCTCCATCCTGATCTGTCCCCAACGCATAATCAGAAATCGCGACTTCTCGGGGACCGATCCCAAGTCGTGGATCGGTCACCAGACCGATCCACCCCTTTGCAGGGTGATTTCTCAGCTTCGCAGTCCAAACCTCCTGATCGGTCACCGGACTGATCAGGACATGCTCAGACCGATCAGGCTCCATCCTGATCGGTCATAGTGAGGAACTCGCGACATTTGATCATTCACTAGAACGATTTGAATAGTAACCCCGATCGGTCACCAGACTGATCAGGAGCCGCACAGAAAGTTTTCCAAACTCAGTGTATGCTTCCTGATCGGTCACCAGACCGATCAGTAGGTTTGCCAAAGTCACCGTATGTTCCCTGATCAGTCACCAGACCGATCAGACATCGCTGGATCGGTCACCAGACCGATCCACGAGGGAACTCCGTGCCAACTTCCCTAATCGGTCACCAGACCGATCCAGGCTAGGCCAAACCCACTCTAAGTCAAGAGAACTGGCTCCCAGCCTCCCCTGACTCGTGCTTAGTCCCTCGGACCAAGACTCCATGCCCAGCTTCACTCACCAGGACTTCAGTCAACCTGGCTTCACTCACCAAGACCCGGCTTCACTCACCGGGATTTCCAATCACCTAACCCTCCGAGTTAGAAATTTCCACACCTAGCCCTCCAAGCTAGGACTTTTCCACACCTAACCCTCCAAGTTAGGATTTCATCCACCTAGCCCTCCAAGCTAGGACTTTTCCACACCTAACCCTCCAAGTTAGGATTTTATCCACCTAGCCCTCCAAGTTTGGATTTTATCACCTAGCCCTCCAAGCTAGTACTTTTCCACACCTAACCCTCCAAGTTAGGATTTCATCCAACCTAGTCCCACTAGGTATTCCTAGTCCATGACCAGGACTTAATAATAATCATCTCATCAACCTAAACTAAAATCGGTGTCAACACTAAAACAACAATCAGGGTCAGACTGCATCAACAGGGGGAACGTGGGTAGATGAGCTCCCAAGCATTTTGTGGGCCCTGCGACTACGCACAACGAATCCACGGGGTGCACACCATTCCAGCTAGTCTACAGGAGCGAAGCGGTGATTCCGGTCGAGGTTGGATGTGAATCGGATTGACGGGCAGCCTATGATGAGGATAACTCGGAAAGTAGGAGGCTGCAGCTGGACCTGGTCGACGAAATCCGAGACAAAGCAACCGCTCGGATGTTCGCGTATCGGCAGAAGATGAAGCAGAAGTATGATTGGAAGGTACTGCCAAGGACGTTCCAAGTGGGAGACCTGGTCTGGAAGACAATTAAGCCCGTCGGAGATGTGAGTATGCTGGAGCCACAGTGGGGAGGACCGTTCAAAATTATTCAGAAGCTCGCCTCAGGGGCTTTCTACTTAGAGAATGAGAAAGGAAAAAGGTTGGATCGACCCTAGAGTGTGATTCACCTTCAGCCATACCGAGCTGCTGAATGAGAAGTTGTAATATAAATGTAAAACACTCAGGATAGTGGAAAAACATAGTCCTCACTCCATTCGCAGGTACTCCAGAACTCTCATCTTCGAACGAGCTACTATCCCGTGGATCGGCTCTCAGTCGGACACGTGGTGGCCCACGCTCCCTGAGTCTTGCCCGACCGTGTGTGCAAAACTCTTGCCTCGCCAGTAAGCTATAAATGGACCAGCTTCTACGCCCCACTCGGTTCAGTGTCTCCGATCGGACGCGTGGCGGTCCACGCTCCTGAGAATCAGCCTGAACCAGTGTCCAGACTCTCGTCTCTGCACGAGTATGTTAGTATTGTGAGAGAAGTGTCCTAAGGCAATCGCCTTATGATTATAATCATTTATTTTAATAAATGAATATTCACAATTTGAGTATACATGTTTGTGTATTTTATTGAGATCTTAAACTCATTTCCTGAATGTCCGCAATACAATTCACAGCATGAGAGAATTTGTGATGAATTCACAACTAGTGATTATCTCTACATGTGCAATTGTGGAGTATTGAAATTGTCCCTAGTCGATGAATTGATAAATACGGACACTATCAATTCTGTTGAGACTAGCATGGGTTATTCTCTAATCAGCTGATTCTCACTGGCTGGAGACATTGGGATGTCCGGAGATAAACATGAATGCTAGTTAAGGGAACTAGTTCATTGGAGTGGCTGGCTGTAAAACTTCATATGGTAATCTACATATAGATATGTCAATGAAGTTCTTACTGCAGCTTAAGTGCTATGTTCCTTTGACTTGCGGTGTTCAAGTCATCTTGGTCATGGAGACTTATACTTTGACATCTTAAGCAAGCATCTCTAAGGAAGTGTGGACCCAGGATGGTTGGGTATAAGCCGAAGTACCCGAATATGTTTGAACAACCTACAAAGGATTCACCACTCCTTGCGAGGAGATGTATACCCAAGGCCTATCGTCGGATTATTAGTCGAAGCCTCTGGCCAGAGCATAACATGTTCAGAGTATGGATCTCTCAGAAACATGAGAGCAACTAGAATCCGTAGGACGAGAAAGACATTGCTTGGGCTAGGTGTGACGTAGTCAACCTAGTGGGGACTGACACACATAGACCGTGTCCTGAACCAAGTGGGTATAAGATGGTGAAGGGAATGGGGCACGACTCATTATAGCTGCTGAAGGGTTTCAGAATTATTTCTGAAGTCAACCGTTGATCTTTCGATTAATTGGGGATCATGATGTACTACTAGGTGCCACTCATGATCGTTCTATAATTGATTGATTATAGACGACCAACATAAATCGAAAGCCTATTTAGTCTCACGCACTACGAGTGATCCGAGGGATTTAAAACGAGTTGAAAATTGGATGTTCCGATCAAGAGAGATAAGTCGAATCTGAATTTTTCAGAGACGCATCGGAAGCATAAAATGGCTAAGTCTTTTGAAGACTTATTGGACGAATTAAATGAGTTTAATTCGTATGGTTTTAGCTTGGGTTTGGCCGGCCAAAGAGGGTCCCCGCCCTCTTTGTTTGGCCGGCCACAACAAAAGGGGAAAACTGAATTTTTGGTTCAAATTATAAAATAAACCGAGCGTGGTTTGTTTTAGAAAATTATGGATAAAGAAATTTATATAAAGAAATTTATATAAAGAGATTTATTTTTCATGGAAATTAAAATGAACCATGGATTGGTTTATTTTATTTTATAAAATCAATAATGGATTGATTTACCATGATAAAGAAATTTATATAAAGAAATTTCTTTCCATAAGAAAAGGGAGACATGGTTGTTTTTGTCATAAATTAAATTATGATAAAAACTTGGCATGATGGAATAATTCATAGAAAAATTTATATGATAAATTTCTTATGAAAATTTATTCCATAAAAAGGAGACTTGGCGATTGAGAGGCTACTATATAAAGGAACCAAGGCAAGGCTTGGAGATTAATCTAAGAGATCTAGAAATAAGCCCTCTCTCTCTCTCCTTCTCTCCCTCTCCCTCCTCTAGTGCTGCCGGCCCTAAAAGGAGGACCCCTTTGTTGACGTGAGCTTCATCCACCAAGCAGCTGCCGAAGAAGAAGAAGAAGCGGGCGCAACTCCTTCCTTCCTCCCGGAATCTTGATTCCGTTCTTCGTTTGGTGGTTAGTCTTCCCATCTCTCTCTTGGTATTCTTGTCGTGCCTTTGGAGAATCTAGTAGTTCTTGTCGGCACGAAACTCGTGGCTTTGCGAAGTCATCCCGAAGAAAACTCGGCGTGGACGCGAATAGAGGCGGAGCTTCCAAGGGACGCTTACGGTTGGATCTCGTCCCTTCCTTCGAGTTACGCGAGGTATTAAGTAAATTAGTTTACTTTCTGCAAAATTTTAATATATGATCATGTCTACACAATATAAGGTTGCATGCTTAGATGTGTGGTTGAATAATTTGGGAAATTATTTATGCTAAATCTTCCACTGCACGTAATAAATTTTAAAATTATGAACCCGCATCCATGTCAACATGCACCCGGTCCCAACAGTGGTATCAGAGCCGGTTAGTGTTCGACATAATCATATAATTGTTTTGCGGAAAACTTTATCATGATCTCAATTTTGGAAACTTTTTCCAATTATGGAAACTTTCCAATTATGATAAATTTTAGATTTAGGAATTTCAAAGTTTGGAAATCCTCATGAAATTTCGCAAACTTTTGAAATATCCTAGTTTCTGAAATTTTATGATAATTGTGAAAACTTCCCATTTTTGGAAACTTTCCAATTTTAGAAATTTTCTATTTTGAAAATTTTCTAATTTTGGAAATATGTAAGTTTTCTTTGTACCAGAAACTTACAATTATTCTGAAAACCTATTATGAAATCTCGCAATTTTGGGCACTTTCTTTCAAGAAAGTCTAGACAAATTTATGGATTATTAATTGACAATTAAATTCGAATTGGTTTTAAATTATTAACAAAATTTTTTATTTTGGATTGAGCCTTGCGGAGCCGTCCAATTTAAAGTTAGTTGTTGTAATTTAATCTCCTATTTTGAATAAAATTATCATGTTTAATTTGGTTACGCCTCGGGGAGCGGACCAAATTAGATTTACAACAAATTCTTTTTTTTGGGTATCTGAGCCTCGGGGAGCCACCCAAAGAAAATAATTTGTTGAAATTAATAAATCCATAAATAAAATATGTAATCAAATCTTGAAAATTTTGAGGTGATTCTCAAACGATAATTTCCTTATTTGATTTAAGAGGTGATGCTCTTACATATTGTTGTCTCCAAAATTAATTAGGAAAATGGTTTCCTATAGAGTTTTCTTAAATGAGATTTTCATGAAAATAATATGTGGTTGAATTAAGGGAATCTGTCTCTTAATTTAATAAGATTTGATTTAGAGAAATCAAAGTCTTAAACATATTATTTCCGAAATTGATTATGACAATTT
The DNA here is from genome assembly GCA_024364735.1 of Boesenbergia rotunda. Taxonomy (NCBI): domain Eukaryota; kingdom Viridiplantae; phylum Streptophyta; class Magnoliopsida; order Zingiberales; family Zingiberaceae; genus Boesenbergia; species Boesenbergia rotunda. The sequence goes on from JAGFNQ010000903.1 coordinate 387,172, forward strand.
AGGAAATTGTTTCCCAAAACAATTCCTTGAATAAAGTATGAAATTAGAATTAGGAAATCCGGTTCCTAATTCAATTAATGAGACTTGATAAATTAAGTCACATACATACTTTATTAAGGAAATCGTTAGTACATGACATAATTATATGTCATGAATGTGCTTAGAAAAGAAAGGATGAGACCCAAAACCCCTTACAAAATATTAAGACCAACACCTTCCATTAATATGGTTAGAACCGGAGTTTTGTTTCTCGTTTGGGTTGATGGACACATCCATGCCCGGCTTGAACCTCAACATGTTCAAACCATGGAATTAGTTTATGATTAATATAGTTGGAGTCAGAGGTCAATCCTTAGTTTTGGTTGTTGGACACATCCAAGCCTGACTAAACGGTTGATTGAGCTCCAACCATATTAAAACTATTTTTGATTAATGGGTCAGTCTTAAGCTCGGAGCATCGATTTGTTGTGCCACAGCCAAGGTCAATGTAAAGAGAGGTGCAGTTGGGTGCTATGTATAATGTTGCATACTTGTTAATGAGTTAACAACCCAATGATTTATGCAAACATTCAATTAGTTGATAGCATAATGTGATAGTTACATACATGTGATATGTAATCGGTATAATTACCTACCTTCATAGTTAAGAATAACTTGATGGCCACAGCCATGGTTGTTCTTATCTATGGTTGGATATCAACCTATTTGGAGATGTTCCTACGATCTCCCGAATTGATAAAAAAGGGTTATTCAATTCGGAAAATAAATAGGATTTAATTAATGTATGTTGATGCATTCTTTATCATTCTTCTCACATAAGCTCAATTTGTATTTCTAGGATAATCACTCGATCATGTCTTCTCTGAATTTGCGTTCCATTTTGGACACCAATAAGCTGACTGGGCCAAACTTCATGGACTGGCTTCGAAACCTGAGGATAGTCCTCAAGGCAGAGAAGCTTGCTTATGTCCTTGAAGATCAACTTCCCAACTGTCCTCCAGAAAATGCAACTCCAGACCAGTTAGTGGCCTATCAGAAATATGTGACCGATTCTGAACTTGCGAGTTGCATCATGCTAGCCGCTATGGTACCTGAGCTGCAAAAGCAGCATGAGTTTAAGATCTCAATCAAATACATAAACATGTATACTCAAATAGTGAATATTCATTTATTAAAGTAAATGATTACAATCATAATGCGATTGCCTTAGGATACTTTTCTCATATTACTAACACTAGGAGCCAAGTTGGGACTCATGGTCAATGGATCTCGGGAAGATTTCCTCCGAAAGTCTAGATGGACCATGGAATGTGCCAAAGGATTTGGAGATGAATTTTAATCTCAATCCTAGGGATTTGGCTCATTGGAATTGAGTTTCATGCATGAAAATATGACATTGGGGTCCTATTTCATGAAAATTAGTTTTTGATGTATGGATGTCATATAAAGCAATGCTAGAGATGTATTGTTGTTTAGTATGGGCAGATACATCAAGTGGAGGTCAAAATTAGGACTTTAGGTATGTTAGGATGTATACTAAAAGCCTAACTTTTATATGAACATCTACATTTTGGAATGAGAATCACATGATCATTGTTTGCATTTTATATTTGATATATACATACTATTGTCTAATACTTTACATTATAGATAACATGGTGTGTGGTGTCATACAGAAGATCATGTTATCAGTCCCTTGTAGAGTATAAGTAGAGACTCACGACCTAGATGGTTTTGGACAAACCATTGGCATGATTGTAGTGTAATTTAGTATTGGTTTATCTTGACCATAGAATTACACTAGTACACTTTGTGTGTATTGAGCAGGATCGATATAGAGGTGATTCAATTTATACTGACTATATAATTGAATCAGACCTCAGATATTATGGTGTACATGCTCTTAATTCCGATATAATAACGGGCACATGTACTTAATATCTATTTCTTTGATATACCAGTGGGCGAGATTTATTTGTTAAATCGATAGGCCCGGTAAGTTGAAAAATAATATTATTTACATGGTGTGTCGTCGATTAAAGACGGAAACAATGTCCTGGTGAGTCAGGTTGATGATGTCCCCTTGAGGGGCTCATAAAGTTCATCATGGAAATCCTGCAGGTGGACTTGGTCCTACATGATGATAAGGTTGAGTGGTACTACTCATGGAGTTAGATATTAATTAATTAAATTATCAGTAATTTAATTAATTAATTGACATTCGATATCTTAAACACGAAATATTTTTGTACACATAATAGGTGGAGCTCATATTTAATTATGGGGGTTGGTGAGGTAAATCAATGATAATCTTTTAGTGGAATGGATCATCATTAATGGATCGGGCTTTGATCCATTAGGTGGCCAAGACCCAACTCCTCCTCATGGTCCCTATTGTTGCCTATAAATACCCCATAAAGCCATCATGAAACATAACCTAAGCCTAATTATTTTCCTCTCAATCTCTCTCTCTCTCCTAGGGTTGGAGGCGTCGAATACCAAGGGGAAGGGAGGCTCTCGGCTAGGGAAAGAAAGAAGAATGTTTGTTTTTCTTCTTCATCCTCTCTTCTTCTCATCTTCCTCCCTTGGGCGTGCATGACCTAGAACAAGAAGGAGAGCTTCTTCCTCTTTCTTTTGGTCGGCGGCGCAAGCACAACGAGGAGGAAGTGGTTCGGCGGCAACATAGGGGACAGAGTTTTCATCTTCATCTCTTCTCTTCCTTTATTGGCGTGTGGCTTGGTCAAGAAAGGAGAAGAGGGTATTCTTCTCTTCTTCTTGAGGGTGTGCGCAAGTTTGAGGGGAGAAGAGTGGTCGGCGCCACCTTAGACGTCGGAGTAGAGTCGGCGCAAGGTGCAAGGAGAAGGAAGAACAAGAAGGTTTTGTTTGGTGTCTTTTTTTCTTGGAGGATCGTCGCTCACACGACGTCCAAGAAGGGAATAGGTCATACAATAGAAGATCGCGAGGTAAACGAGAGCTATAACTTCTTGTTTTAGTTACTTGTTCTTGTTTAATTAATTGTTGATTAATTATTGTCATGAACCCCGATGATAAACACAAAATCGGCGATCGTCTGTTCCACGGCTAATCGGTTAGGCCAGTTAGATTGCTTGAACAACTAGTTTGTTCAAGCGGTCACTCGAATCGGTTAACATGATGATGAGTCGGTTGTTTGGGAAATTGTTCTCCATTCGGATTGAAGAAATTTTAATCTGAGAACTTGGAGAGGTTTCCCATGCGAGCAACCGTCGAAACCAACAATTGGTATCAGAGCCAATGGTTTCCGATTTTGTGTGTTTTGGATTCGGTTACATTTTTGCACTTATCATATATTATATTATGTCGAATAATAGTAGAATGTGCGTAAGCTAACTTTTTTGTTGTAGGCATGAGATCTGACTATTATGGCTTAATATGTTGTGTATGTGATTGTGTGTGCATGTGTGTAATTTTATTTGAATCCTCGGGGTTGACTAGGCTAAATTTAGTATTTAATTTTTATAATTAAATACGACATTGTTTAGCCGCGCATTTTGATTTACTTTCGATCTAGACTTATTGTACACTCCTTCATAGAGTATAGGATCGATGAATGTAAATTAAAATAGTTTTTATCTCGGCTAGGAGCACCTTCATGGATGAGGCTTGCGCATGGTGATTGGAGGAGGAGATGAGATGGTGACACGACTGGAGGCATATTGGAGAACAAAAGTCATAATAGTTAAAAAAAAATAGATTTTCTTATTTATTGCTTTTTGTTTATATGCATGTTGTGTGTGTTTGAAAATTCCTCAATTCTAGATTACTAAGTGGGAGAGGGACTCTATGAGTCCTATGGTCTCCATTACAAATTTGATATGTGATGCGAACAAACTTGCGTGTTGGCTCTGAGTGTCTTCCTCCATATCAGATGAGTCTGTTTAGCGAATCACTAGGTCAGACATAGTTATAGGAAGTTATTTAGGAGCGTGTGATCTTCCTCATTGGACGACACATAATCCTAGATAATTGCCTTAGTATCATGTAATGGTGAACACTTAGATGCAAATAATAGTATCCTCCCCATCAGAGTGATTGCTATTATTTGTAGGGCCGAAGAGGAACCAACTATTAATTTTATTTGTCAAAAAGTTAGGTTGACAAGATAATAAAATTAATGGGTAAAACCTCCTCTTACAAATGTAGAATTCGTATACGTCTACACTATCGTGGCATACGATATTCTCGGTATTTTAAGGTGTTGGTTGATTTTAAAATTTTATTGTTTGAGGAATCAATAATTTTTGAAATCTAAAGTTTTGATCATTATGATTATTAGGATTTCAAAAAAATGGCTTTCAACCCACTAGCTGTTATATTGAAAGAAAACAAACTTACTGACCCTAACTATATTGATTGGAAACGGAACCTGAACATTGTCTTGACTGCCAAGGAATCCAAATGTGTACTTTTCGAGTTCTATCCTGAAAAGCCTAGCAAGAATTATGATGAAGAGGAGAAGGAACTTTATAGGAAGTGGATAAAAGTAGACGAGATGACGTTGTGTTACAATTTGACTTCTATGTCAAATGTACAGTAACATCAACATTAGGTTTTTTCCACTTCTTATGATATAATGTTCAATTTCAAGGAACTCTTCGGATGTCAGAATCAGGCCGCTAGGCAAGAGGCAATGAGGAAATTGATGACGACCACCATGATTGAGGGAAAATGTTCTCAAAATGATGGCTCGTTTAAATGTGATTGAAGTCCTGGAGCGGAGATTGATGGAAAAACCCAGGTTGATATTATTCTTCAATCTCTACCAAGAAGTTTTGAGCAGTTTCGCCTGAACTATAATATGAACAAATGAACATATTCGTTGGCGGAACATCTGACAGAACTCCAGGCGGCAAAAGGGTCTTTTCATCAGAGTATTCATGCTTTGGTTGCTCAGAAGGTTTCTACATCTAAGCTGAAAGGCAAGAAGAAGAAGAAATAAGGTGTAGCAAAGAAAGTGACAGGATCTCAGGGGCCTCAGGCTGGCGTGAAGAAGCCGAAAGACAAGTGCTTCATGTGCAAGCAGACTGGACACTGGAAGGCGGACTGTCCCCGCCGTCAAGAGAAAAATAAAGGTATGTCTTTTTGTTTAGTTGTTGAAACATGTTTAGCGATGTTATCTACCAGTATCTGGTTTATAGTTACGGGAGCCACTGATCATGTCTGTAATTTTTTGCAGGGGTTCTAGGAAACTCGACGACTAGCTGAGGGAGAAATTATCGTCTACATGGGTAATGGTACAGAGGTAGCGGCTATTGCAGTGGGAGACGTTTATTTATCGTGTGATAGGAATAAAATTTTGATTTTGAGAAATTGCCTTTATGTACCTACTTTTACAAAGAATCTTATTTCAGTTTTTAAAATAATAAAGGATAGATATTCTATTTCTTTTAATGACAGAGTTGTTATAAAAAGGAATAGAAAGATTATCTGTTCAGGTGCGTTGATTGGCAATTTGTACACTCTTAAACCAAAATCTCCCATGATGCAAATAAAAGTAAATAACTCATCGTCTAACCAAAATAAGAAGAAAGAACCTTTGAAGATGAACCAAACATATCTTTGGCATCTAAAGTTAAGTCATATTAACCTAAGTAGAATTCAAATGTTGATAGCCGATGGGCCCTTGGGTTCATTGGTGGTGGACGATTTCCCAACCTGTGAATCTTACTTGGAAGGTAAAATGACCAAGAGGCCTTTTAAGGCCAAGGGGTATAGAGCCAAAGATGTGTTGGAGTTGGTTCATTCTAATTTGTGTGGTCCTATGTCTATCCAGGCTAGAGGTGGCTTTGAATATTTCGTCTCTTTTATAGACAATTATTCAAGGTATGGATACATTTACTTCATATGCCGCAAGTCTGAATGCTTTGACAGGTTCAAAGAATTTAAGGCTGATGTGGAGAAACGTCAAGGTAAAAGTATCAAGACACTACGATCTGATCGTGGTGGTGAGTACCTCTTGGGAGAGTTTAGGAATTACTTATCAGAGGTTGAGATTCAATCCTAATTGTCTACACCTGGTATGCCCCAACAGAACGGTGTCGCAGAGCGTAGGAATAGGACTTTCATGGAGATGGTTAGATCGATGATAAGTTACTCTGAGTTGCCTGATTCGTTCTGGGGATATGCTCTGGAAACGGCAATGTACATACTGAGCTTGGTACCATCTAAGTCAGTATCCTCTACTCCCACAGAATTGTGGACTGGGCGAAAGCCTAGTCTAAGACATATTCGGATTTGGGATAGTCCAGCACATGTGCTGAAGAGAGATACTGATAAGTTGGAGTCTCGTATAGAAGTATATATGCTTGTTCGTAGGCTATCCTAGAGGAACGAAACGTGGTTTATTCTATAGTCCTAAAGATCAGAGGGTGATCGTTAGCACGAATGCCCGATTTTTAGAGGAAGACTATGTGATTAACCACAAGCCCATGAGTAGGATTGTTCTTGAGGAATTGAGAGGGGAAGTTCCAACTTTAGTACCAATAGTACAGGAAGACATACCACAAGTGACTGCACCGCGTGTCACAGAGGATACACAGTTAGTACCTCGTCGTAATGGGAGGGTTGTTAGACAACCCGATAGATTCATGTTCTTGGGAGAGTCTTCGGACTTGGTCCCTGGCGAACATGAACCTAATCCCTGGACCTATGACGAGGCACTCTAAGATAAAGATGTTGTATCTTGGCAAAGGGCGATGAATTCTGAGATACAATCTATGGATTCTAATCATGTCTGGGAGCTAGTAAAATCACCCAATGGTGTAAAAGCCATTGGATACAAGTGGATCTACAAGAGAAAGAGAGGATCGAAGGGAAGGTAGAGACCTTCAATGCAAGGCTTGTTGCGAAAGGGTATACTCAAAAAGAGGGTATCAATTATGAGAAGACCTTTTCACTGGTAGTCATGCTTAAGTCGATCCAGATTCTCTTATCTATTGTCGCTCATATGGATTATGATGTTTGACAGATGGATGTCAAGTCAGCTTTCCTTAATGAAAGTCTTGAGGAGAACATCTATATGAAGCAACCAGAGGGATTTATTGCAAAGGGCAAAGAGCATCTTCTGTGTAAGCTTAATCGGTCCATTTATGGATTGAAGAAAACTTCACGATCATGGAACATCTAGTTTGATGAGGTAATCCAGTCGTATGGATTTATTCAAAGTCCGGATGAGTCTTGTATATACAAGAGATGTGACGGAAACGTAGTGGTATTTCTTGTACTATACATAGATGACATTTTGCTCATTGGCAACAATGTCAAAGTGTTGTCAAACGTAAGGGTATGGTTGTCCAAACAATTTGATATGAAAGACTTGGGAGAAGCGGGACACATCCTTGGGATCGAGGTTATAAGGGATCGCAAGAAAAGGATGTTGTACTTATCTCAAGCTTCATACATAGACACTGTCCTAGATCCTTTTAGCGTGGAAAACTCCAAAAAAGGTTTTCTAACTTTTCGGCTTGGAGTACCTCTATCTAAGGAGATGTGTCTTAAAATATCAAAGGAGATAGAGGAAATGAAGGCGGTTTCTTATGCTTCGACTGTGGGAAGCCTCATATATGCTATGCTATGTATGAGACCGGATATCTGCTTTGCTGTGGGCATGGTTAGCAGATATCAGAGTAACCCAGGACAGGGACATTGGACTGCGGTAATGTTAGGATGTATACTAAAAGCCTTGCTTTTATATAAGACATTTACATTTTGAAAGAGAATCACAAGATAACTGTTTGCATATTTATATTAGTATGTGTATATTGTCTGATACTTTACATTGTAGGTAACATGGTGTGTGGTGTCGCATAGAAGATCATGTTATCAATCCCTTGTAAAGTATAAGTAGAGGCTCACAACTGAGATGAATTTGGACAAACCATAAGGATGGTTGTAGTGTAATTTAGTATTGGTTTATCTTGACCATAGAATTACACTAGTGCACTTTGTGTGCATTGAGCAGGACCGACATAGAGATGATTCAATTTATACTGACTTTATAATTGAATCAGACCTCAATTATTATGGAGTACATGCACTTAATCCCGATATAATAACGGGTGCGTGTACTATGTATTTATTTTCTTGATTTACCAATGGGCGAGATTTACTCTGTTAAATCGATAGGCCTGGTAAGTTGGGAAATAATATTTTTTACATGGTGTGCCGTTGATTATAGAAGAAAATCGTGTCCTGGTGAGTCGGGTTGATGTTGTCCCCTTGAAGAGCTCATAAGGTTCTTCATGTTAAATCTTATAGGTGGACTTGGTCCGACTTGATGATAAGGTTGAGTGGTACTACTCAAGGAGTTAGATGTTGATTAATTAAATTATTAGTAATTTAAATTAATCAATGAGCATTCGATATCTTAAACATGAGGAGATACTTGTACTCATAATAGGTAGATCTCATATTTAAATATGAGGGTTGGTGAGGTAGATCAATGAGGATCCTTTAGTGGAATGGATCTTCATTAATGGATCGAGCCTTGATCCATTAGGTGGTCAAGACCCAACTCCTCCTCATGGTCCCTATTGTATCCCTATATATACCCATGTAGTCATGAGACCAAGGTATCCAATTCATCCAAATCAACCCTAGGGCCTCTCTTTTCTCTCCTCTCTCATCTTCTCTCTCCTAGGTTTCTTTGTGGTCGGTGGGTGGCAAAAGGAAGAGAGGGGAAGTGGCACAAGGATAAGGGAAGAAGAAGCTCTTCTTCTCTTTATCTTTTTCTTGCCTTCTTCCCTAAACCTCACGGCAGCGAAGAGGAGAGGAGGAGGTGTATCGGCGATGAGCAACAAGGTTGCTAGGTGCGCCGGCTGTGAGGAAGACAAGGAGAGTTAGGGTTTTGGCTTGAGTTTGGAGTGAAGGAGAGAGTTGTTTCTCTTCTTCATCATCTTCATCATCTTCCTTTGCTTCTTGAGGAGCCGGTGCAAATGAAGGAAGGGAGTTCTCCCTCTCCTTTGGCTGGCGGCAACTCCACAACCCCTTAGGGTTTCGGCGCAAGGTGGAAGAAGAGAGAAGGTGAAGGCTTGGTGGCTTTGGTGACTTCGGTTCTTGGTAGATTGTCGCCCACATGACGTCCAAGAAGGGAGGGTCATACAATAGAAGATCGCGAGGTAAAAAGGAAGGTATAACTTCTCCTTTGGTTCCTTTATTTTTTTTATTATTTCATGTGGTTAATTAATTATCTTGATGTTAATTATTTGTTAATTAATTATCATAATTAATTATCTTGGACCCTGATGATAAACACAAAAACCGGCGATCCACTCATCGTCTACTCCGTAACTAATTTGTTGGATTGAGTTGGACCGGCTAGAGGGGGGAGATAGTAAAAGAAATTACTATGGAAGGCACTCGTCTTTTAAAAAAACTTGGTCACAACTAAGAACGTTGCTTCCAATGCAGTGGATGTTCAATAAAAATCTCCTTGTGCGGAGAAGCCTTACAATAACAGCACGGATTAAACACACCAGGACCTAACTTAAATCGGTTGATCATACAAAATCAACCAGGGGTACTTGCATAATTGGTTAGGTGAGTTACAATGCTTGAACAACAAGTTTGGTCAAGTAGTAACTCGAATCAATTAGTACGACGATGAGACGGTCATTTGGGAAATAGGTCTCCATTCGGACTGAAAATTTTAATCCGTGGACATGGAGAGGTTTCCCATGCGCGACCCGGCATCTCCTTGGTGAAATCCAACAATTGGTATCAAAGTCAATGGTTTCCAATTTTGTGTGTTTTGGATTCGATTACATTTTGCACTTTATCATGTATTTTATTTTGCCGGATAATAGTAGGATGTGCGTAGGCTAACTCTTTGGTTGTAGGCACGAGATTCCAACTGTTATGGCTAAAATATGTGTATGTGATTGGTTGTGCATGGTTGTAAATTTATTTGAATCCTCGAGGTTGATGAGGCTAAATTAGTATTTGATTTTTGTAATTAAATATGACACCTGTTTAGCCGCGTTTTTTATTTACTTTCGATCTAGATTTGATGTACACTCCTTTGTGGAGTATAGGATCGATGGATGTAAATAAATAGCATTTTATCTTGGCTCAAAGATCCCTTCAATGATGGCTTACGCATGGTATAGGGAGGAGCAGACGAGGTGGCGACATGACTGGAGGCATATTGAAGACTAAAGCCATAATAGTTGGAAAATTTTATTTTTTCTTGTTTATTACTTTTAGTTTATGTGTTTGTCGTGCTTGCATGAAAATTCCTCACATATAAATAACTAAGTGGGAGAGGGACCCTAAGGGTCCCATGGCCTCCATTACTAATTTGACAAGTGATGCGAATAAGCTTGCACGTTGACTCTGAGTGCCTTCCTCCCCATCGGATGAGCTTGTTTTGTGGATCACTGGGTCAAACATGATTATAGGAAATTATTTAGGAGCGTGTGATTTTCCCCATCAGACGACACATAATCCGAGATAATTTTCTTAGTATCGAGTAATGGTAAACACTTAGATGCAAATAATAGTATCCTCCATATCGGAGTCACTGCTATTATTTGTAGGGCTAAAGAGGAACCAACTATTAATTTTATTTGTCAAAAAGTTAGGTTGACAAGATAATAAAATTAATGGGTAAAACCTCCTCTTACAAATATAGAATTCGTATACGTCCACACTGTCGTGGCATGCAAAATTCTCGGTGTTTAGAGGTGTTGGTTGATTTTAAAATTTATTATTTAAGGAATCAATAGTTTTTGAAATCTAAATCGTGTGATCGTTGTGGTTCTCAGGAAATTTTTAAAATGGTATTCAACCCACTAGCTGTGATACTTAAGGAAAATAAACTTACGGGCCCTAACTACAAATTGGAAACGAAACCTGGACATTGTTCTAACTGCTGAGGAGTACAAGTTTGTACTTTTCGAGTTATGTCCTGATATACCTAGCGAGAATTCTGATGAAGAGGTGAAGGAACACTATAAGATGTGGATCAAAGCAGATGAGATGGCGCGGTGTTACATATTGACATCTATGTCAAATGTATTACAACATCAGCATCAGGCTTTTTCCACTGCTTATGATATGAAGTTCAATCTCAAAGAACTCTTCAAACATCATAATCAGGCCACTAGGCAGGAGGCAATGAGGAACTTGATGACGACCACCATGATTGAGGGGACACCCGTGAGGGATCATGTCCTTAAGATGATGGTACATCTCAATGAGATGGAAGTCCTTGGTGCGGAGATCGATGGGGAAACCTAAGTTGATATCATTCTCCAGTATCTGCCTAGGAGTTTTGAGCAGTTTCGCCTGAACTACAATATGAACAAGCGTACATATTCGTTGGACGAACTTCTGACAGAACTACAGGCGGCAGAGGGGCTTTTTCGTCAGAGTGTTCATGCTTTGGTTGCTCAGAAGGTTTCTACTTCTATGCTGAAAGGCAAGAAGAATAAGAAGCATGGTGGGGCAAAGAAAGTGGCAGGATCTCAGGGCCCTCGGGCTAGCGTGAAGAAGCCGAAAGGTAAGTGCTTCACATGTAAGCAGATTGGACACTGGAAGGCAGACTATCCCCGTCGTCAAGATAAAGGTATATCTTTTTGTTTAGTTGTTGAAACACGCTTAGTGGTGTTATCTACCAGTACTTGGTGTGTAGATACGAGAACCACTGATCATGTTTGCAATTCTTTGCAAGGGTTCTAGGAAACCCGACGACTAGCTTATGGAGAGATTACCGTCTACATGGGTAATGTTATGGAGGTGGAGGCTGTTGCAGTGGGAGACATCTATTTATGTTTTGAGAAAAATAAATGTTTGATTTTGAGAAGTTTCCTTTATGTTCCTAGTTTTAGAAAGAACTTTGTTTCAGTTTCTAAAATAATAAAGGATGGGTGTTCCAGAAGGAGTCGTCGGCGATGGCCAATTACTGAGGCTCAACCCCGGCGGAGATGACTACGTCGCTGAGGAACTTGGGGGGTCCTACGAAAGTAACACAAGGGTTAGGGGGACACGCTGGCAGAGGTCCGGTGGAGTCCACTCCGACACTCAAGTTAGTAGGTTGTCTGATTGGTAGTGAGAAGAAAGATAGTATGTAGAGACGAGAGATCATAACCCCCTTACCGGAGGGGTCGAACTACCTTTTATACTGGAGTCGGCAGATTGATCGTGCCCCCTTTAGCGGCGCCACGTTGCCGATATTCAGGTCGCACCCCTGCTTTCGGGGATAAAAGTGGTATCCTTTGAAACAGTCTGCGTCATTATCCTTTTATTGGAGGCACTCGGGGCTCCCGAGGTCGGCTGCTGCGAGGACTCCACCTCCCGAGGTGAGCTCGGGGGTCTTTGGGTGCAATATCTCCCGAAGTACTCTTGGGGCCTTGCCTTCCTAAGCATGCCCCCGAACGCGGGGGGGGGGGGGGGGGGGGGGGGGGGGGGGGGGGACCGAGGGGAGAGGTTAAGTCATGCCCCTAGCTTCTACATCCCCCGTGTCGGGCATGGGCTACCCAGCCCCATCACAAGTCCCTCCCTTCAAGTCTGATCGAAGGAAGTGTGGCTGACTGATCGAACTAGTGCCGAGATGAAGAAGCTACATTCGCCTAGGTTTTTGCTTTAAACCGAGAAACCTTTCTGAATCGTATCTCTCTTATCCAGGAATCTCCCTTTTAGTGCTTTCCCCAAAAAGGCATTCCCGCTTCCCAAAGGTTTACAATGATGCCTCTTTCCCCGAGATTAAAGGTGCATGACCTCCTTTCTAGAGGGTGGCAGGAGGTTTCACGCAAGTGCTGTAATGCCACGTATTATAACTGCTATCCTCCCCAGTCTCGTGGGTCGTGTGTCGGTATAGCTGGCTCTTGAGGATCGGATATCTAGGCGAAGCGGTTCCTGGCTTTCCATGCGTCCCCTCCCCATTGTGCCTAGGCGGATGCCTACCGGGATATAAGAGGGGAAAAAGCGGGCACTGACCTTCATTCCTGGTTCGACGACTGGGTGTACTTCGACGTTCTTTCCTGTAGGGCTTCTTCTGCGTGTGAGTAATTTGTCTTCTTCTCTTTTTCTGCCTAGGGGTCATAGAGGGCCATCGAGCGGAGTGGTATGAATTCGCCTCTTCGAGAGTGAGGCCAGGAGCCCTGCAAGCAGCCATTGAGGCTTATGGGGTCCCGGCTGAGATAGCAATAGTCATCCCTAACGTGGACCAGAGATCCGTGGAGCCCCCAGCAGGCATGCTAACTTTCTTCTTAGGGCAGATGGAGGTAAGGCTTCGCTTTCCTATCCCTCCTTTCTTCACGAACATAGCTTCCTACTTCAACATTCCATTGCACCAGATGGCTCCTAACGCCTTCGCTCAGATGGGAAGGGCATATATCATCTTCAAGCTTTTTGGTCTTCCTTTGACTCCGCATCTTTTCCATTCCTTCATCCTCCCGATAGGATTGAGAGGAGTTTTTAGCTTCACGGCCCTTCCGGGCCATAGGTTTCTGGGAGGTTTTCCTTCTTTGCACAAGGGGTGGAAGGAGAAATTCTTCTTCATTCATCTACCGTCGCTGCCCTTCAGCCCTCTGTGTTGGATAGTGGATTTGCCGACTCCTCCCCTCCTAGAGGGCTTTCTTCACAGCCCGGCGTATCATCATGCTAGAGAGGTACTTTCGGATATGGAGTTCAGTGGCCCAGGGCTGGTGCAGAGCGAAGAGCTTATGTACCGGGCGGGCCTTAGCCCTAAAGTAACGTAGATCAGCCCCGGCCTCGGTATGTCCGTCTATTTCTTCCATCCACATTGGTTCCGACTGATGCTTTTTCTATTTGGCTTCTGCAGAGGAAGTCAAGTATGCCAAGGCGATGAGTCGGCTCATCAAGTGGGAGGAGGCCAACAAGGAGGCCCTGAATCCCCCCCCCCCCGATTGTTTCTGACACTCTTTCCGCCTCCGCCGAATCTACCGATGGGCCCGCCGTCTCTCCTCGTGGGGTCGCTCCTCCCGAGGGGGTCGATGTTACTGTTACATCCCCATCAGGTGAAAAGAAAAGGCCCCCAGCCCCACCTGCTGCGCTAGTAACGGATTCCCCTTCTGGGGGTGGCTCCCCCTCAGGCACGAGCAGCACTGCTAGGGGGGACAGAAAATCTGCTTTCTCCGTCACCCCGATGATTATCCAGCCCCTTGGTCAGCAGAAGCGACGACTCCCCAAGGGCTTGGGCCCTTCTTGGAAAAAGCAATGTCCCATCCTCTCTTCTCCTCTGCCCTCGGTGCCTGAGGAAACGGCTCCGCACACTGAGGTAGCCCCGTGCGCAATGGCCTCACCCATTTCTATTCCCGAGGCGGCCATCGTAGTGCCCCCTTCCTGCTCCATCGACCCAGCTATCCCTCCGACGGGTAAGGAGACATTGCGTATTCAATTCCGTATGAAACTGGATCGACTAAGGGAGAGATTGGATGCAGCGTTGGAGGCCTCCTTGCAGTCTTCCTCCATGGTGCAATTGAAGGACACTCCGACGGAGATGGCTTTGCCGGAGGGGATATCCAGTCATGAAGGGGTGGACTCCGGTTCCCCCGGCACACCTACTAAAGCTCCGGCAGTCCAGCAACCTCCCGTTCGCTCGCTCTCTCCGCCGAGCGAAGAGCAGGGCAACGTACTCCACCCTTCAGTTGCGGTGGTTGTGCGAGCCTCTGCTGGGCCACTGGCCAGTCTTCGGAAGACCCTTCTACAGGTGCAAATTACTATAATATTTGACTATCTTTTGGTCCGGCTACTAATCTTTTGATGTGGTGGCAGGCAGCTGAGGATTGCCTAGTAATCGGCCGGGGCCTGTATTCTGGGCCCCAAATTGAAGTCTTACTCCACCGGGTAGTACAGGCGGAGGCTGCCGCGGGCTTCGAGCATCAAGCCGGGGTGATGCAGGCGGGCATCATCAGAGGTCTCCGCAATGAAGTAGAGCAGCTGAGGAAGCTCTTGTGAGATACGGAGTAGGCCCTCAAGAACTCCCAGCATCGGGAACACCTGGCATCCGAGAAGGCTGTGTCAGTTACCCGGGATCTTCTTCGGGTGACGCAGGAGAGAGATCAGCTTCAAGCGAGGGAGAAGAGGTTGTTAGTCCAGATGGAGTCGGACCTCCTACTGGCTACTGACCGTGCCTTTATCCTCAA
Organism: Boesenbergia rotunda; assembly: GCA_024364735.1. Classification (NCBI taxonomy): domain Eukaryota; kingdom Viridiplantae; phylum Streptophyta; class Magnoliopsida; order Zingiberales; family Zingiberaceae; genus Boesenbergia; species Boesenbergia rotunda. Next base: position 402,318 of record JAGFNQ010000903.1, read on the forward strand.
GGATGACCTGATCCAGGCTCGTTCAGACAAGCGGGTTGTGTCAGAAAGGCTCCGAGAGACTTTGCTCGAACATGATGATACGTCCGCGGAGCTTAGGTGGGTGAGGCGTTCTCTAGAGGCGGCTGAGGTCGGGCTTCTTGCTCTTCGGGCAAGCATTTCTAGTTCGGCGGCAGCTGAGGCTGATTGGAAGGCGAAGTTCTTGGAGTCAAAGGAGTTCCGTGTGATCGTAACCGATTAGGTTATGAAGGGCTTGCAGCAGGGCTTCCATAGAGCCATTGATAAGCTGAAGAAGGACCAACTCCTCCCTCCTAATGCAGATCCACAATTATAACTGCCCCCTCAACTGTATAGAGGTCCTTTCCTGAGGCCTCGACTGGCGCTTGGTTTCGGCTCGAGGAGCGGTCGGGTTGTAATAATTTTGATTTTAAGATGATTATTTTCCCGCTTTCCTACGTGTTTGCCTTTGCCTATGTGCTCCACCGACGATTGCCTTCGAGGTGGATTCTGTAAATCTTCGCGCCTTACTTTTATGTCTGCGACGACTACTCGTTGAGGTGCAGGGGTGGTTTCCGAACCGTCTATTCTGTATTATTCGCGATCTCATTGATTGGGCCCATTAAGAGTCGTGAGTTTCTAGGCACAATAAGGGTGCGTCAGTCGAAAAGACGCCTGGCATTACTGCATCTGCCATGCCTTAACTGCTGGGAGAGACTTTCATCGTTATAAATAGGAGGAGAGGGGGAGCGAGTTTCCTCCATCCCTTTTGCTATGGCTTGCTTCCTCCATTCTTGCGGGCGTCTTCCATGCCCCTCCTTCAAAACACTGTGGGGCTCTTGGTTGAAGGACCCGACAGGGACAGAGACCTCCTTGCCACACCATTTGCAGGGGAACATGGTGGAGATGATACCCTGGGTTTCTCTGAAGCTTCTGGGGGATGTTAGGGCTCCCAGGTTATCTGGAGAGTTCAGAAAGGACCTTACCCGGCTCTCCAGGGAGCATGGGGGAGATGATGCCTCCGGATGGTTGTCTCCTGCGCTAGCAAGCTCCATCCTCTTCCGAGTCCATATTTTCCCCATGTTTTGGGCGGAGGGTGGTGTTTGGTGGGATACATCATCAGGGGAGGAAGGGTTGCCACCGCTGGTTTTTCTCTTTCTTTTTTTCATTGAGAAGCTGCGGGGGCTGTCCCCCTTCTCCTATTAAGGTTATTCTTCTTTGCGTCTTTACACGCTCTGAGGAGAAATTGCAGTCACCGGCCCCCCCTCCTCTTTTTTCTGCCTCTTTACGGTGAAGAGCGGGGTATCCAGGTGGAGCCGAGATACTCAGGGGTTACCTCAGGCATCAATCTTCATTCTGGACCACCCGGAGGGAGTATCCGAGCTGCTCATGTGTTACCTTAGGCATCCATCTTCGTCCTGAACTATTCGATGGGAGTACCCGAGCTGCTCATGTGAGACTATTCGACGGGAGTACTGATAACCGTTTCAGTCGTGTTACGGTTTCAAATACAATTTAAGTATCGAACTCCTCTAAACTAATATAGCATAGAGTAACTCGAGTCATCTCCCAACGAATGTAGTTGGTACAAGATAAATCTCAGGATTGTATTTTATTGCTTTTGAGTTTTTGATATCAAACTGAGGTTTGAATTTGAACTTTAAGTCTACAAAAAAAACATAGCAAAGCAGGTATGAAATCTAATCTAATTAAGGAAAGACAGTTCAGGTAAGGAAATCTAATTTTACCTAATTACAAGTGCAGTAAAGAAAAAGTCAACTAAAAATTAAGCATCAACAAAACTAGACACGGAACAAACCTACAGCATTAAAGAAATTTAATCTCCTAACTTAATTGCATGTAATGAAGACATAGAACTTAAAGCAATGGAAGAGCAATACAAAACAAGATTTAATCAACTAATGAACATTCCAATTGAAACTAACTGTTCTAAGAAGCATTTAATCGAACACATGATAGGCATGCTAAAAATTGATTCGAGTACGTGTCAATTGATGTGGAAAAGATCTATCCAATACAAACACTTAATAGTCAATCACAAACGCATCAAACATCAACACAATCAACACACGAATAAAATCTAAGGTTCATATGGAATAGAATTTGCTGAAGGAGCTGCTGGGCAAGCAAAGCTGTGAAGAAGAACACAAATTGCTGGATCTGATGAAGCTGGACAGCTGCTGTGAAGAAGCTGACTTTGCCGTGAGGAACTAAGACGAGTTGCTGTGAAAGAATTGTTGATCAGATGAAGGAAACAACTGCTGCTGGAATTGGAAATGCTGTAATGAAATTAGCTGCTGAATCTGACGAAGCTGGATGAAGGAACTATAGAGGAATAAACTGTGAAAAATCTACTGCTAGAAATGAAAAAAAATTACTGTAAATGAAAACAATGAAGAATTACGGTAAAGAAACGGATTGTTGCTCGTTTCCTCTCAACCCGAGAGGAAGCTGGCGAAGGAGATGGTCGGTGAGATGTCAGCTAGGGTTCGGAACCCCCAGAGCCCTAGCTATGGTGGTGGTGCTGGAATGCTTCGACGGCTGCGTTCGGCTAGGGTTCGGAACCCCCAGAGCCCTAGCTCGTCCGGCCGGCGGCGATGAAAATGGATGAGAGCTCCTCTTCGAACCCCGAAAGAAGAGATGGAGTGGGAAGTCGGAAGACCGGCCGGCGGCGATGAAGATGGATGAGAGCCGCCGGCGGTGAGAGTGGAGAAGATGGATTTGAGACGGGAACCCCTCGTCTCGTCCGTGTGTGTCATCTCTCCGCGTCTGCCCTAGATCGCGCGTCCCTGCCTCCTTTTGTTTCGCCCGTTTTCAGCAATCGGGTTTGGTTCAGTCAGTTGTGTTTGAGCTCAGGATTGATTCGGCTCAGCAATTGGTTCAGTCCAACCTTGGTTCATTCAGCCCAGCCAGTTTGATTCACTCAGCGGTTTGGTTCGGTCCGTTGGTTCGGCCAACCCAGCCAAGCCACAAGTCAAAAGAGAATTAGTAACGAACGGCTGAGATTGATTTGGCTTCATCCAACGGTCGGATCTCCTCAGATCTGAACCAAAATTTGACGATGTTGATCAAGGTTCAGGATCTACATCCCAGTGGCTCGGATCCTCCAGATTTGCAACGGATGGCTCAGATCAACCTGATCTTTGAATGGACGCGCTAGATCCCTCTGATCTTGATCCAACGCCTAAATTGTCTCTGATTTGGATGAAACCTTCAGATCTTGATCCAAGTGCCTGATTAACCTTAACCCCAGCTCGGATCCATCTGATTTGCCCTGGATGATCCAGATCTGCTTATCTTATGAATGGATGGCTCACAGTTCTCCAGAGCTTGATCGCCTTGATCTGAGCCTGATTCTGACCAATCTTGACCTCGGTCCATGATCCTTTCATACCTACAAACATAGATTCACAATTAAGTTCCAAAATCTTTCAAATGTATAAAGATTTGAAATAAAGCTCAAAATAAAACTAATCTATAGAACCGAAGGTAAATTCAAGGTTAAGCATGTAGAATAGGGGTTAAATATGAATTTAAGAGTTTGAAATAATCAATAAAATAACACTTATCAAGTACCCGAGCTGCTCATGTGTTACCTTAGGCATTCATCTTTGTCCTAGACTATTTAACGAGTCTTAGAAACTCACCGAGATGTAAATCTCCATGTATCTCTTTATGTAAATAAATGATTACTTTTGTCTACTTTTCCTGTGTATATAACTGCCTTGTATTGATATTTCAATGGTTTATCGGTCCCCCGAAAGTGGGTACGCGTTGTCTTCGCGTTGAAATCGGCTAAGTTCCCAGTTGGGTTTTGACTACTCAGCCGGGGGCATATGTCCTTGACAAAGCCTAAGTACCCCGGGTGTCGGCTGGACTGCAGGGGGTTTTAGATTACTTGGACGGGCGCGTAGGTCCCGAACCAAGCCTATGTACCTCAGGTGTCGGCTGAACCGTGGGGCATTAGGGTTTTATATTACTTGGACGGGCGCGTAGCTCATGAAAGGGGCATTAGGGTTTTAGATTACTTGGACGGGCGCGTAGGCCCCGAACCAAGCCTAAGTACCCCGGGCGTCGGCTAGACCGCGGGGTATTAGAGTTTTAGATTACTTGGACGGGCGCGTAGGCCCCGAACCAAGCCTAAGTAACCCGGGCGTCGGTTGGACCGTGGGGTATTAGGGTTTTAGATTACTTGGATGGGCGCGTAGGTCCCGAACCAAGCCTAAGTACCCCGGGTGTCGGCTGGACCGTGGGGCATTAGGGTTTTAGATTACTTGGATGGACGCGTAGGTCCCGAACCAAGCCTAAGTACCCCGGGTGTCGGCTGGACCACGGGGCATTTGGGTTTTAGATTACTTGGACGGGCGCGTAGGTCCCGAACCAAGCCTAAGTACCCCGGGTGTCAACTGGACCGCAGGGCATTAGGGTTTTAGATTACTTGGACGGGCGCGTAGGTCCCGAAACAAGCCTAAATACCCTGGGCATCAGCTGGACCGCGGGGCATTAGGGTTTTAGTTTACTTGGACGGGCGCGTAGGTCCCGAACCAAGTATAAGTACCCCGGGCGTCGACTGGACCGCGGGGCATGAGGTGTTGGGGCAATCGGCCCTGAGATGATCTGGAGGATCATGATATTTTGATGAGTGGGCAATATGGTCAAGTTAGGGTTTGTGTTATTCTCACATGTGTACATGAGTGTGCAGGTGTACAGGTACGCATGGACTTGGTTGTCAGGTGAAGGATGGCATGGAGGTAAGCTGGAGGCTTACGTGTTCATCCGAGGGACCATTGATAGCAGAGATGATGAGCCGAGGGACGCAGACTTCGAGGCGTACGTGAAGGGTGGCATGGAGGCAAGCTGGAGGCTTGCGTGCGCATCCGAGGGACGAGGGCCAAAGATGGAGAGGGCGTGAAGGCAACAGTCAAGACTGCTGGTGAAGAGTCAACTAGGTTGAGAGTGGCTGAGTATGAGTGCATGTACTCAGGGGTTAAGCCGGGAGGGTTTGAGTGCGGAAGGATTTGTACTCGGAGAGAAACCCTAGGCTTGGGTCTCGGACCAGTCGACTGGCCATGGGGCAGTCGACTGGTACCAACTGGAACAGCTGGCCAGAATTTGAACGTTATACTGCAACAGTCGAATCTGAGTGGGACCAGTTGACTGCCATTTGGGCAGTCGACTGGTAGTGGCTGTTTCAGATTCGAGCTCTATTTAAAGGAGCTCGTTTTCTCCTATTCTTTCTTGACGAAACTTTCTTGGGTAGGGCAAGTTAGTAGTCCTGTGTGCTCAGTAGCTTGCAAAGGATTGTGGAGAGGTTTCTCCACCCACAAGGAGCGACACGTTTCTAGCCGGAGGTTATCCGGGGAGTGATCCGTCGAAGGATTGTTGGATTAGTCACCTGGCCGGGGTGGATACCAACTAAATCTGGTATTGTTAGCATTGTTGTTTATTTTGCATATTATTTCCGCTGCGCTAACATCTGTGTAGAGTTCAACGATCCGAAAAAGTGCATTCACCCCCCCTCTGCACGCCACATCGATCCTTCAGTTGGTATCAGAGCGAGTACCGCTCTTGATCGGACTAACCGCCGAGGGAGCACTTGCTAGAGGAAAAGGGGTCATGGAAGATAAATTTGGTGACGACATCAACTCACCACCATCATACGAGCATGAAAATATTGAGTATTGGAGAGATAGAATGAAGACGTGGCTCGGGATGGATTGGGGTTGTAGAATGATCATTGAAGACCCATTTGAAATCCCCAAGGACAAGCATGGAAAAAGGCTTCGGCCTAGATATTGGACAAGTGAACAACAAGAACAAGCTAGGGTCAATGAGAAGGTAACAAACATCTTGATTAATATATTGCCTAATCATATTTTAAGTGGTGTAGGGAAATATTCAAATGCATGCGAATTATGGAATAAGTTGGAAGAACTTCACAAGAACCCCTCACAAGCTAAAGTAGTCGAAGCATCTAAAGAAGTAAGTTCAATGGTCCAAGAGGACCAAAATGAGAAATTGCCCATGTCATCAAGTGAGGAACCATTCACCTCATCAAGAGAAGAAGAGGAAGAATTAGTATCAAAGGTTGAGGGGGAGGAGAGACCTTCATCCTCACAAGAGCAAGAAACGACTTCCACCTCTATCAAAGCTAAGTCAAAAGAGCATATTTTATGCTTTGGTTGCAACAAAAAGGGGCACTACAAAGATAAGTGCCCACTAGGTAAAAAGGAGGTAATCTCTAAGCCGAAGTCAATTCCATTTAAATCTAATATGGGTTGTAGGGATAAGGAAGTTCAAAACAAAAGAAAGAGAATTCGGTGTTTCACATGCGGGGAGCTCGGCCATTATCATACAAAATGTCCAAAGAGTAACGAGCTCATGAAGATGGAGCATTTTAGGAAATGAGAAAAAGGAAAAAGAAAGAGGAGCACTCATCAAGGGGGAGCGCCAAGGATAAGGAAGGTATTCTCTAACTCTACTTATACTTCAAGTTTTACCATGGATGCTCACAATACTTGCTTGAATGATAGAATTAATAGTAATTGCTTGCCCATGAATGTGTTTGGTTTTAAATATCATGATAGGAATAGAAACACTTTTGTGTGCCAAAACACCAAAAATTTTACAGTTCATGATAAGTCTAGGACCTCTAGAAATAAGGACCAAGGCATAAGTTCTAAGAAAGGGAGAAATGTGTCTAGAAAAATAGGTAGACCTAGAAATGATCAAGCTAGATATAGTGATCCTAAGGTTAGGATGTTAGAAAAGGAAAATCAAGCCTTAAGGGCAAAGCTTGATCAATTAGAAAAGAACTTAGAGAAAGTCATTAAGGGATCCAAGGGATTAAATGTGATACACAAGGATCAACAACCTAGGAATGGTAGGTTAGAATTAGTATACCAACCTAGAAGGGCAAAGGTTGACAAAATGTCATATTCTAAGATGCCATTTGTCTATGATAGAGAAAAGACTAACAATGGTAAGGAAAATCCGTTTAAAGAGAAAAAGAAAGAATTAACCAGGGGCAAAGTTTGGAAAATAAAGAGAGGAGTAGTGGAAGAGTTAAGTAAGGAGGAAATTAGGGCTAGGAGCTCAAAGGAGAGCTCTGGAGGCCAAAATAGGGTCCATGGCCAATGGATCTCAGGTGGATTGCTTTTAGGAGATTAAAAAAAAAGTATAGGGTGTACCAAGAGGTTTAAAAGGCCTAAGTTAGTCTTAATCTTGTAAATTGGCACACTAAAGGGGAAGTTATAAGGAAAAAGAGGAAATTGGGATGTTAATTAAGACAAGTAGGTATTAATGTCCAAATACCATGTAACTTGATGCCATGAAGCGATTATGAATGAATATAAGAAGAAGCATCAAGGCACGGTCAAAATTAGAACTCTTGCAAAAGGTATCATGACACCTTTTAGAGAAATTTTGAAGTTTGTACCAATCCCAAGATTTGAGATAACTTTAACTGAAATTATATTTTTCCTAAGTAAATATAGGATCCACAAATGTCCTCGCAAGATTTCAGAATTTTTGGGAATTTATGGAATTAGTTAGGGATTTCTGAAATTCGGACTGAAATTCTGGAATTATCAGAAGCCAGTCGACTGGCTGGAAGCCAGTTGACTGGCAAAGTTCACAGAATGTAATTACGGGGTTGCCCAGTCAACTACCCCATGGCAGTCGACTAGGTCGCGGGTTCTATAAAAGAAAAAGCGCGCCGTGGAGAGCCAAACCTAGGGTTTTGGTTGATCTCTCCCGGCGATTTTCACCTCTCTTCAACTCCTCTTGTGTTCTAAACCCCTCCAAAGTTCTAAAACTCTTCCCTAAGGCCTTCTCTAACTCTGATCTGCTTCTAGGGTTAGTGGAAAACCCCTCTTCAAATCAACACACGCGATTTTCAAAAGTCACAATGCAAAGAGCAAAGAGGTATAGTGTTTAAAGTTCATTTCTTCATTTAGGCTTTGCATTGACACTAATATGATGATTTCTGTGTTTTGTTTGCCATTTTCTCTTGTTGGGGGTCACTTTGGTATGCATGCATGGTTTTGGTATAATAGGGTTGTGTCTAAGAGACATCGGGTGAGGGTCATCTAGACCAGGCCCCCAAGGTCCAGACGACTCTAGATTTAGAAGCCTGGAGTGCAAAAAGCGATTTGAGCAAAATGAATTTGTTCAACTCCCTTGTCGATATCTCAATAAAGGATACTTTGAGGAGAAGGGGCCTCACATTATTGAGATGATCACTCATTTCGGCATAGAACAACTTGTCTTTTGCCAACATGATGTTAATCTTGATTTGTGCAAAGAGTTCTTTGCGAATTTGACTTGTCTTGACCTAGACAATCGGGTTTATGAGTCAAGGGTAGCGGGTGTCACCATTCCGTTCACACCCATGGTTTTAGCCAGCTTCCTAGAGTGTCGGGCCTCAAACAATGTCAATACCTACTTTCCGAACATTGTTGAACCACTTGATTTCCCGGGTGTCACCATTGATCAGATTCATGTCCACTATTTCAGGAGACACAGACATGAATCTGAACGTACTTTTGACGCAAAACCCATGAGTCCATCCAGTCATGTGCTCTACAAGATTGTGGTAGAATGTCTCCTACCCATCGTCACTAAGGGGAGGGCAAGGATTAGGTTGCCTCACTGGTGATGATGTATGCGCTTGAGCGACGACTGGATATAGATGTGTCCTTGGCATGTGTTTGCCTCCATCTGTCACCTGTCCCAGAGTGTAAATGGGAAGATTTATATGCCGTTTTGCAATATGTTAACTGAATTCTTCCAATTGCGCTTTGGCATTCGGGTCACTAGTGGTCAGGTGCGCCACTTGTCAAAAGACTATGATCAAATAGGCACCGCCAATTGTCGTTGGTGGGCATTGAGTCTAGACTGGGGGTATTTGTGTGGAGGGAGCGCAGGAGGCAGCTGATGTAGGTGAGGAGCCCGCTGAGCCTATCACACGAGCAGAGTTTACCCGCCTCCAGGAGGATGTTCATACTATTCAGGAGGGCATCCAGAGTCTTCAGCAGGACCAGGCAGCTACTCAGAGGAGGTACATGGTCTGACAGAGTTTTGCCAGGGGTTTATGACCAGGCAGGATACCATGTACGAGATGCTGCAGCGATGGGATTTATCATATCAGGGTCCTCCTGCTCCTCCACCTCCTCCTCCAGATGGTGATGACCACATGTATTTCTGATCAGCTGATGCAGTTGTGGGTTTTAGTGTTGAGAGTGTTTGGCTTGATATTTTATATACTCTCAAACGCTTTATTTTCTGATGGTACTAACTTGGATGACTTCTGGCCTGTTGGCCCTAGATGTTATTGTGATGTTTATGTGTTGCATTATGACTATGTGTATTATGCACTGATCTCATGCTATATCATTAATCTATGTTTTATCTTGAAAGTGTGTTGAACCATAAAGTGCTTATATATTGCCTATATATCTCTCAAAATTTGCTTAAATATTATGCTGTATGTTGGCTCATGATTGTGATCCAAAATCGTGTACTCTATATCANTACAAGAATATGATACAATGAGTCCAAAAAGTAATCATCATATGATTGGCTCTAGGGCTCTCACTAACAATCTCCCACTAGCACTAGTGCCAATCGCTGTAGTATCTAATACCCAATGACCTAGTGTGACCATCATGCTTTATCTATGCCAAAGCCTTGGTCAAGGGATCTGCGACGTTAGCCTCTGTGGGTACTTTGCAAATCTTCACATCTCCTCGATCGATGATCTCTCGAATGAGATGGAATCGCCGTAGTATGTGTTTGGTCCGCTGGTGTGAGCGAGGTTCCTTAGCCTGCGCAATAGCTCCATTGTTGTCACAATAGAGCTGTACTGGGTCGGCTATACTAGGAACCACTCCAAGCTCAGTAATGAAACTTGCGGATCCAAACTGCCTCCTTTGCTGCCTCAGATGCAGCAATGTACTCAGCTTCTGTTGTAGAATCATCAACTGTATCCTGCTTTGAAACTCTTCCAGCTGACAGCGCCACCATTTAAGCAAAACACGAACCCTGACTGTGATCTGTAGTCATCCTGGTCAGTTTGGAAGCTAGCATCACTGTAACCCTTTACAGTTAGCTCCTCTTCGCCTCCAAATATCAAGAAATATTCTTTAGTCCTTCTCAAGTACTTAAGAATATTCTTGACTGCTATCCAGTGACGTTCACCTGGATCTGACTGGTATCTGCTCGTCATGCTCAAAGCATACGAGACATCAGGACGAGTACATAACATGGCGTACATGATAGATCCTATGGCTGAGGCATAAGGGATCTTGCTCATGCGGTCTCTCTCCTCTCTAGAAGAGGGACCTTGAGTCTTCGAAAGACTCACGCCATGTGACATTGGCAGATTTCCCTTCTTGGAATTCTGCATGGCAAACCGTTGCAAAACGGTATCAATGTATGTACTCTGACTTAGGCCAAGCAATCTTTTAGATCTATCTCTATAGATCTTAATGCCTAGAATGCAGGCTGCTTCACCTAAGTCCTTCATTGCGAAACAAGTCCCCAACCAAGTCTTCACAGACTGTAGCGAAGGGATGTCGTTCCCAATGAGTAGTATGTCATCCACATACAAGACTAGGAAGACTACTGTGCTCCCACTAACCATCTTGTAGACACAAGGTTCATCTTCGTTCTTCATGAAACCAAACTGTTTGATCGCATCATCGAATCGAAGATTCCAGCTCCGAGAAGCTTGCTTTAGACCATAAATGGCCCTATGCAGCTTGCATACTCTGCCAGTATGCTGTGGATCTATAAAACCCTCAGGCTGTGTCATGTACACATCCTCAAGGAGGTTTCCATTCAGAAACGCTGTCTTGACATCCATCTGCCAGATCTCATAATCGTGGTAGGCTGCAATAGCAAGCATGATCCGAATAGACTTAAACATCGCTACTGGAGAAAAAGTTTCATCATAGTCAATACCATGAATTTGCTTGAAACCTTTAGCTACCAGTCTACCCTTATAGGTATGAGTAAGTCCATCCATGTTAGGCTTTCTCTTAAAGACCCATTTACACCCAATGGGTTTGACCCCTTCAGGTGGATCAACCAAGGTCCAAACTTGGTTAGTGTACATGGATTCCATTTCGGATCTCATGGCTTCCAGCCATGACTCAGAATCTAGGCTCATCACAGCTTCCTGATAGGTGGTAGGTTCATTCTCAATGATCATAACGTCATCATGGTCAGGTAAGAGAAATGAATATCTCTCAGGCTGACGACGTACCCTATCAGACCTGCGAAGAGGTAAGTCTACCTGAACAGGTTGTTGTTCCACAATTTCTTGTGTAACAATCTAATCCACAATTTCTTGTGGTGCCTGTTCAGTATCCATCAAGGGCTCAGTGCTATGGTCGTTGTCTTGAATTTCTTCAAGATCAAACGAACTCCCACTAGTCTTTCTAGAAACAAAATCCCTTTCTAGAAAGACCCCAGTCTTAGCAACAAACACTTTGTGTTGACTGGGAATGTAGAAGTAATATCCCTTAGTTTCCTTGGGATATCCCACGAAATAGCACTTATCAGATTTGGGTCCCAGTTTGTCTGAGACTTGACGTCGTACGTAAGCCTCACAACCCCAAACCCTCATGAAAGACAACTTGGGACTCCTCCCCGTCCATATCGTATATGGTGTCTTCATGACAGCCTTTGATGGAACACGGTTTAGTGTGAACGCTGCCGTGTCTAGAGCATATCCCCAAAAGGATATAGGAAGATCTGCGTGACTCATCATAGATCGTACCATATCTAATAAGGTACGATTCCTCCTTTCGGATACACCATTCCACTGTGGTGTTCCAGGGGGAGTGAGTTGGGATAGAATCCCACACTCAGCTAGGTAGTCACGAAACTCATGGCTCAAGTATTCTCCACCTCGATCTGATCGAAGTATCTTAATACTCTTGCCAAGTTGGTTCTGTACTTCATTTCTGAATTCTTTGAACTTTTCAAAGGATTCAGACTTATGTGTTATCAAATACACATAGCCATATCTACTGAAGTCATCAGTAAATGTGATGAAGTACCTGTAACCACCTCTGGCAGCGACATTGAAAGGGCCACATACATCACTATGTATGAGTCCTAACAAGTCTGTCGCTCTTTCGCTATGTCCACTAAAGGGAGTCTTAGTCATCTTGCCTAGAAGGCATGACTCGCATGTTTCATATGACTCAAAATCAAATGAGTCCAGCAAACCATCCTTATGGAGCTGGGACAAGCGACTCTCATTTATGTGGCCTAAGCGACAGTGCCAGAGAAAGGTTGGGTTCAACTCATTTGATCTCAACCTCTTGGTATTCATGTTATAGATAGGGCTCTCTAAGTCTAGAATATAGAGGCCATTCATCAGAAGTGCACTACAATAGAACATATCCTTTAAATAAACAGAACAACATTTGTCCTTTATTATGAATGTAAAACCTTTGTTATCTAAACATGAAACTAAAATGATATTCTTTGTTAGTACAGGTACATAACAATAGTTATTCAATTCCAGTACAAGCTCAGAGGGCAGAGATATAGAGTAAGTCCCTATAGCAACAGCAGCAACCCTTGCTCCATTGCCTACTCGTAGGTCCACCTCGCCCTTGGCCAATGCCTTGCTATTTCTTAGCGTCTGCACATTAGTACAAATGTGAGAAGCACACTCAGTATCTAATACTCATGATGTAGAAATAGAAAGGTTGACTTCTATAACATTTATACCTGAAGTAGAAGTCTCACTTCTCTTCTTCTTCAGATCTTCCAGGTATACCTTGCAGTTCCGCTTCCAATGCCCTGCTTGCCTTGATATAATTGCTTAAGGTGGCCAATCATATCGTAAGCATTCATGTTCTCGTGTTGCTTCTGAAGCTCAGAGGACATGCAGCATAGCATTAGGCACGATACATCTAACGCGTCGTCTTGATGCTTTTGTTGAGCATCTCTAACGCTACGGATGGCTGAGGGAAGTGGTGCTTCAGGAACTGCTTGCTCTAGAACGTACAACTTACGTTCCTGTTTGAGGACTATCCTCAAGTTCCTGTACCAGTCCAGGAAATTAGCTCCAGTGAGCTTGTCCTTCTCAAGGACAGATCGCAGAGAGAGAGTGTTCGTGTTTGACATGGTAATCTACAACATAAAATGCAGAAAATAAATATCCACCATTGTATCATATTTATCATTTAACTAGGCCTTTAATTAAATGATGCTCCCACTGAATTATAGGGCTTTGGTAGAATCGAGTCATAGATGTGGTAAAACCACACTACTAGATCCACACCAACTAACTATAATTCTCGTAGGTCAAGATCCACATCATACTACGCCTTGAGTTAGCTTTGGCTAAATCGCCCAAGACTTAGTATGATCGATAGGTACCAATTACCAATTACATCTCTATGCAACTCTTGTTTATAGGATCAAGAATTAACATTTATGAATAATCTTGAGTTAGCTTTGGCTAAATCGCCCAAGACTATTGATAAATGCGATCTTGTCCTACCTTTCCAACTATTGGAATATGCCTATAGTTAGGCTCGATCCAATTGAGCTAACTAGTTACTCAATCTAATTGAGCTCAATCTAACCCAAGCGTGATAGGCGGGACCAAGGTTGTCCCTCCGCATCCCACCAAGATTAAATGCATTGCTCTGCTTTGGCAGATTCAACAATCGCATATGATCATGGTAGTGATGGGTATCAAGGCTCGTTAGGCATATACGAGTTGATTTCGATTTAGATCTAATCTAATCGATGATGTGCATCGTATCAAGGCATTTATTAAATCTAATTTAACCTAAATGTGTACTAGGTGCACATCAAAATGTGGTTCCCACATTACATGTGCATCACATACACTCATGTATATTCTATTCTATACTAACATGCATCACATACATATAAGCAAAAATAAAATATACAAGAAAATTAAGTGTGATTAGTCATGGCCCTACTAAGATCTTCTCAAGCCAATGAGAAGATCTTTTGGTCAACCTAGGGTCTAGGCAGCAGCTTCTCCAAGCTCCTCCTTCCAGAACCCTATGTGTTGTCGGCTTGCTTCCCACGAGTCCGTCTTCTCCAGAATTGCCTTCATCTTTAATTTTGTACATTACAAAATTTATACTCGAGTTACATTCGAGTCTTAAACTAATTTTAACAGAAATAATTAAAAAAAAAACCGACACGCAGGTCGCAATCACAATACAACACCCACAACACAAATAACGGCACGCAGGCCGTAATATGAATTACACACATATTTTAATCTAATTAAAATAGGGTTTTGGGCCATGATCATCACACTTCTGTACATAATTCAAAATTATGTAATTTTATAAATTTTATATAATTTTTCTACTGATTTTTAGAATTTTTCCGAGTCACAACTCCACGGCGGTCCCGGTAAGCGGGTTTCGGGCGTAATCGCGAGACAAGGCCCCTTGCGGGCTTAGGGGCAGCGCCCCTACTCATGAAATAACCTTCACGAGTGTCTTCTTGCGATTATACAACGCTTTAACCCGCTGTCCCAAAAACCATTTGGGCGAAACTTGCCATTTCGGAGAAGTTTTTCTCGGTGGCAAAGTCTACAAGTGCTTCGCACTCGTCGCTTTGCCTCTACGAGAAAAATTACTCAAAAATCCTAAAATTTAGAAAAATTACAGAAGCAAATATTTCTCTAAATTTTGTATCTAATACAAAAAAAAATAAAAACAAAACGAGCACAAGCTTCGCTCGTGGCTCTGATACCACTGTAGGGTTTTTCGGGCCACGAAAATCGCTTTTTCGCGTCGCGGAAACCCCGAAAGCCCCAATAGCAAGGATCCGAGCGAAGAAAGCCATTTCAAAAATTATGAGTGCTCGTTTACATGCTTCAAAACCCGATCTACTCCTAGATCTAAAGAGGGATAAACATTTTACCTTTGATGCGTGCCCCGTTTAATCCCGTTCGCTCCTTTTGGATGTCGAATCTCTAGGACGTCAAGTGCCGTCCCTCTAGAAGTATCCACGCGAACAAAAGTAGATGGATAAAATCCTTTAGGTGTGCTAGCACCTTGTAGGATTCGGCCAAGAGGAGAAGAAGAAGAAGAACTCCAACAATTGGAGAGGAAGAAGAGAAGACACACTTAGAGGAAAAATGAAACAAAACCCACTTTTGTTCTTCCATGGTGGCCGGCCACTTAATGGCCATTAATGGCCATTAAGTGGCCGGCCATAATGGCCACTATTGGCCATTAGGTGGCCTTCCTTAACCCCCTTTCAATTTGAATTCAAATTCAAATGGGGGGGAAACCAAGCCAAGTCATCACTTGGTCAAGTCAAGGTGAGGTGGCCTTTTGGTCAAGTCAAACTTACCTTTTATGGAATTTCCATATTTAGTCAAGTCAAACTTGACTCCATTTCTTCTCTCATGTCAAGTCTAACTTGAAGTGGAACCAAGTCAAGTCAAACTTGATTTGGATTTGGGTCAAGTCAAACTTGCCTTTTATGGACTTTCCATATTTAGTCAAGTCAAACTTGACTCCATTTCTTCTCTCATGTCAAGTCTAACTTGAAGTGGAACCAAGTCAAGTTAAACTTGATTTGGATTTGGGTCAAGTCAAACTTGCCTTTTATGGACTTTCCATATTTAGCCAAGTCAAACTTGACTTCAATTTTTCTCCATCTATTTGTTCTTTGCGTGTGACCCTATAGGTTCTTGTAACGTTGGCAATGCTTCTAACCTCTTAGAAACATAAGCAATGAGCGGTATCTAGCAACACATCATTGCTACCCAAGTTACAAGAATGTTGAGATCCAACATCACCAATGTGACTAATAATTGTGACCATCACAATATGTGACAATGTCCTTCTATCCTTGATATCTAGATTGATCTTTCATGAGGCATAGACCGTGTCATCCTCCAATCAATCTATGTGTCTTGAACTCCAAGTAGACTCACTATAATCAAATAAGCTCAATATCTCATATTGCCTTATTTGGGCATGGCCATGCACTTAGTGATCTCACTCTATCAAGACTATGATATCTCTCCCGTCATATAGGAGGGATAGATCCCATCTACATCACTCACATCCCTCCACATAATTTGTTACATACCCAGTAATCGCCTTTATAGTCCACCCAGTTACGGGTGACGCCGAGCTGCAGACTAGAGTTGAGACTGGAGCTTGGCTGAGGGAAGCTCAGGGAGTCCAGGGAGAGCTCAGTGGTAGCTAGCGTTGGCAGGTGAGTAGCTGGTGGCTGCAGGGATGGTGTCACCTGATGCTTGGTGGAGAAACAAAAGGGCGGAAGAAAGCTTCGTTGAAGCAGAGGTTTTTGCGAACAGCTTTGGGGCTTGAGTTCTTGCTACGCCTTTGAGTTCTCCACAACTTGCTTGCGTGTTCTGCAGTTCCATCTTGTGCAAGCAACTGAAATCTGAGAAGCAACCGTTCTCTACTTGAGCACTTGGAGGAAGGAACAAGAGGCTTCGAGTCCAATAGCGAGAAGACACGGAGAAAGGGTTCTTGCGTGAGATCGTCACTGGGTGGAGCTCAGGAGGAAGCTTGCTGTGTTTTTGTCCTTGCTAAGTGCTATGTAAGATTTTCCTTGTGTTTCATTGTGCTTAAACCTATATCTTTGATTGAAACGCTGTGGAGAGGTTTCTCTACCTAGAAGGAGGTTGTTTTCTATCCGGTGTTCACCGGGGCTTGATCTGCCAACGATCGCCCACCTTACGGGCATGCCAAGGAGTAGAGGCAAGTTATCCCCGAACCTTGTAAACCCTCCTTGTTAGCGATCTTGCTAGTTGTGGTGATTTGTTTTCGTTTTAGTTTTCTGCATACTTTGTTTTCTACTCTTTCCGCTGTGCTACTGATCTTTGAGTTGCAGAAATTCATAAGTGTTTAAAGTCAAAGTGATTGGCTATATTCACCCCCCCCCCTCTCTAGCCATCCGATTTCCAACATCGGCTAGTGGAAGAAGGTGGTGTTGGGTGGCCCTTGGAGACTCCGGTTCTTGGTAGATCGTCACCCACATGACATCCAAGAGGAGAGGGTCATATAATAGAAGATCGCGAGGTAACAAGAGGTATATAACCTTCTCTTATGGCTCTTTGATTTCTATCATTTTAGGTGGTTGTTTAATTATCATAGTTTGATTATTTTTTGTTAATTAATTGTATGATAATTAATTTGTCATGGACCTCGATAATAAACACAAAAACCGGCAATCCACTCATCATCTTTTCCGCGACTAATTGGTTAGACAAGTTATAAGGCTCGACCATCATGTTTGGCCAAGTTGTAACTCGAATCAATTAGTATGATGATGAGATGGTCGTTTGGGAGATAGGATTCCATTCGGATTAAATTTTTAATACGTGGACATGGAGAGGTCTCTCATGGACGACCCAGTATTCGCATAGGAAACCAGCCAAGCTATCCAACAGACTGTTCATGTCTGATGCTCTTTGCACCAATAATCTCCCCCAAATTGATGTTTGACAATAATCTTAAGTTAGGTTTTAGTCTAAGGGTTTTCAATCAATACTTTGGGGAAAATTAAGGAAATCTAACATACTTAGGTACTCTCTCCCCCTTTGACACACATCAAATAGAAATAGAAGGCAATAATAATGATTTTAAAATTTGCACCAACAAAACGTTTTTTGAAAATATTTAAGTTTTTTTTAAGGAAAATATACTTTTCAAAAATTCTCCTTTTTTTGATTTATTCTTTAAACCATGTACTCCCTTGTTTTGTTTTGAAAAATATTTTAGGGAACGCTAAGTACTTAAGTAATATTTGACAAGATAAGTACTTTATTGATTTGAATTTCTCTAAATCTGACATAATCCTAGGAATCTTGTTGACCACAAGAAAGTTTCCTATGCGTCTTAGAAATTTTCCAATCAAGATAAAATATTTCCAATTTAAGCATCAAAAAATAAATTTGTTGGTTTGTATTCCTCCCCAATCTAACACAATCCTAGGAATCATGTTGACCACAAGAAAATTTTCCTATGTATCTTAGAGATTTTCTAATCAAGATAAAGTATTTTCTGTGGGATCATTTAGAAGCGATAGAGGGATCGATTAAATCTTTTTTGGAAAAATAAGAGCAATTACGCAGCAGAAAATTCAAAACAATGCTAACACAGTTTTCTTTTACTTGGTTCGAAGTCTAGATCGGCTCCTACTCCAAGGCCCACGGTCCTTGACCGTTTATGTTGGGCAATTCTATATTTCGCAAAAGTATTACAAGTTTGAAGTACACGAATACAGAATTTAATTTAAGCATATAAATTAAATTTACCGACGACCAGAGAAGAATTTGGAGATCGGAGCAACGAGTCGTTGTTGGCGCTTGAGACATGAGCACGGAGCATTTGGAGCAGAGCGCTTGAACGTTTTCGTTGGAAGCAATTGTGTCTGGAAGCAAGGGGGTGAACCCCTATTTATATAGGCTTCTTGGGCGCCTGTGTTGAAGGGGGTGCCTGACACGTGGCCTCTCTGCGCGAATCCTCATCGGCAGACTTGGCCTGCGCTTATCCCTTCAGTTGGGGCGGCTAGGAAGACTGGGGTGCCTGTATGGTCACGGGCGCCTCATGATGACGTGGCAGCTCAGCTTCGCAGATTTGTGAAAATCCCTTCTTGGGCGCCTGTCACCATACAGGTGCCTGTATGATCAGGCACTTGACTCTATTCAGGCGCCTGGTAAGCAGTGAACTTCAGCCTTAGTTCCTGTAACCAGGGTTAGTTCATAAACACAAACAATATATAAGTTAAGTCCAGAAAACAGCCTGAGCTGTTTTGGTTCTGACTTTGGGCTTCCAAAATGGAACCCTAGGTCGAACCAACGCCTAATGTTCCCTCCTACAGGGAACGCATCCTCGCCTACTCCTCTCTGGAGAATTTACCTTTTTGCCAATCGACACCTCCGGTTGGACTTTTGCCCAATCATCCGAATCAGGTCTTCGTGCCCAGTCCGCGACCAGGACTTATTGCCCAACCCTCGGTCAGGTCTTTAGTGCCCAGTCCTCGTCCAGGACTTATTGCCCAATTCCTTGAATTAGGGCTTCGTGCCCAGTCCGCGACCAAGACATTGCCCAACTCTCGGTCAGGACTTAGGTGACCAACCCTCGGCCAGGACTTATTGCCCAATTCCTTGAATCAGGACTTCGTGCCTAGTTTACCTAGGACTTTTCCTGCGCACTTAAACAACTTCATTAGATCATGAGATAACCTTAACTTATGAACCCTTTGCCATTATCAAAACTCAGGTTCAATCTTGGTATTTCTGGCACCAACATTTTCAATATATGTATTTAATTTTTGACAAATAATAAATTTCTTGGTTTGAATATCTCCCCAATCTGACACAATCTTAGGAAACCTTGTTAACTATAAGTAAAATTTTCATATGTGTCTTGAAGATTTCGCCAAACTCAAGAAATTTTCTAAAGATTTTCAAAGATGTTCGAAAAGATAAAAGATTTTCAAAATAGGTTTTGGAAAAATGAGAATATTATATTTTCAAAAATAAAGTATTTTTGAAAAGATAGTGATTTTTGAAAATATAGTATTTTTGAAACTGTAAATGGTTCTTTTAATTTGAACCTCCCCCGAAATCTAACGCAGTCCTAGGAAGCTTGTTGACTACGTGTTGAACTTCCTTTGAGTCTTAGGGTGTGATACAAACAAAAAAAAACTTACATTATATATATATATATATATATATATATATATATATATATATTAAGTTCAAGTAATCAAAAGATAAATTGTTCTATTGATTGGGACTCTCCCAATGCCTGTTACAATTTTAGGAATACTTGCAGATCATAAAAAATATTTCATGTGTCATTAGAATTTATCTAAATCATAAGAGAAATTAAAGTGTTTTTAGAAAAATATAACAATTTTGAAGAAGTATTTTTCAAAAAACATTTTTAAAGAAATAAATTTTTAAAGTAATATTTTTCGAAAAATATTTTGTAGGACATAAATTTTTGAAGTAATATTTTTGCAAAAATAATTTTTTGAGCAAAAATTACTTTTTAAGATATAATAATTTTTTGGAAAGAATAGTTTTTCAAAAATAATTTTTCAATACAAACGTTTGAAAATACAATAAACACTAACTCCTCCTGAACCAGATACCTTCTGGCTACCCTTGTTAACTACAAGACTCTCTTCTTAAGTGTCTTAAGGGACTTTAGTGTTAACCTAGAGGGTTTGTGTCTTAGTGTAGGTCATACAACTTTCAAAATGATATATAATTTTTTAAATATATTTATAAGTACACACAATCACGTATGGAATTCATTAAAACATTATTATGTTTAGTCACTATTTTAAAAATAGGTTTTTAAGAAAATATTCTAAGGATTTTTGAAAATATTTTGAAAATATTTATCAGTTGATTAGTTCTTTTCATCTCACCCATTCTAAGTATCACAGTACAAACAAGCATGATAACCTTATGCGTGTTTGTGAGATGCTTGAATAATTTTTCTTAATTTAATTTTATAGATTATTTCACCTTTAGGTAGATTCATGTTTAAAAATTGGTAACTTAAATGTAACTTTCGATAATTGGCTTCTAGGTCTTGGCAAGGCACAGGGACTTTCTTGGTTATCGGAACAATGACCTTTTTCGTAGACAAAGCCTTTTAAAGAAATGATACTTTCAATTTAATTTTTGAAATACTTTCGTCTAACTAGTCTAGGATGTGGCTGTTGATGCAGTCTGACCCGATTGTTGTTTTGGTATTGACACCGATTTAAGTTTGGTTGAGTAAATTCGGCTTAAGTCCTGGTCGGGGACTGGGTATGAAATCCTGGTGAGTGAATCTGGGTGATGGAAACCCTAGTGAGTGAAGCTGGGTTACTAAAATCCCGGTGAGTGAAGCCTAGTCTTAGTGAGTGAAGTCGGGTGACTGAAATCCCGGTGAGTGAAGCCGGGGTGACTGAAATCCCGGTGAGTGAAGCCAGGTGATGGAAACTCCGGTGAGTGAAGCCGAGTCTTGGTGAGTGTATCTAGGTGACCAAAATCCCGGTGAGTGAAGACGGGTCCTAGCGAGTGAAGCTAGGTGACGGAAACCTCGGTGAGTGAAGCCAGGTCCTAGCGAGTGAAGCTAGGTGACGGAAACCCCGGTGAGTGAAGCCGGGTCCTGGTGAGTGAATCTAGGTGACGGAAACCCCGATGAGTGAAGCCAGGTCCTAGAGAGTGAAGCTAGCTGACTGAACCAAGTGACTGGATCGGTCTAGAGTCCGATCAGGAGTTGGCACGAGCTCCCTTGGTAATAGATCGGTCTGGTGACCGATCCTGAGAGTCTCATCGGTCTGGTGAACGATCAGGAAGAAAACAGAAGCATTCTGTGTGGTTTCTGTTTGGCTTCTGATCGTTCTAGTGAACAATCAGAGAAGAGATCGTAGGCTTCTGGAGAAAACCTTGATCGGTCAGTGTGACCGATGAAGGGCCTCCTGTGTTGGAAACGAGATGGCTAGAGAGGGGGGGTGAATATAGCCAATCACTTTTCTTTGAAACTTGACAAGTTTCCTGCACTCAACTTATCAGTAGCACAACGGAAGAAACGAAATGAAGCAGTGCAGTAAATGAATACAGCAACCGAAAACAAACAACCACAATTAGCAAGATCGCTAACAAGGAGGGTTTACAAGGTTCGGGGATAACTTGCCCCTACTCATTGGCGTGCCCTTAAGGTGGGCGATCCCTTGATCGTCGGCAGATCAAGCCCTGGTTATCACCGGATAGAAAGCAACCTCCTTCTCGGTGGAGAAACCTCTCCACAGTGTTTCAATCACAGATAAAGTTTAAGCACAAAGAAACAACTAGAAGGATCTTACTCAAACACTTAGCAAGGACAAGAACACAGCAAGCTTCCCTGAGCTCCACCCAGTGGCGATCTCACGCAAGAACCCTTCCTCGTGTCTTCCCACTGTCGGACTCCAAGCTCCTTGTTCTCTCCTTCAAGCGCTCAAGTAATGGATGATTGCTTCTCGAAATCAGTGGCTTGCTCAAAGTGATGAAGCTTCAAGAACACAGCAAGCTCGTGATGGAGAACTCAAGGCTCAGCAAGAAGATTAGTTCCAGAACTCTTCTTCCACGAAGCTTGCTTCCGCGCTTTTGATTCTCCACACAGCACCAGGTGACAACATCCTCCGTAGCCTCCAGCTGCCAACGCTAGCTACCACTGAGCCCTCTCTGGTCTTCCTGAGATCCCCTCAGCCAAGCCCCAGTCTCGGCTCCAGTCTGCAGCTCGGCCGTTGCAACCTGAAATGGAGAATCGGACAAACCTGCTCCAAGGAAAGCCTCCATTGACCACTCCTTGAGTGTTTGAATCCTCCCCTGTCACCTGCAGCTTAATCAGGGTGTTAGAGCAGCGTATCACACAGTAAATCAAATATCAGATGTAAGTGGCAGCAAATCGGATATGGTCAGACGCGAATAGAGCGTCTGACAGTGCGATTTGAATTAATGTGATCGGTCACCGGACTGATCCAGGGCGTGTGGGTCGGTCACCAGACCGATCCACTGCTTCGCTGGGATTCCCAGCTCTCGCGGCTATACACGCCTGATTGGTCATCGGACCGATCAGAGTGAAGCATGATCGGTCACCAGACCGATCAGAGTGAAGCCTGATCGGTCACCAGACCGATCAAAGTGAAGCCTGATCGGTCACCCAGACCGATCAGGTCAGATGAACAGTGATTTTTTAATCAGATCCAAAGTCTCTGATCGGTCACCGGACCGATCCAGGACTTGATCAGCAAGGGAACTCACTCACCGTCCGCTCCCTTATCGGTCACCAGACCGATCAGGAGCAAGGCAGTGAGAAAGTAGCCTGCTCCCTGATCGGTCACCGGTCCTATCAGGAGCCACACAGTAGGTTCCCAACCTCACTGTGTGCTCCGTGATCAGTCACCAGTCCGATCAGACATCGCTTGATCGGTCACCAGACCGATCCATGAA
The DNA here is from genome assembly GCA_024364735.1 of Boesenbergia rotunda. NCBI lineage: Eukaryota > Viridiplantae > Streptophyta > Magnoliopsida > Zingiberales > Zingiberaceae > Boesenbergia > Boesenbergia rotunda. The sequence goes on from JAGFNQ010000903.1 coordinate 425,338, forward strand.
GGAGCAGCATGCCAATATCCCTGATCGGTCACCAGACTGATCCAGGGACTCAAACCTAGCCCTCCAAGCTAGGAATTCATCCACCTTAGCCCTCCAAGCTAAGGATTTTTCCATCTAACCCTCCAAGTTGGGAATTTGCACCTAACCCTCCAAGTTAGGACTTTCCACCTAGCCCTCCAAGCTAGGATTTTTCACCCAACCCTTCCGAGTTAGAACATCATCCAACCTAGCCCTCCAAACTAGGCACCTGACCCTCCAAGCCAGGACTTTTTCACCTAATTCTCCAGGATGGGAATTTGCACCTAACCCTCCAAGTTAGGACTTTTCACCTAGCCCTCCAAGCTAGGACTTTTCACCCAACCCTTCCGAATTAGGACTTTTCAAATACCTAGCCCTCCAAGCTAGGATTTTTCACACCTAACCCTCCAGGTTAGGATTTTCCAACACCTAGCCCTCCAGACTAGGATTTTCAACACCTAACCCTCCAAGTTAGGATTTTCCAACACCTAGCCCTTCAGACTAGGATTTCCCATACCATGCCTGATCCCCGATCAGGACTTAATCATAATCAATAATCATCCACCTAAACTAAAATCGGTGTCAACACCAAAACAACAATTAGTGTCAGACTGCATCAACAATCTCCCCCTTTTTGTTGTTTGACAACCCGATTTTAAGTTTAGGGATTCTCAATCAATAGCTCAACTTTAGAATCATAGGGGAATCCAGATCCTCCCCCTACAACATGATCATTCTAAACTTAACCAATCCACACTCTCCCCCTTTGTCGAACACCGAAAAGGAGCTGGAGGGACTGTTAAGTTGTAAACAAACTCCCCCTCAACCCTAGGGGTATCCCAAATCAACAAAGATGTGATAGGTTGTTGGATAACCATACGAACACATGTGAAAAAGATAGAGCAATCACATGCATCATATGAACACGAAGTATCAACTCACAAAGCATGCCACAACATTGATATGTATCAGGTAAACATGGCATTACAAGCATGAACATAGCAAAGTAGCAAATATACAAATCATGATCATATAAACAACATGGCATCAACAATAAGCATACTAAGAGTAGATAAGCATGTAATTCAAGGTCAGACAAGTCAAAGCATAAAACAAGTATCAAGATACGTGTGGCACAAGGCCACAATAGTCAAGTCACAGGGCATACAACCCAAGAGTCATACAAGTCATGCATAAGGAAAGGTAAGAGACATCCAAGCTCAAACATCAGCGGGAGGGTCGTCATCGTCCACGAGATCATCCATCGTGGTATTAGTAGGATCAAGAGACCCAGGTGCAGTACTCGATGAAGGTGCACCTCCTGGAAATGTGTGGCTGCGCCACTCATCATACCATGTCTGCTGGAGGGTACGAGTCCCTGAGACCTCAGTCTAGATCCTGGTCAGTCGGCAATCAAGAGAGCGAAAACCTGACCGAAACTCCTCGCGATCTGTCTCCCTCAACTGAACAAACTCCTGTAGCATATGATCCAGCTCTGAGATCTACCAGCGCAGATCTGGATCCGGCTCGTCATAGTTATCATCATCAGTAGCAGCGGCTGGCGCCTGAACTTGTGGACCTCCCCTTGGTAACTCACCAAGAACCCTACCATCTTTCCAAACCAACATCCGATCGGGCCCCCGAACAATGATGCCGGACTTGGCGAATGCTCGCCGGCCAAGTCTGTAATCCTGTCGTACCATAGGCATCGTCCGGCCCTTGGTGACATCCACACCTACTGACAGGAGCCAGTCGATGATGACGTGACCAAAAGGCATGTAGACCGTGCGTCGGCTGGACTCTCGATAAGATAAGATGGACTGGAAGATGCTCTCCATGATATCGAAGTCCAAACGGCGGTGTATGCCGTAGAGCATCAGACAATGATAGGGTCGGATCTCAGCTAAATGTTTGGAGGTGATTGGGAGGATACAATTCGTGATGATTTTGAACAATATGTATCTAGTGGGAGAAAGACGGAGTGCAGCAAAGGTAGGAAAGTCAAGGCCAAGCTCATCAAGACCGTCTGGGCGGGGATGACCAAAGAAATACTGATTGACAGAATCAGGGGTGACATCTGCAAATGGTGATAGTAGGGGATTAGGAAGCTCGGGATAGATCGAATACATGTTTGGTGATCGTCGACCACCCAGAAAATCGGCAATTATGTCATAAGAAAAATCGAGAGTCTTTTTGGCGACTCGAGTAGTGAACTCGAAACCGCCTTGAGGACCCTACTGAAGGTTATTGTAAAACTCCGAGACTAGGTCATAGTTGATGGTCCGCTCTAAGGAGAGGAGGAACCCAAGATTGTAAAAAGTAACGATCTCCATGATCGATGGATAGTACTCAGTCAGGAAAGGAACATCTATGGATCGGCAGGGTAGCATTTTAAATGTCCTTGATTGAAAAGACTGCTCACAGGCGGCGTTTGGAAATCTAGAGCTCGAAGAGGGCTGTGGCCTCTTGGAGGGGGTATAGGAAGAGGGGGCTTTCCCCTTGGAACTGCCCTCTGTAGCCTCTTTGCCCTTGGAAGACTTTCTAACGAGTTGAATTAAGCATACGATCATGAATTGATCAGGGAAGTGATCACAAATGGTTTGAATTGATTGATCAGGATGGACATAGATTGAATCACACATACAAGAGTTGATCATCATAGATAAGACTCAATCAGTTAATGCAAGGTAACACATTTGGTTTAAGGTTTGATCATTGACATAAGATGAGAAAATAAGGTCACGGCCAAGACCATAGAGTCACGGTACAACAGCAAGAACAAGAGCAAAACCAAAATATGATTAGCTTCACAATATAATCCATGACATGATTCGAAGGGAGAAGTTAAGGCAAAACTCACTTTGGTGCCATTGGTGTCGTTCTTGGAAGTAGAGAGGAAGAACAAGCTTGCGCAGAGAGAGACTCGGCGCAAGTGATGATCGCGAGGTCCTTCGGCGAGAGAGAGACGCAGGACGCAGGAAGAAAAACAGGGCTTGGAGAAGACTCCTTATCACCGCACACTCACGAAAGGGAGACGAGGGCACTGGGAAAAGCTCTCGCACAGGGTTGCGCAAGAAGGGTTTTCGGCGCTAGGGTTCGGGAGATGGAAGTGTTTCACGAAGTTATTCGGTTGGTGGATCGGTCCACCAACTAGAATTTAATGCGTCTGAACGGATCACTGTTCGATCTGATCGCACCCAAACCGATCAGGCTACAACCTGATCGGACTGACTGGATCCTGATCGGTCGGGTGACTGATCAGACGCGCTCCTGATTGGTCAGTTGACCATTCAGGATACGAACAGTAGGGTCCGGAGGAAAACCGCTGGGCTCCCTGATCGGTCTGTGGACCGATCTCCACAGGGTGCCAGATCGGTCTGGGGACCGATCTAGGCTAGCTCAGTATACTTATTCAAATTTTTGGAAGGTCACGGCTTGCCTCGCTGATCGGTCTGTGGACCGATCACCACAGGAAGGAGCTAGATCGGTCCGGGGTCCGATCAGCCCTATGCCTGATCGGTCCGGTGACCGATCAGGGTTCCTGATATTCCCTGATACGAACTGAAATGTTCAGTTTCAGAATTTCTGAAACTTTCCAACGAGATCTGCTGTAGTTTATCAAACTTGGACATGATCTCATGACTAGAATTGATCCCTGAACGAGGATCAAAGGTCCTTATGGGTTCAATAATCACTTTGACCCATCCAAATGGAGTCAAACTCAAACAACAATCAATCAAGCAAATTCAATCAAGTTTTGGTTCCAAATCCAAGTTTCCAATCAAGTTTCCTTAATTGGAATGTCCAAGTATGATCATGGAGCCAAATACACATATGTTATGCATTGGTTTTCCCCATACTTGGTCACCACAGTGATTATTATCTCGTCAACTTAATTTCTCAAGGGATGCAATGACATTTTGAGAAATTTAGCTGAACCTAACATCTCACCCCATATCTAGCAAACAAAAACATTTTGGTAACCCTTATAGTTTATGTGAGATGTCCTCAAAGTTACCCAATTGTTTCCCAACAATTTGAAATAATCATAGAGGGTTTGAATGCAAATAGAAAAACTATGAAGCGCGACACATTCCCAACTCCCGTCTTAGAAAACTAAACTCATTTTCGGAAAGTGGTTTTGTGAAAATGTCGGCTAGGTTTGATTTGGACTCTACATGTGAGAGTACAATATCTCCCCTAGCTACATGATCCCTAATGAAGTGGTGTCTTACTTCAATGTGTTTGGTCCTAGAGTGATAGACTGGATTTTTGGTTAGATTGATTGTGCTAATGTTATCACATAACACTTGCACACTCGTGTAACTCAATCCATAGTCCTCTAAAGTATGTATCATCCACAACAATTGTGATACACTCTCTCCCATGGCGATATATTCTGCCTCGGTCGTGGAGAGAGCAACACAATGTTGCTTCCGACTTGACCAACTTACTAAGGACGAACCTAAGAATTGGCAACCCCCACTTGTGCTCTTCCGGTCCAACTTACATCCAGCGTAGTTGGAATCCGTATAGCCAATCAAATCAAAAGATTCGGTACGGGGGTACCAAAGACCTACACCAATTGTGCCCTTGAGATATCTCAAAATTCACTTAACAGCAATTAAATGAGATTCCTTGGCACAAACTTGATACCTAGCGCACATAGCCACAACAAATAGTATATCAGATCGACTAGCTGTGAGGTACAGCAAGCTACCAATCATGCTTCGATATTGAGTTAAATCAACGGGTTTACCACTCTCATCCTTGTCTAATCTTGTGTTTGTGGCCATGAGAGTGGTTACCTCTTTTGAATCACTCATATTGAATTTTTGAAGCATTTCTTGTGTATACTTTGATTGGTGCACATGGATACCATCGCGAGTTTGCTTGATTTTAAGTCCAAGGAGGAAAGTCAACTCTCCCACTAGACTCATTTCAAACTCACTCTCCATGTGTCCAATGAACTCATTTAAATAACCCTTATTGTTTGAGCCACAGATTATGTCATCGACATATACTTGGGCTACAAAAATATTGTCACCATCTCTTCGTAGAAATAGTGTAGGGTCTATTTGGCCTCTAACGAAGCCCTTGTCAATCAAGAATGTCGACAACCACTCATACCAAGCCCGGGGTGCTTGTTTAAGGCCATAAAGTGCCTTTTTGAGCTTGAACACGTGGTTTGGGAATTCGGTACTCTCAAACCCCGGAGGTTGTTCGACGTAGACCTCTTCTCGAATTAAACCATTTAGAAAGGCCGATTTGACGTCCATTTGATATAATTTGAAACCACGATGTGCTGCAAATGCAAGCATCAATCGGATGGACTCTAATCGTGCCACAGGAGCATAAGTCTCATCATAATCAAGGCCTTCAACTTGACTGTAGCCCTTGGCTACCAAACGTGCCTTGTTTTTAATGATCTCTCCCTTATGGTTCAATTTGTTCTTGAAGACCCATTTGGTTCCAATAATGGTGGTCTTCTTGGGTCTAGGGACTAAGTCCCAAACTTGACTCCTTTCGAATTGACCTAGTTCATCTTGCATTGCAATGATCCAGTCGGGATCATTTAATGCTTCATCAATTTTCCCATGTTCAATTTCGGAAATTAGGGTAACCTCATTAGCCTCATTCCGGAAGAATAATCTAGTTCTAACCCCCTGATGGATGTCTCCAACAATCTGGTCTTGGGGATGACTAGAGGATAATCTAGTTTGCCTAGGAGTTGGTGGTGCTTCTTGAACGGGTTCACCAGACACAAGTTCAGCCTCAGGATCCGGCTGATCAATGGGTTGTCTAGGTTCACTGTCATCAGACTCATCACCATCAACAACACTCGGAGTTTCATTCAAACTTAGTCTCCTAAGTTCGAGTTGAACTCCTTCTATATTTTCTGATTGGTCACTTGACTTTGGAACTTCTTCAAAGATCACATCAGAAGACTCTTCAACTAATCTAGACTTCTTGTTGTAGACTCGGTAGGCTTTGCTAACGAGGGAGTACTCGACTAGTATCCCTTCATCAGCCTTTGCCGAGAACTTTCCAAGGTGGTCCTTGGTATTTAGAATGAACACCTTACAACCAAACACCCTAAGGTGTTTAACCGTAGGTGGTTTCCCAAACCAAAGTTCATGAGGAGTCTTTCCTAGAAACCTATGAATGAGGACTCCGTTTTGCACATAGCAAGCTGTATTTACAGCTTCGGCCCACAAGTAACCCGGGAGTGAGTACTCATTGAGCATGCTTCGTTCAGCCTCTTGAAGTACACGGTTCTTCCTCTCTACAACACCATTTTGTTGTGGTGTTCTAGGAGTAGAGAACTCATGCTTATAATCTCTATCTTGACAAAATTCTAAAAACCTTTGATTTTGAAATTCACCTCCATGATCACTTCTGATTGTCTTAATGGTTGATGATTTTTCATTTTCAACTCTTCTACAAAAAGAAATGAACACATCTGAGGTTTGGTCCTTATATTTTAAAAAGTAAGTCCATGTGTATCTAGTGAAATCATCAATGATCACAAAGCAATATCTACTTCCATTCAAAGATATGATGGTACTACAATCAAATAGATCCATATGAAGTAAATCTAATGCATTGGAAGTACTTACAGCGCTCTTACCTTTATGTGCAGATTTTGTTTGCTTACCCATTTGACATGCATCACAAAGTTTGTCTTTTTCATACTTGATGCTCGGTAAGGCACGGACTAATCCCTTGTTGGCCAACTTCCGGATGTTCTTCATGTTTACATGAGCTAGCCTCCGGTGCTAAAGGGTGGACTCTTCTTCTTTTGACATGAAACACTTAGCAGAAACATTAGTAGCACTTTTAAATGAAACTTGATAAATATTGTCTACTCTTGTTCCTACTAGTACTGTGTCCAAGGTGTCATTGTGTCTAACTAGACATTGACTTGGTTGGAAATCAATTGTGTAACTCGTGTCACACAATTGACTCACACTTAGGAGATTAAATTTCATCCCCTTGACTAGAAGGACATTTGAGATTCTAAGACATTCGGATATTTGAATGTCTCCTATTCCTATGACCTTAAGACTACCATTGTTACCAAATGATACATTACCTCTACTTTTCTTATGAAGTGTAGTAAACAATGATCTATCCCCGGTCATGTGATTGGAGCATCTACTATCTGTTGGTGCAGGAAGCACCATATCGAACCTGGTTTTGATATTGGCAAAGGATTCAAAGTTAAGCTTATTTGTGATCTAACGTTGTTCACTGAGTGTGCAGAAAAAGCCCTAGCGAAGGACTGCTAGGCACCTGGCGAAAGACTGCCAGTATCCAAGCCCTAGCAAAGGACTGCTAGGCACCTGGCGAAGGACTGCCAGTATCCAAGCCTTAGCGAAGGACTGCTAGGCACCTGGCGAAGGACTGCCAATATCCAAGCCCTAGCGAAGGACTGCTAGGCAACTGGTGAAGGACTGCTAGTATCCAAGACCTAGCGAAGGACTGCTAGGCGCCAGGCGAAGGACAGCTTGGGACTAAAGCCCTAGAGAAGGACTGCTAGGCGCCAGGCGAAAGACAGCTTGGGACTAAAGCCCTAGCGAAGGACAGCTAGGTAACTGGCGAAGGACTGCCAGTATCCAAGACCTGACAAAGGACCGTCAGGCAAAAGTCCAACCAAAGGAGCGGTTGGCATCAGGTAAACTCTCCCGAGAGGAGTAGGTGAGGACGCGTTCCCCGTCGAGGGAATAGTAGGCGTCGGTTCGACCTAGGGCTCCATTTTGGAGACCAAAGTCAGAACTAAGACAGTTAAGGCTGTATAAATAAATATTTTATTGTTGCATTGTGTTTTGGACTAACCCTGGATGCAGGACCGAAGGAACGTGTGTCTGCAGCTCAGAAAGCCTCAAAGGAGAGAGGCAATGGCTGATTAGGGCGCCCGGAGTGTCCCGGGCGCCCCCAAGGTGCATACAAAACAAGTCAAAGAAAAAAGGGTTCGAACAGCTGCTGGGCCGGGCGCCCCCGTGCTCCCGGGCCCCCGCTGCTCCCGGGCGCCCCCAGCGTCCCGGGCGCCCCCATGCGCATGCCTCGAACCAGAAGCCTTCGAAGCCAGAAGATAAAGCTTTGACCAGTCAATGCAGGCGCCCCGAGCGCTACGGGCGCCCCGGTCAAAGCGGATCCAGAGGATCAGACGCAACTGAGAGCTCTGCGGATTATAGGCCACGTGGGGGGCGCCCCCGACGTCCCGGGCGCCCCCAGGCCCTATATAAAGGGCCCTCGACCAAGGCTTCAGGACAACAATTCTCTCAACGCCTCAAATCTCTTCTACGCTCGTGCCTTGCTCCGGAAACACTCCAACTCGAGCCAACGATGTCCCGCTGCCCAGAAAAAGTCAATACACTCCGGACGTCGGTAACGAAGAGCGCAATTCTTTATTATTATTTTCGTGCACTTACTTTGTAACTAAATTCTGTAACTATTATTGCGCTTCATATAGAATTGCCCAAAGTAAACGATCAACGACCATGGGCCTTGGAGTAGGAGTCGACACAGGCTCCGAACCAAGTAAAATCGACTGTGTCTTTGTGTTGTGTTTATTTTTACTTCCGCTGTGCAATTGCTCTTTACGAAAGTCCGAACGATTTCCGATATTCACCCCCCCTCTATCGGTTTTCACGATCCAACACTATCAACGAACCAAGTTGATAGATGCTCCCCCTCAATCATAACCTACACAATTCGAAAAATAGAAGTTTTAGGTACCCAAACCTTGGGACCTAAAGCATCAACTAAAAATGACTTAGGCACCCATGCCTTGACAACTTTCTTTTGTGTTTTGGGTGTCCTAGATTGTCTCATGTCAGTCCTAGACATGAGAGACACAAATGAGGGTTCCTTAGGGCGGTAACCAATATCGGCCCTATTGTAAACTGCCCTTTGGGCATTTAGGATCATATCTAGGGTCTTAGAGCTAGTTGAGAACTTCCCAAGAATATTCTTAAGCTTCTCAACCTCACTCTTCAATGATTGGTTTTCCTCTACTAACAAGTTATCATGCAAATCATTTACTTCCCCAACCTTAGAGGATTTCAAATTTACGATCTCATGTTTCAATGATTTAATTTCATCTTCTAGCAATTCGACATGCAAATCATCAATGTTATCATCTCTAGAAGCCTTCAATTGATCAATTTCTAATTGCAATACTTTAACCTTATTCTTGGACTTTTTAAGCATACTAGTTAAACATGCAATTGCCCTATAACACTTTTCAAGCTCGGGAGAAGTTACCTCTTCATCATCCGAAGATGATGAAGCCGCGTTTGAGGAGCTTGAAGATTCACCACTGCTCTCCTCTCCAAGAGCCATAAGTGCCACATGCCTTGTGCTCTTCTCCTCCTTCTCTTCATCGGATGAGCTAGAAGATGACTCATCCCAAGTGGCCTTCAAGGCCTTCTTCTTCTTCTTGGATTTTTCTTCTTTCCTCTTGGATTTCTCCTCCTTCTTAAGCTTTGGACATTCATTCTTGAAATGCCCTTTCCTACCACACTCAAAGCAAGAGGCATTAATCTTATCAAGTTTGGATTCACTAGTGTTACCTCTACTCTTGAATCGTCGATCCCTTCTCATCATCCTTCGCACGAAGTTCGCCATTTCGGATGAAGAAGAGTCACTGCCATCTCCTTCGGAATAGGACTCGGATTCGGAGGAGGATGAAGATGAGGAGACCTCCTTCTCCTTCTTCTTCTCCTTCTTCTTCTTAGTGGTTCGATCCCCTGCAACTAAGGCAATCCCCTTCTCCTTAGGGCCTTTGTTAGTCATCTCATGCAATTCCATCTCACAAAATAAGTCATCTAACTTAACAATAATAGATCCTTGGATACTTTGTAGGCATCCACCATGGATGACCACAAAGCATTCCTTGGAAATGCTTTCAAGACATACCTCACAAGGTCGCGATTCTCGACCTTTTCATCAATTGAATGAAGTCCATTGAGGACTTCCTTGAACCGGCTATGGAGCTCACTTACCGACTCATTCTCCTTCATGGAGAGATTTTGGAGTTGATTGAGGAACAAGTCCCTCTTGGCAATTCTAGAGTCTCGGGTGCCTTCATGGAGCTCAATGAGTTTGTTCCACAAGTCCTTTGCACTTGTGAAAGGACCAACCTTGATGAGTTGGTCTTTGTTCATGCCACATTGTAGAGTGACAACCGCCTTTGCGTCGGCTTCACTTTTTCGTGTTTGTTCGGCAGTCCACCGTGAAGACTCGAGTTCTTTACCTTCATCATCCTTAGGAGGGGTGAATCCCTCCTTCACCGCGAACCAAGTATGGATATCCATCTTCAAATAGTATTCCATCTTTGATCTCCAATATTGAAAGTCGGCGCCATCAAAGAATGGAGGTCGGGTGGTGGAGAAGCCTTCTCTCAAAGCCATCTTGTTGAAAACTCTCGGATGTTAAGCCGTGTACAGAGCCCGAAGCTCTGATACCACTTGTTGGAAACGAGATGGCTAGAGAGGGGGGGTGAATATAGCCAATCACTTTTCTTTGAAACTTGACAAGTTTCCTGCACTCAACTTATCAGTAGCACAGCGGAAGAAACGAAATGAAGCAGTGCAGTAAATGAAGACAGAAACCGAAAACAAACAACCACAATTAGCAAGATCGGTAACAAGGAGGGTTTACAAGGTTCGGGGATAACTTGCCCCTACTCCTTGGCGTGCCCTTAAGGTGGGCGATCCCTTGATCGTCGGCAGATCAAGCCCCGGTTATCACCGGATAGAAAGCAACCTCCTTCTCGGTGGAGAAACCTCTCCACAGTGTTTCAATCACAGATAAAGTTTAAGCACAAAGAAACAACTAGAAGGATCTTACTCAAACACTTAGCAAGGACAAGAACACAGCAAGCTTCCCTGAGCTCCACCCAGTGGCGTGATAAACACCATTTTATTGATTATTTTAATTGCTAAAATCCATGTTTGACCCATGTTTTTATTGCTTAATTATGATTTTACCCTAGGTTTTGGAACTTTATCTTATTTTGGACTTAATTGCAAAATTACACAATTTTTGGATTATTTGGCCACTAATTTTCTGATATATTTTCATAGGCATGAAAGGATCCTGGACCTAGGGCATACTGGGTCAAACCTGAGTTGGATGTGAACCGGATCGAATTATCAAGCCTACGATTAATCCGGGCCGTCCGATTCAAGAGCGGCTAGATCTGAGCCATCCGGAACGATCTGAAGCAATCCAAGCTAGGGTTAGGGTTGATCAAGCTCTATGATCAAGATCTGAAGGTTTCATCCCAATCAGAGCTCAATCAACCGTTGGATCAAGCAAGGAGGGCTCTAGAGCGTCCATTCACAGATAGAGTTGATCTGGACCATCCGTTGCATATCTGGAGGATCCGAGCTACCACAAGGCAGATCCTGACCCCAGATCATCATCATAAATGTTTGGCTCCAATCAGATGAAGATCAGCCGTTGGATCTCCTCCGATCAATCTGGGTCGTCCGTTGATAACTATTTAATCAGAAATTTGCCGCAGCCCAGCCTGGTCGCGTTTCCTCGCCGTCTTCTTCGTTCTTCATTTTCTCTTCACTGTTTAGCTAGATTTCTTCCATTCAAGGGGCGCGACCCCTTAATTCTTCATCGGGATCAAGGTTTGGATCGCTGGAGGATACTTTGTTGGAGATTTCAGATCAAATTCGCGCCGGACAGAGCTTGTTTTAGGGTTTCGACAGCTTTGTGATCCGGGAGCTTAAATCTCAGCCACAACCAATTTCCGACGACCTGGGCCACTTGTAGGGGTTCTCAGGTGAGCTCAGGTCTTCCCCAAATCACCATCGCAGCTCAACAACTAAGATCGAAGCTTTCCGATTGGAAATTTCCCCAACTGTGCAGTTTGAGCAGAATTAACCAAGCGGAGCTGTTTTCCAGCGAATTGCTGAGCTTAGGGGTTCGAGGCCAGCCTTTGCGTGACGAACAAAGAAACCTTGAGCTAGGGAAGCATTGAGGAGTAGCTTAGTTCCTTAGATTTCATTTTGTTGTAGCTGTAATTGGATTTCGGCACTGTTCTGTTTCTGCATTTTCGTATCAGCAGTTTAATTCCAAGTTTCTGATTTGTTTAGCTTAATTAGGTTTTACTTCTTCAAGTCAATTAGTTTATGAGTTCGTTAGGTGACAATTCAATTCAATTTCAGCTAGTTTGTAGTTTAAAACTCTTGCGTACCAACTTAGTTTGTTGCGTGACATTCAATTTCAGTAATTGCCCTTTTAGTTTCTGATTTTCATGTCAAGTAAACCTTGGTTCATTTCAATCCTTCCTGCACTTAAATTAGTGATGCAAATTCATTTTGAAAGTGATAATTTCAGCATTTGATCTGCTGTAACATTCCTGCATTTACTCAACAAGTTCTGTCTTCTATTTCTGCTAGCAAATTCGATTTCTGCAAGTCCTAAGCCTCATTTCTGAAATGGTATCAGTGAAGATTAGTATTGGAACTTGATTGCACTTGAAATCAATTTTCTTGTTTGAATTTTTGCATCCAAACTTCTGCCGCATGTCATTTCTGCATCTAGGTTTGCATTTCCAATTCCATTTCTGAATTCAGCTTTTCATTTCTGCAAAAGTTAGCTGTCAAGGCTGAGAGTTTCTGATTTTCAGACCAAAATCAGTATCAAGTGATGTCTATCTCTTGTGAAGCTTATTTGAATCTTGGAATGATGCATTCTAAATTAGTTTTTTTCTGTCAGATTCTGTATCCGAATTTAGGCTTCATACCTGTCCTTAAGTTGCTACAACATTCCTGCAGATTTCTGCAATTGTTGCTTCGGCATTCTTCATTCTAATCAGTTATAGGTCCTGAAAATTGTGTTAAGTAACTTTAGATCTTTTACATTTCATTTGACACTTGAGTGTGCAATTTAATCTCCGTTCCAAACTTGTTCTTGCATTCATATCATTTTTGAATTTCATGCATTCTTGCGCATAACTTCTACATTCAGTTTTATGTCTGAATTGAGCAGCCACTGATTTCGAATTTCTTCATTCAGTTCCGAAATTCTCTTCACTAGCAGCTGTGTTTTTCCAAAACTACATTGATTAATCCAACTCTTGCACTTAGTATCAGATTTTAGCATTGACACATATGTTTGAATAATTGAGTATCAAGTTTGTTTCAAAGCCTCACCTTGTATCAAGTCTTATTTCTGAAATTAGGCTCATAATGTTGCATTAGTCTCAACTAAAGATTGCAGCCCTGTTGAGATGCATTGGCGTAGCAAATGTTTTGCCTTTGAAATCAGAATCAGTTTCTCAAATTGATTAAGTGCTTTAGTTGATTCGGTTTCCATTTGGTTGAGTTATTGATTGGCATTTACTTTGTTTAGCTCATTTAGTTGAGTTCATTTATTTTCATTGCGATTTCATTTCATGATTGCAACCCAAAGCCCAAATATCTATTTGAAACCCGAAAACACAAACGACATAAATACGAGCTCGAATCAAACAACGTCAACTAGTCCCCGAGAAAAATACGACCTGAGGCCCCTATATTACATTTTCATACTTTTGATTGTAAAAAGGGTTTCCAGCATTCATTTATAAATTCTAAATTTGAGGCCCACATTCGTGACACATAGTTTGGGCCCGTCAAATTTTTGGCGCCGTTGCCGGGGAAGCAACTAGTTGATTTGTTTGATTTTTGCTTGTATGCTTTTTGACATATCATTGGGTTCTATTTTCTGTTGCTTTATCATTTGTATACGGTTGCTGCCATTTTTCTTGTTTATTTTGTGACAGGGTTGCAAGATCAAAATGGGGTCACCAGAGTTCGGTAAAGAGATAGAAAAGACATTGGAGGAGTTAAGAAATGTGTTAAAGGAGTTGGACTACCAACAAAAATGGAAAGCTCAGTCATCTACTTACCAGAAGCTACCTCAGCCACAATTTCAGCCTCTCCAGCAATTTCAGCAGCCAAATCAAGATTTCCAGCGGCCCTATCCTAATTTTCAGCAACCAAACTTTCAATTTCAGCCACAAGATCAACCATCATTTCAAAATTTTCAACCAAATCAGAATTTTCAGAATGGGCAGCCCCAATTTTCAGTTTTTGAGCAACCAAATCAGTTTTGTCAGCCTCAAATTCAGCAACTACAACAATTTCAGCCACCACAACCATTTCAACCGTAATTCCAACAATTTCAGCCGGATTTTCAGCCAATTCAACCAATTTTCCAGCAAAATCAGATTGGGCAGCCACTATTGCAAAGTTTTCAGCCCCAAATTCAGCAATTTCAGCCTAACTTTCAGCCACCTTATCAACAAGATTCATCATTTTTTCAAGGAATTCAGCAAGGGTTTTCAGATAATTCGAATTTCCAGCAACCATGTCAATTACCGCAGCAATTTCACCCTTGCAATCAGAATTTTCAGCAGCCTAATCATAATTTTCAGCCACCAGAATTCCAGTTTTCCAACCAACGATTTCAGCCCTATGATCAGAATTTTCAGGGCTACAACTTCCAGCAATCTCCACCAACTTGTGAACCAAATTTTCAGCATGTTCAACCATTTGATCAGCCACCACAGTCTCCATTTCAGAATTCACAGCCTCCTCTTGATTTTCAGCAGCCTTATATTACTTTTCAAGACCAACAAGAGCATGAGGCTCTACACCAAAGGATTATGGAGATGTGTCAACAAATCCAACAACAACAAGAACAACAACAACAATGGTTTCAAAACGTGCAAGATCGATTGAATCAGATAAAAGCCCAAAGATCAGAACAATTAGCTTCTCAAGCTGCTTTTAATTCTGAGAGCACCGGAGTTGGTTTTATATCAGTTCAAGGTGACCCTAGTGCATGGCAAAGTCCTTCTTCAATGGATCTTACAATTTTAGAAGAAGAAGAAGAAGAATACATTAAAGTCTGGGCACCTACAGCATGCATCCCTCCGGAGACTCCTATTCAAAATCCAATTCTAAATTTTTCAGCTCAAGAAGAAGAAATTGAAGCTCCCAAGACCATTCTAGACTTTTATTTTCTGATGATAGTATTATTAGTGGTCCTAATCTTTCTAATACTGTTGTTGCAGATATTACAGAAGAATCATGCAGAGGAGATGATTCCATAGGTGTAGGGGATTGCACTAAGCCCCAGGGACCACCACAAGACTCAGAGAATGAACCAGAAAGTGTAGGGACTTGCATGGTGGAAGCAAGCACCCAAGGATCACCAGTTGAATGTCCACCAGAGCCTGAGGCTGAAGAGGAGCTTGAACATGACCAGGAGGAGACCACAGATACATCTACTATTATAGAACCTTCAGGTATTATCCAGCACGCTCAGGTAAATATTTCTCCTCTTTGTTCAGAAAAATGCAGCGAGGTACCTAGTGCTAATTTTATTGATTCTGATGAATTTATTGATATACCTTGTGTAGAGATTGTTTGTGAAAATCCAATAGAGGTACCAAACATTGAAAACATTGATCGTATTGCATTACTTGATACATCTCTTGCTATGGATAGCGAAATAATTTAAGAGACACCCATAATTGATGTAGTTGTTAGAGATTCTAGGCCGCAAAAACCGCTTTTTGCGTTGCGGAAACCCCAGAATTTCGGCCACGGATCCGTGCGAACTTTAAAATATAATACGTGTACAAGTTTAATTACTAGATCTACACTAGATCTACATGATAGGGTAGTTACCTTTGTAGCGTAGCCCTTCGCTTTCCCGCTCGTCCAAAATGATGTCGGATCTCGTAGAGTATCAAAATAGATACTCCTCTAGAAGTATCCACACAGACAAAACACCTTGAAGAATCGGTTGTGCTAGCAATCGTATCACAACTCTTTGTGAGAAGAAAGAGCAAAAGGAAGAGAAAAGCACACCCAAAAGAAATTGCTTGCGCAAGAGGCGTTCATCCACCCACACACACTTTTGTCTCCACGCAACAACAAAAACCCAAATAGCCTCCAATTAATGCATGATTAATTCACCAATTAATCATCATTAATCCTTGCCATAACAAGCCTCCAATTAATGCATGATTAATTCACCAATTAATCATCATTAATCCTTGCCATAACCACATTGTTGTCGTTTACATCATGCATGCTTGCATGTGTCTAACTAAATTCAAGTTCAACTTGAGTCTAACTCAAGTGCATGTAACTTGAGTCCATCTTGCATGTGGTTAGATTAATCCAAGTTCAACTTGAGTCTAACTCAAGTAGATACAACTTGAGTCCAACTCAAGTGTGGTTGCATGTGGTTAGATTAATCCAAGTTCAACTTGAGTCTAACTCAAGTAGATACAACTTGAGTCCAACTCAAATGTGGTTGCATGTGGTTAGATTAATCCAAGTTCAATCTTGAGTCTAACTCAAGTAGATACAACTTGAGTCCAACTCAAGTGTGGTTGCATGTGGTTAGATTAATCCAAATACAACTTGAGTCTAACCCAAGTCTTGGTCATCCAATGCTCATTTGTTCTTAACTAAAAGAACTCATCTCCAAATATAATGTCCTTTTTGTGTGTGACCCTATAGGTTCTTGTAACATTGGCAATGTCTCCAAACACTTTTAGAGACATAAGCAATGAGCGGTATCTAGCAACACATCATTGCTACCCAAGTTACAAGAATGTTGAGATCCAACATCACCTTGTGACTAATAATTGTGACTCTCACAATATATGATAATGTCCCTTTATCCTTGATATCTAGATTGATTCAATTGAGGCATAGACCGTGTCATCCTCGAATCAACCTATATCTTGAACTCCAAGTAGACTCACACTTATCAAATGAGTTCAATATCTCATATTGACTCATTTGGGCATGGCCATGCACTTTGTGGTCTCACTCTATCAAGAATACGATATCGCTCCCGTCATATAGGAGGGATAGATCCCATCTACATCACTCATATCCCTCTCCATAATTTGTTACATATCCAGTAATCGCCTTTATAGTCCACCCATTTACGAGTGACGTTTGACGAAGCTAAAGTATGTAACTCCTTATGTAGGAATCCATGGTGACTTCAGGTCCAAGGACTAATAGTCATACTAATAGCCACATGAGAAAGTATATGACACTCATATAACGATCCATGATACTTTCTCATGGCGGGTCATTCAATATACATTCTCTAATGCATACCCATGTGTCAACTTGATATCTCTATATCCATGACTTATGAGATCAAGTCATCATGTTGACCTACATGCTAGTCTCTACGTATTAACATTGTCCCTGAATGTTAATACTCGACTAGGAATAATTTAGAGTAGTGTTCTCCATATCATCTCACTATCGATTCAACCAATCGATTGATATAGATAAGAACCTTCTACTCAAGGACATTATTATACTTAGCTAATTGGCACAAATACACGTAAGTATAATAACCATAAAACATGCCTTTATTTATACATAGGAATATGATACAAATTAGTCTATACAATCATTACATGATCGGCTCTAGGGCTCTCACCAACAGTAGTTTGTTATGATGAATCACTTAATACATCTTTTGTGGATATGGATAGTGAAAATTTTTTAGAAGTGCCTGAAATTGATGTTATTTATTTTGATGAATCTCTTGTTATGTCTTATGCTGAAAATGAATGTGAAAAACTCATGGAGATATCTGATATTAATTTGATTGGCTGTAACACATTGCATGATACACCCTGGATGGAAAATAATTGTGAACTTTCTATTGATGAGCCAGAAATTGATTTCTTTATTTGTGATGAGAATCTGGATGCAAATTTTGTAGAACATAATTTTGAAAATTTCATTGAGATATCAGAATTTGATTTAATTGGACATGATGCAGTTTTGGATTCATTTTATGCAGATACTGATATTATTTCATTTCTTTCTGACCCTGAACGCTTGAGAGAGGTATTACATTGTTTTGCAGGGTCCAGAAGACTCCAGGAGTGGGTGCTCCAACTGAACAGACTTCAGCCTCCTGGAAGGGCTTCTGAAAAGCATCAAGAAGGAGGAGAAGATCTTACTTTAATCCATTGCCCTCCATTCCTTCAATGGCTATTATACCTGAATCGCCTTCGGCCACCGGAGAAAATTTTTGTAAAGTTCAAGTGTGGGGGAGTCCTAATTCTCCCAGCTACCCATGGTCCTCCACTACCAAGATGGAGGCTACTTCTGGATAGACTCTGCCCACCAGAATAAAAGGGGAGATTGTTCTTTCTTGTATTTTCTTTTATCACATTTTTCACTTTTATGTTTTCTAGAGTAAAGTGAATAAATAGACATTGTAAATACCATGTCTTTACTTGTAGCACTTTTTCTTGCATGAGTAGAAATAAATGTATCCCTCTATGTAGCGACCCGCTTTCTCTACCTTAGACGGACCGCTACTTGTCTACTTCTTGACTCTAATGCATGACTAAAAATGCGGAACTTTCTTTATAATCTTTTTTTTTGTATTCAATCTATCTAAAAATGATATTCTAACTTTAATAGTCATGCATGATACAATGGCACATTACTAGTAATTCTAACCATTTAAACTCATCACACAAGGTTCTATAACATTTCTAAAGCACTGAAAATACTTATTGGAATATGAATGCAACTTTTCTAAGCATATTTAAAGCAATAAGACTTAATTCGAAACTAACAACATCTTGGCACATGCAATAATATTTCTAGAACTTCATAGAATGTAAATCTTACTTTTCTACCGAATTTACAAGCATTTTAAGCACAATTAGGACTTGGTCCAAAAGGGAATAATAATAAGCTCAAGAATAAGTCTAAAATGCAATATATCCACATGTTAAACTACTCATGCCCTTGCTCATCTAGTGCATTCACAAAAGTATGCATACTAATTTAAATGACATGGAATCTTCATTCTACAAAATTGAGCATGTAAAACTATCCGAAGCATAAATGGTTAATAAACTCCATAACACAATAACTTGGAATTTGGAAATCTTAAACATGCATTTCAAATAAGCTAAACTGTCTCATCCCAAGCATCTCTCCAAGGTCAGCCACCACACACACGTCACTCAGCACCGCCTCGTCGCCTTCCTTCAGAATTGCTTGCCTTTACCTTTTACCTGCAGCAAGAGGAAATGCAACTAATAAGCATAAAGCTTAGCAAGTACTATCTAGCTCACAAAATCTCGAAATGTGCAAGCATGCTTTTTAAACAATGTGAAATCACATGAGATACTTTTATACTTAAAAGAAACACTAAAACATGTATAACTCAAAACATGCATACTCAAGCATTAATAAGTCTTAACTCACTTTTTCTTGGCTTAACATGAAACTTTAGCAATTCTTTAATTTTAAATCTTTCTTTAACTTTTAGAAAACTTCCTTAAACTTTAGGAAAACTTTGCTAAAGCATATACTTGAAAATAATAGCTCACTTGGATCCACTTAAGACGTAAGTACCATCTTATGCGCGTTCCCTAAAAGGTTGGGGTAGCAAGCCACCAATCCTAATAGAGCAGACCTTGGTCTACCAGGGCCAAGACCTTGGAATTGGACACCTGGATTTCTTTAACGACGCCCTTGGACGCCGGGTACTGGCCTTAGAAAATAAAATACTTACTTTTTCTTATCTTGAATGCCTTGGCATTTTAACGAGCACCTTGTGTGCCCAAATCCCTAAGTCTTGACTTTTGGGGATTTCTTAAGGCCTTGGCCTTTTCTTTTCTTATCTTTATCTTCTCTTTTCTTTTCTCTTAACTTTTCTTAGCCCCTAACCTCATATAGGGTACCTAATCAAACTTATACAAGCATGGATTAAACTAGAGTTACATGCAAAATCATAAACTAAAGGAAAATTTGCATTTTTAACTTTCTAACGGGAAAAACTTGCGAAAGACCGCCTCTTACTGCAGGTGAGCAGTACTTACCTTGATTTCTTGGACTTACAACCGAAATTAGACGACTAGGGCTCGGGTGAAACTTGAGATCTCTACGAACCGTCCGTGCCTACGTGTTCTTTTCGTCGAGACGAACGAAACGCTCCGCACTCCTTGCTTTTCCTTGGCCGGCGCCCCTTAGGAGAGAAGAGGAGGAAGGAAAACCTAGGTTCCCTTTTGTTTTCGCCGCCCCTCCCTCGCCCCCTTCTCGCACGCAGCCGAAATTTCTCCTCCAAGGGTTTCACGCGACTTAAGCGGGTTTTAAATACCTCTTCATGAAAAAACGTAACTACTCTATAAAATTATTTCTCTCCACCTTTTGTTGTGCTTGATACCCTAGCCCAGCCGGTCACTCGCGCGCCCTTAAGGGCTTGCTCCTCCGTTGGTCACGGGTTCGAACCCGCCTGCTGCCCTTTAAAGTTTTTCCTTTTTTAAAAATACTAAACGGACTCGGAAAATTCCATAAAAATATTCTAAAAATTCCTAAAAATATTTAGAATATTTCTAAAACATTTTTAAATAGTTCTAAGGACTTTAAGGACTTAAAATGGAAATTTTGGGGCGTTACAATCCCCCATACCTTATGAAAAGTTCGTCCTCGAACTTAGAATAATTCTGGATATCTTTCTCTCATGCTGTCCTCACATTCCCAAGTAGCCTCCTCATGCTTTTGACTCTGCTAGATGACCTTCACTAGTGGCACTTCTTTGTTTTTTAATCTTTTAACTGCTTTGTCCACTATCTGTGTCGGTCTGCTCTCATAGCTAAGATCTTCTTGGATCTGCACTGACTGAGGCTGGATCACTTGATTGGGATCGTGAATACACTTCTTTAGCATGGAGACATGAAATGTACTGTGGATAGCTGACATATCCTCTGGCAAGTCCAGCTCATAGGCTACCTTCCCAACTCTCTTTATAATCTTGTAGGGTCCTATGTAGCGAGGACTCAGCTTGCCCTTTTTGCCAAATCTCATCACTCCCTTCATAGGAGCGACCTTGAGAAATACTGAATCTCCAACTTGGAATTCAAGTGGCCTACAGCGTGTGTCAGCATAACTTTTCTGTCTACTCTAGGCAGTCTCAATCCTCTGGCGGATCATCTGGATAGCCTGAGTGGTCTCATCTATAAGCTCAGTCTGGCTGCCTAGTCCTAACTCCATCTCTTTCTTCTCACCAGCTTCTTGCCAGCATATGGGTGATCTGCATTTCCTGCCATATAATGCTTCATAAGGTGCCATTTTGATAGTGGCCTGATAGCTATTGTTGTAGGCAAATTCAGCTAAACACAGGTACTTACACCAACTGCCTTTAAAATCTAGTGCACAGGCCCTGAGCATATCTTCTAAAATTTGATTTACTCTTTCTGTCTATCCATCAGTCTGGGGATGGAAGGCTGTGCTGAATTTAAGTCCGGTGCCTAGTGCGTGCTGAACACACTCCCAGAAGTGAGAGACAAAGCGCCCGTCTCTGTCAGAAATGATAGACTTCGGAACTCCATGAAGCCTGATCACCTCTTTCACATATAACTGTGCCAAATGCTCTACTGAGTGCGACACCTTGATGGCTAGAAAGTGGGCAGACTTGGTCAATCTGTCCACTATCACCCAAATTGCATCGTGTCCATGGGTGGTTCTTGGAAGACCTGTGATAAAGTCCATGGATATTTCTTCCCACTTCCACTCTGGAATGGGAAGTGGCTGTAGAACTCCTCCTGGTCTCTGGTGCTCTGCCTTGACTCTCTGGCATGTCAGGCAGGTGCTGACATATTTAACTACATCTCGCTTGAGTCCAGACCACCAGAACCTTTGCTTTAAATCTTGGTACATCTTGGTAGAACCAGGATGCATAGAGTACGGGGTACTGTGGGCTTCTTCTAAAATATTCTTTCTTAGTTCCTCATCATTGGGGACGCAAAGGCGGTCTCCAAGATAGAGGATGCCACTATCTGATACTCGAAACTCTGAATTTTCTGCCTCTTGGATCCCCTGCTTGATCTTCTGGATCTCTGGGTCTTGACTTTGCTTTCTTTGTACATCCACAAGCAGGGTTAACTCTAGGGTCAATGCAAAAAGTTGCCCAATTATTACCTCGACTCCAAAATCCTTTATTTCTTTCTGAAGTGGTAGAGGCAGTGATGATAGGGACATCAGTGCCGCACAGGATTTTCTGCTCAGTGCATCTGCCACTTTATTAGCTTTACCTGGGTGGTAGAGGATTTCACAGTCATAATCTTTGACCAACTCTAGCCACCTGCGCTGCCTCATATTCAGCTCCTTCTGAGTGAAGAAGTACTTCAAACTCTGATGGTCTGTGAAGATTCTGCACTGCACTCCATACAGGTAGTGTCTCCAGAGCTTCAGTGCAAAGACCACAGCTGCTAGCTCAAGGTCGTGAGTAGGGTAATTCTTCTCATAGTCCTTGAGCTGTCTGGAGGCATATGCTATCACTTTACCATCTTGCATGAGGACAGCTCCAAGGCCCATCTTGGATGCATCACTGTAGATGTCAAAGGCCTTGTCACTTTCTGGAACCGTCAGGATGGGAGCACTGGTCAGTCTCTTCTTCATCTCTAGAAAACTGTGCTCGCATTTATCTGACCATTCAAACTTCTTGTTCTTTCTGGTCAAGGCTGTGAGTGGGGAGGCTATTTTGGAAAAGTCCTCCACAAATTTTCTGTAATATCCTGCCAGGCCTAAGAAGCTTCTGATTTCACTGGCGTTCTTGGGTCTACACCAGTTGCTGACTGCTTCTATCTTGACTGGATCTACTTGAATGCCTTCTTTGGATACAATGTGACCGAGGAGGGCCACCTGATCTAGCCAAAACTCACACTTTGAGAATTTTGCGTAGAGCTTCTCCTGCTGAAGGATCTGCAGCACTATCCTCAAGTGTGTAGCATGGTCCTCTGGAGTCTGTGAGTATATGAGAATATCATCAATAAATACAATGACGAATCTATCGAGATACTCCCTGAAGATATGGTTCATCAGCTCTATGAAGACTGCTGGAGCATTGGTCACTCCAAAAGGCATCACTACAAATTCGTAGTGGCCATATCTTGTCCTGAAGGTTGTCCTGGGGATGTCACTTTCTTTAACCTTTAGCTGATGATACCCAGATCTCAGATCTATCTTCGAGAACATTGTAGCCCCTTTGAGTTGATCAAATAAATCATCTATTCTAGGAAGGGGGTACTTGTTCTTGATGGTTACCTTGTTCAGAGCTCTGTAGTCTATGCACAGACGCATAGACCCATCCTTCTTCTTGACGAAAAGTACAGGGGCTCCCCAGGGTGAATGACTCGGGCGGATGAAGCCCTTGCCTAGTAGCTCCTGGAGTTGCTCTTGTAATTCTTTTAGCTCTGCAGGAGACATACGATATGGGGCTTTTGAGACCGGACTGGTACCTGGCACCAGCTCAATCTCAAATTCCACCTCTCTATTGGGAGGTAGTCCAGGTAGTTCTTCTGGGAATACTTCTGGATATTCGCAGACTACCCGTACATCCTCCTGCTTGAGTTCTTTCTTTGCTTCTGAGTCCACTACGTGCGCAAGAAAACCAGCACACCCTTGCTTTAGCATCTGGTGGGCTGCCAAGGCTGAGAGGAATTTCTGAGTCTTCCTCTTTGGGGCTCCTTGAAACTCGAATGGTGGTTCTCCTTCTGGGCTGAAAACCACCTTTCTTCTACGGCAGTCCACTGAAGCGCTGTACTTACTGAGGAAATCCATGCCCAGTATGATGTCGAAGTCTTGCATCGCAAGGACGATTAGGTCGACATATAGCTCTCGGTCTGAAATCTTGATTGACACAGCCCGGAGCCTCTGGGTGGATTCCATGATTTCCCCTGAAGGGAGAGTTGTCAGGAATCTGGACTCCCAACTCTCTGCAGGCACCTGTAACTTACTAGCAAAAGGTACTGATACGAAAGAATGGGTCACCCCAGTATCAAACAGTGTAGTAGCTAAATGCTGAAAAATAACTATTTGACCTGTTACAACCGTGGAGGCGCTGGCAGCTTCTTCCTTCGTGAGGGAAAAGACTCTGGCATTGGTTGAAACTGGTGCTGCTTCCAACCCTCCCTGACTGATCTGAGGTCCCTCCAGTATAGTAGGCATGTAATGTAACTGAGGCTTGCCCCCATACTGTACGGACTGCTGAGGAAGTACCTTAAACACATTTGAAGACAATTGTGCCATGGCCGAAATCCAAATTTCTGGAATTTAAATTGCTGCCAAATGCTGAATTGAAGCTGAATTTCAGAGCTGATGAATGAAGAATTACAGCTGGAAAAATCTGAGATCAATGGCAGCAAATCTGTACCAAAAACAGAGGGAAAATTCAGCTATGAACTCAAGAAAAAGGGCTGGAATTTAAAGGGAAAACACACTGAATTTCAGGAGCAAATCGACTAAGATACAATTGCCAATCAGTTTGTTGGAAGTCCATGAGATACAAAAATTCTGAAGCTGTAAAGGAGAATGCAGAAACTAATTGATTGCAACATCAAACAAAAGGTAGAGTAAATACAAGAGATGCAACTACTATGAAGCTTACGACATTAGAAAGGATGGAATTGATTCTGATGAGGATTCGGGAAAGCTGATCACATCCTGAATAAAACAAGGAGGAGCTGCAGAAATCAGTGAGTTAGCAGCTGGGAAAAGAAAAAAAAATAGAAAACAGTTTGAAAAAAGGAAGAAAAAAAACAGAAAAAAAAGAAACAAGTTGATACATTGAAGTTTCGGCACCATGAAATCATTGAAGTTTCTCTCATCCGAATTGAAGATCTATTCCATGACATTCTGATTGCAGTAGAGAAAGAAAGAAAGAAAGAAAAAAATTCAGAAAACCAAACAAAGAGCAAGGTTGGCACGAAATTGAAGGAAATGGCACAAGTCAATCAAAGAAGGGTTTTTCATCCAAATCAAAGGAATTTATTCAAGTTTCACTCCACCATACTTTTGATATCATTAGAGGACTGTTAAGATGGGGCAAAGCACATTGGAAATATACTTGAGCAACCAAGTCTCCCACTTTAGCAATATTTCCATTTTCTTGATTTTTATTCCATTTCTTACCATTTTCCATGTTTCCATTTGTTTTTGTAGATGTTGATCCTATTCATGATTAATGGTAGAGATTAGACAATAAGCAAGCCTATGGTAGTGCAAGAAGCATGTGTGTTTGAGTGAGCTCCACTTCCATCATCAAGTTAGAATTTCAGGAGAGAGCCACCAATATTTTCCTTGAAAGGCTAGTGATTTAGATTCATCTCAATGACTCATGATGGATGAAAAGGCTAAGTTGTTGATTTAAGGACAAGATACTAATCCATAGAGCTTAGATTTATGAGAATTGACAACCCTAGGTAATTTCTTTTCATTTGTTTCTAATTATGCTTAAGAAAATCTAGGGGATACATATTTAGTTGTTTCGCGAGACACTCAAGGTTAAGTGTGGGAGAGTTGATAAACACCATTTTATTGATTATTTTAATTGCTAAAATCCATGTTTGACCCATGTTTTTATTGCTTAATTATGATTTTACCCTAGGTTTTGGAACTTTATCTTATTTTGGACTTAATTGCAAAATTACACAATTTTTGGATTATTTGGCCACTAATTTTCTGATATATTTTTGTAGGCATGAAAGGATCCTGGAACTAGGGCATACTGGGTCAAACCTGAGTTGGATGTGAACCGGATCGAATTATCAAGCCTACGATTAATCCGGGCCGTCCGATTCAAGAGCGGCTAGATCTGAGCCATCCGGGACGATATGAAGCAATCCGAGCTAGGGTTAGGGTTGATCAAGCTCTATGATCATGATCTGAAGGTTTCATCCCAATCAGAGCTCAATCAACCGTTGGATCAAGCAAGGAGGGCTCTAGAGCGTCCATTCACAGATAGAGTTGATCTGAACCATCCGTTGCATATCTGGAGGATCCGAGCTACCACAAGGCAGATCCTGACCCCAGATCATCATCATAAATGTTTGGCTCCAATCAGATGAAGATCAGCCGTTGGATCTCCTCCGATCAATCTGGGTCGTCCGTTGATAACTATTTAACCAGAAATTTGCCGCAGCCCAGCCTGGTCGCGTTTCCTCACTGTCTTCTTCGTTCTTCGTTTTCTCTTCACTGTTTAGCTAGATTTCTTCCATTCAAGGGGCGCGACCCCTTAATTCTTCATCGGGATCAAGGTTTGGATCGCTGGAGGATACTTTGTTGGAGATTTCAGATCAAATTCGCGCCGGACAGAGCTTGTTTGAGGGTTTCGACAGCTTTGTGATCCGGGAGCTTAAATCTCAGCCACAACCAATTTCCGACGACCTGGGCCACTTGTAGGGGTTCTCAGGTGAGCTCAGGTCTTCCCCAAATCACCATCGCAGCTCAACAACTGAGATCGAAGCTTTCGGATTGGAAATTTCCCCAACTGTGCAGTTTGAGCAGAATTAACCAAGCGGAGATGTTTTCCAGCGAATTGCTGAGCTTAGGGGTTCGAGGCCAGCCTTTGCGTGACGAACAAAGAAACCTTGAGCTAGGGAAGCATTGAGGAGTAGCTTAGTTCCTTAGATTTCATTTTGTTGTACCTGTAATTGGATTTCGGCACTGTTCTGTTTCTGCATCTTCGTATCAGCAGTTTAATTCCAAGTTTCTGATTTGTTTAGCTTAATTAGGTTTTACTTCTTCAAGTCAATTAGTTTATGAGTTCGTTAGGTGACAATTCAATTCAATTTCAGCTAGTTTGTAGTTTAAAACTCTTGCGTGCCAACTTAGTTTGTTGCGTTCCATTCAATTTCAGTAATTGCCCTTTTAGTTTCTGATTTTCATGTCAAGTAAACCTTGGTTCATTTCAATCCTTCCTGCACTTAAATTAGTGATGCAAATTCATTTTGAAAGTGATAATTTCAGCATTTGATCTGCTGTAACATTCCTGCATTTACTCAACAAGTTCTGTCTTCTATTTCTGCTAGCAAATTCGATTTCTGCAAGTCCTAAGCCTCATTTCTGAAATGGTATCAGTGAAGATTAGTATTGGAACTTGATTGCACTTGAAATCAATTTTCTTGTATGAATTTTTGCATCCAAACTTCTGCCGCATGTCATTTCTGCATCTAGGTTTGCATTTCCAATTCCATTTCTGAATTCAGCTTTTCATTTCTGCAAAAGTTAGCTGTCAAGGCTGAGAGTTTCTGATTTTCAGACCAAAATCAGTATCAAGTGATGTCTATCTCTTGTGAAGCTTATTTGAATCTTGGAATGATGCATTCTAAATCAGTTTTTTTCTGTCAGATTCTGTATCCGAATTTAGGCTTCATACCTGTCCTTAAGTTGCTACAACATTCCTGCAGATTTCTGCAATTGTTGCTTCGGCATTCTTCATTCTAATCAGTTATAGGTCCTGAAAATTGTGTTAAGTAACTTTAGATCTTTTACATTTCATTTGACACTTGAGTGTGCAATTTAATCTCCGTTCCAAACTTGTTCCTGCATTCATATCATTTCTGAATTTCATGCATTCTTGCGCATAACTTCTACATTCAGTTTTATGTCTGAATTGAGCAGCCACTGATTTCGAATTTCTTCATTCAGTTCCGAAATTCTCTTCACTAGCAGCTGTGTTTTTCCAAAACTACATTGATTAATCCAACTCTTGAACTTAGTATCAGACTTTAGCATTGGCACATATGTTTGAATATTTGAGTATCAAGTTTGTTTCAAAGCCTCACCTTGTATCAAGTCTTATTTCTGAAATTAGGCTCATAATGTTGCATTAGTCTCAACTAAAGATTGCAGCCCTGTTGAGATGCATTGGCGTAGCAAATGTTTTGCCTTTGAAATCAGAATCAGTTTCTCAAATTGATTAAGTGCTTTAGTTGATTCGGTTTCCATTTGGTTGAGTTATTGATTGGCATTTACTTTGTTTAGCTCATTTAGTTGAGTTCATTTATTTTCATTGCGATTTCATTTCATGATTGCAACCCAAAGCCCGAATATCTATTTGAAACCCGAAAACACAAACGACATAAATACGAGCTCGAATCAAACAACGTCAACTAGTCCCCGAGAAAAATACGACCTGAGGCCCCTATATTACATTTTCATACTTTTGATTGTAAAAAGGGTTTCCAGCATTCATTTATAAATTCTAAATTTGAGGCCCACATTCGTGACACATAGTTTGGGCCCGTCATGGCGATCTCACGCAAGAACCCTTCCTCGTGTCTTCCCACTGTCGGACTCCAAGCTCCTTGTTCTCTCCTTCAAGCGCTCAAGTAATGGATGATTGCTTCTCGAAATCAGTGGCTTGCTCAAAGTGATGAAGCTTCAAGAACACAGCAAGCTCGTGATGGAGAACTCAAGGCGCAACAAGAAGATTAGTTCCAGAACTCTGCTTCCACGAAGCTTGCTTCCGCGCTTTTGATTCTCCACACAACACCAGGTGACAACATCCTCCGTAGCCTCCAGCTGCCAACGCTAGCTACCACTGAGCCCTCTCTGGTCTTCCTGAGATCCCCTCAGCCAAGCCCCAGTCTCGGCTCCAGTCTGCAGCTCGGCCGTTGCAACCTGAAATGGAGAATCGGACAAACCTGCTCCAAGGAAAGCCTCCATTGACCTCTCCTTGAGTGTTTGAATCCTCCCCTGTCACCTGCAGCATAATCAGGGTGTTAAAGCAGCGTATCACATAGTAAATCAAATATCAGATATAAGTGGCAGCAAATCGGATATGGTTAGACGCGATCAGAGCGTCTGACAGTGCGATTTGAATTAAAGTGATCGGTCACCGGACCGATCCAGGGCGTGTGGGTCGATCACCAGACCGATCCACTGCTTCGCTGGGATTCCCAGCTCTCGCGGCTATACACACCTGATTGGTCACCGGACCGATCAGAGTGAAGCCTGATCGGTCACCAGACCGATCAGGTCAGATGAACAGTGATTTTTTAATCAGATCCAAAGTCTCTGATCGGTCACCGAACCGATCCAGGACTTGATCAGCAAGGGAACTCACTCACCGTCCGCTCCCTTATCGGTCACCAGACCGATCAGGAGCAAGGCAGTGAGGAAGTAGCCTACTCCCTGATCGGTCACCGGTCCGATCAGGAGCCACACAGTAGGTTCCCAACCTCACTGTGTGCTCCCTGATCGGTCACCAGTCCGATCAGACATCGCTGGATCGGTCACCAGACCGATCCATGAAGGAGCAGCATGCCAATGTCCCTGATCGGTCACCAGACTGATCCAGGGACTCAAACCTAGCTCTCCAAGCTAGGAATTCATCCACCTTAGCCCTCTAAGCTAAGGATTTTTCCATCTAACCCTCCAAGTTGGGAATTTGCACCTAACCCTCCAAGTTAGGACTTTTCACCTAGCCCTCCAAGCTAGGACTTTTCACCCAACCCTTCCGAGTTAGAACATCATCCAACCTAGCCCTCCAAGCTAGGCACCTGACCCTCCAAGCCAGGACTTTTTCACCTAATTCTCCAGGATGGGAATTTGCACCTAACCCTCCAAGTTAGGACTTTTCACCTAGCCCTCCAAGCTAGGACTTTTCACCCAACCCTTCCGAATTAGGACTTTTCAAATACCTAGCCCTCCAAGCTAGGATTTTTCACACCTAACCCTCCAGGTTAGGATTTTCCAATACCTAGCCCTCCAGACTAGGATTTTCAACACCTAACCCTCCAGGTTAGGATTTTCCAACACATAGCCCTCCAGACTAGGATTTCCCATACCATGCCTGATCCCCGATCAGGACTTAATCATAATCAATAATTATCCACCTAAACTAAAATCGGTGTCAACACCAAAACAACAATTAGGGCCAGACTGCATCAACATCCTAGACCGATCAGGATGGGTCCTGATCGGTCCCGAGGTGACCTGATCGGTCAGGTGACCGATCAGGTCAGGAGCTTGTAGGGAGTTGGAGGAAACTCCAGCAAGCTACTGGATCGGTCATAGTGACTGATCCACGATCCCTGATCGGTCAGTGTGATCGATCACAACTTCACTGGACTGATCAGGCGGGAGCCTGATCGATCAGGGTCTTCACTGATCGGTCTGGTGACCCATCAGTGTCTGATAACTTTAATTTGAATCATTGTCAAACGTCTGATTTCGCTCTGATCTCTTCTGTTACTCTGTTGATTCCTTTTGATTTGTTGTGTTAAGCTTCTGTTGAGTGTGCAGACGTTGCAGGGACAATACAAACCAAGGAGAAGAGTCAATGGCAACTTTCACTGTGGCAGGTTTGTCTGTTTTCTATTTCTAGGTTTCAACAGCTTCTGGCACGGCTGGCGACTGACTGGAGGCTCAGCTGAAGAGGTCTTCAGTGGATTGAGCGCTCAGTCGAGTCAGTGGGTCAGGCTGTGGTTCAGTGGGTGTTGACGAAGCCAGGCGATGAGGAGAAGGAAGTTAAGAGGGAGAGGCTGGCGATGCAGACACAACAAGAAAAGAAACAGAAAAACAAGCGAAGGGTTTCGGCTAGGTTTTGGCTGTGTGATTGTTGTGTTGTCTGTGTTGTACTCCTTCCTCCTTGAAGCTTCCAACTGTATCTATTGATTGAGAGCTTCCTCCAGAGTCTTTTGAGCGTATACTGAGATTATTCTTGAGACTGGTTGTGGAGAGGTTTCTCCACCGAGAAGGATGCTCTATTCTATCAGGAAGTTCCGGGGCTTAATCTGCCGACGATTAGGGGATCACCCACCTTACGGGCACGCCAAGGAGTAGGGGCAAGTTATCCCAGAACCTTGTAAACCATCTGAGTTAGCGTCTGGTTTGTGTTCTCTATTTTTCTTTCTGCTATTTTGTTTCCGCTGCTAATCCTGTTTGCAGAAACATCTTAAAGAACCAAAAGTTTGTGTGTCTGGCTATTCAAACCCCCCCTCTCTAGCCATCCAAGGTACAACAAGTGGTATCAGAGCAAGGGGCTCTGTCTAACGGTCTAACACCCGAGAGCTTACAACAATGGCTTTGAAAGAAGGATTCAACACCAACCGACCCCCTTTCTTCGACGAGGATGATTTCCAATATTGGAGATCACGAATGGAGTATTACCTCAAGACGGATATTAATATGTGGTTCTCTGTCAAGGATGGTTTCTCCCGTCCAAAGGATGCTGGAGGAAAAGAGCTCGAGTTCTCAAGGTGGTCGGCAGAGCAGATAAGAAAAGGGGAAGCTGATGCATAAGCTGTGGTCAACCTATAGTGTGGGATGACCAAGAGCAGCTAATCAAAGTTCGCCCCTTCTCCACTTCCAAGGACCTCCACTGCCAACTCCAAAACCTCTCCATGAAGGAAAGTGAAACGGTAAGTGAACTTCATGGTAGATTCAAAGAGATCATCAATGGCTTGCATTCAATTGATGAGAAGGTCGAGAATCATGACCTTGTAAGGTACGTATTAAAATCCTTTCCTCGGAATGCCTTATAGTCATCCATGGTGGATGCCTACAAGGTTTCCAAGGATCTTTCCATTGTTAAATTAGAAGATTTATTTTGTGAGATGGAACTACATGAGATCGCTAACCAAAGCCCAAAGGAGAAGGGTGTGGCTTTTGTGGCAGGCGACAGAAGGAAGAAGAAGAAGGAGAAGAAGAAAGAAAAGGAGGAGGAGAAGAACACATGTCACATGGCTTTCATGGCACTAGAGGTTTCAAATGAAGAAAGGAGTGATAACGAATCAAGTGACTCCTCAACCACGGTTTCATCATCTTCGGATGATGAAGAGGTAATCTCTCCCGAATTAGATAAATGCTATAGAACCATTGCATGCTTAACAAATTTGTTAAAGAAGTCTAAGGTAAAAGTGAAGTCTTTAAAAGTAGAAGTAGAGCAATTAAAATCCTCTAAGGATGAGGACATTGATGACTTGCCTGTTAAGATTCTTGAGGATGAAAACAAGACCATAAAGAGTGAAGTTGAAAAACTCAAGAATATTCTTGAGAAGTTTTCAACTAGCTCTAAAACTTTAGATATGATTCTAAATTCTCAAAAAGCGGTTTACAACAAGGTTGGTTTAGGTTACCAACCTAAAGAACCAAGTTTCATGTCATTAATGTCAAGAACCCAATTTAGATCACCAAAGGACTCTAGGGTTCAAAAAGTTAGAAAGAAAATGACTAAGGCATGGGTGCCAAAATCATACATTGAAGGTGCATTTGGTCCCAAAATTTGGGTATCTAAAACCTCCATATTTCGAATTGTATAGGCATTGGTTGAGGGGGAGCATCTATCAACATGGGTTGTTGATAGTAGGTGCTCCAAACACATGACCGAAGATAATTGTTATGCACTACAACAAGAGGTCTAAGTTAGGGTTTTCTTTGGAATTGCCTGCATTTAGAGAATTTAGACAATTTCATGTTTTTGTGACCTACACTTAGAACTTTCTGATTAGTAGAGTCAAATACAACTTTATGATGATGAGAGCATTTGGTATCAGATACAACTTATATGATAAAGTGTTATTCAAATACAACTGTGAATTGTGTGATCCACAACTTTATGATCTACACTTTGAATTTTCTGAGAGCATTTGATACAAACTTGAACATGTCTGTTTTAAGATGTTTAATCCGCAAGGAAACAATTTTCTTTGATGATGTGGGAAAATACATTTTAGTTAAGGGAAACCCTTTTTAGGATCAAAGGGATTAAATCTAATTGTATTAGGAGTGGTTGAGTGTTGAAACAAACTTGGTTCTGAAACATATCAGAGTTTCTGAAATCTTATTTCTGAAATCTGATCGGTTTGTAAACTTTCTGTATCGGACCTGATCGGTCCACCGACCAATCAGGACTCACCCTGATCGGTCACTGTGACTGATTAGGGATCCCTCTGATTGGTCTGGTGACCGATCATCAGGGAACTCCCTGATTGGTACAAAAACTCCTCAGTCCGATCAACCATCCGATCTTTCATCAAAATTGGTAAATTAATCAATAGAACAAAGAATTAGGTTTATGGTTAAGACATACTTGGAACAAACTTAATACTGATTTGATACAAACATGTGTTGGAATTTTTAATCCATAAGAAAGGATTGTTTGAATCATGACTCTTGTTCCTTGATAACATTTAGTCAAGAAACTCATATAATGTTTCAGAAATTTTTCTGAAATACCTATTGTTAATGTAGTCTACACCCGTGTGGTCGAATGAGTTTTGGTTAAACAAACTTGTTTATGAAATATCGAATTGTTAATCCAGTCTGATGTCAAAGTTTCAGAATTCATCTGAAGTCTGATCGGTCCACGGACCGATCAGGCCTCATCCTGAACGGTCAATATGACCGATCAGGGCTCTCTCTAATCGACTCACAGATTGATGAGCTCTGACTTATGACCATTAATTGACATTGTCTTTGATTCCTTACTTCATATGAAGCATATACATGTTTTTACCATGATATAATTCTGTATATGTTTTCATATGCACTTCAAAAATTACCTTTCATTATTTTGGGTTTGGGGAGAGACCCTCGTTTAAGGGGGAGTTGTTAAAACT
The DNA here is from genome assembly GCA_024364735.1 of Boesenbergia rotunda. Lineage (NCBI taxonomy): Eukaryota > Viridiplantae > Streptophyta > Magnoliopsida > Zingiberales > Zingiberaceae > Boesenbergia > Boesenbergia rotunda. The sequence goes on from JAGFNQ010000903.1 coordinate 458,795, forward strand.
TAATAACCATACCCTTTTCGATGTTTGACAAAGGGGGAGAGAATGGTTGATTAAGTTTAGGTTTTATTGGGTTTGTTATAAATTTAATTATTGTAGGGGGAGGACTTTGATCCCCTTATGTTAATGGAAATTTGACATCAATTGATCACTAATACCTAAACATAAATTGGGTTGTCAAACAACAAAAAGGGGGAGATTGTTGATGCAGTCTGATTCAATTGTTGTTTTGGTGTTGACACCGATTTAAGTTTGGTTGAGTAAATTTAGCTTAAGTCCTGATCGGGGACTGGGCATGAAATCCTGGTGAGTGAAGCCGGGTGATGGAAACCCCGGTGAGTGAAGCCGGGTCCTGGAGAGTGAAGCCAGGTGACAGAAATCTCGGTGAGTGAAGCCAGGTCCCGGTGAGTGAAGCTGGGTGACTGAAATCTCGGTGAGTGAAGTCGGGTCCTGGTGAGTGAAGTCGGGTCCCGATGAGTGAAGCGGGGTCTTGGTGAGTGAAGCCAGGTGACTGAAATCCCGGTGAGTGAAGCCCGGTCCTAGCGAGTGAAGCTAGGTGACGGAAACCCCGATGAGTGAAGCCGGGTCCTAGCAAGTGAAGCTAGGTGACGGACACCCCGGTGAGTGAAGCCGGGTCCTAGTGAGTGAAGCCAGGTGACGGAAACCCCGATGAGTGAAGCCGGGTCATAGCGAGTGAAGCTAGGTGATTGAACTATGTGACTCGATTGGTCTGTAGTCCGATCAGGAGTTGGCACGAGCTCCCTTGGTAATAGATAGGTCTGGTGACCGATCCTGAGAGTCTCATCGGTCTGGTGAACGATTAGGAAGAAAACAGAAGCATTATGTATGGTTTCTATTTGGCTTCTGATCGTTCTAGTGAACGATCAGAGAAGAGATCGTAGGCTTCTGGAGAAAACCTTGATCGGTCAGTGTGACCGATCAAGGGCCCCCTGGACCGATCAAGATGGGTCCTGATCGGTCCAGAGGTGACCTAATCAGTCAATGTGACCGATCAGGGCACAACCTGATCGGTAAGGTGACCGATCAGGTCAGGAGCTTGTAGGGAGTTGGAGGAAACTCCAGCAAGCTGCTGGATAGGTCATAGTGACCGATCCACGATCCCTGATCGGTCAGTGTGATCGATCACAGCTTCACTGGACCGATCAGGTGGGAGCCTGATCGATCAGGATCTTTATTGATCGGTCTAGTGACCGATCAGTGTCTGATATCATTAATTTGAATCGTTGTCAGATGTTTGATTTCACTCTAATCTCTTCTGTTACTCTGTTGATTCCTTTTGATTTGCTGTGCTAAGCTTCTGTTGAGTGAGCACACGTTGCAGGGACAATACAAACCAAGGAGAAGAGTCAATGGCGACTTTCACCGTGGCAGGTTTGTCTGTTTTCTGTTTCCAGGTTTCAATGGCTTTTGGCGACTGACCGGAGGCTCAGCTGAAGAGGTCTTCAGTGGACTTAGCGCTCAGTGGAGTCAGTGGGTCAGGCTGTGGTTCAGTGGGTGCTGACGAAGCCAGGTGATGAGGAGAAGGAAGTTTAAGAGGGAGAGGTTGGCGATGCAGACACAACAAGAAGAGAAACAGAAAAACAAGCGAAGGGTTTCGGCTAGGTTTTGGCTGTGTGATTGTTGTGATGTCTGTGTAGTACTCCTTCCTCCTTGAAGCTTCCAACTGTATCTATTGTTTGAGAGCTTCCTCCCGAGTCTTCTGAGTGTATACTAAGATTATTCTTGAGACTAGTTGTGGAGAGGTTTCTCTACCAAGAAGGAGGCTCTATTCTATCCGGAAGTTCTGGGGCTTGATCTGCCGACAATCAAGGGATCGCCCACCTTACGGGCACGCCAAGGAGTAGGGGCAAGTTATCCCCGAACCTTGTAAACCATCTGAGTTAGCGTCTGGATTGTGTTCTCTATTTTTCTTTCTGCTATTTTGTTTCCGGTGCTAATCCTGTTTGCAGAAACATCTCAAAGAACCAAAAGTTTGGGTGTCTGGCTATTCACACCCCCCCTCTCTAGCCATCCAAGGTCCAACAGTGGCGAGGTAGCTTCGACTAATTTCACTTAGCTAGGTCGACCAAGTCAGGTACACTTTACCCTTCCTGACTTCCCAGACCAAGTTTCTCCAATGTACTATCATCTCACCCCACCCTGGTACTATGTTAAGCAAGTATCAACCAATCTTTTTCCTATCTAGCATGAATGACATGACAGATGTATATGAAGAAAAGTAAATAGATGCATGAGCATGGTAGTTATGCATGTGTCAATCAAGTCAAATCATTTTAATTAGATTTCTAATAAAGTATCAAATTCTCGATTTGATACAGAACGTATGAACCCGCGAATATGTCAACCCACTTTGACTTATTTATTAAAATTAAGTTGATTGTTCTAGTTGGGTAGAATTTTATTTAGTTTCATAATTGAAGGTAATTGATTTAAATTTAGTTCATGGATTTGAATTTTGAATTAAGGATTGAGTTTCTAATTAAAATTGAATTGTAAATTAAAATTTAAGATTTGTGATTAATTAAGATTTAAGTTTTTAAAATTTGTGATTAACTAAGATATAAGTTTTTAAGATTTGTGATTAATTAGGATTTAAGTTTTAAAGATTTGTGATTAATTTAGATTTAAGTTTTAAGATTTGAATTAAGATTTAATTGAAGGTAATTAATTTGAATTTAAGACATAATTAAGATTTAAGATTTGAGTTTCTAATTAAGGTTGAATTGTTAATTAAAATTTAAGATTTGTGATCAATTAAGATTTGTGATTAATTAAGATTTAATTTATTAAGATTTGAATAATAATTTTGGGTCTGATTGCATCATCTCTATTAATTCAAAAAATTCTGATTTATCTATTATTTCTTATATTTTTAAAATTTCAATTTTATTTAATACTTTTATTTGACCTTTTTAATTATAGTTTCAATTTTAATAAATTTATCTTCATCTTCAAAATCATTTTCATGTTCAGAGTTATATTCAGAATTAATAAGAGGTGTATCATTATTTTCAAAATAAGTAGAATAATTTTCCGAATTACTAATTAGGGTTGTATCATTTTCTTCAAAATAAGTAGAATAATTAATTAAGGATTCACAATTATCTTCAAAGTTATTTGGACTATTTTGAGAATTATTTTGAGAATTATTAATTAAATTTTCATTATTATCTTCAAATTTCTTAGGATTATCTTCATGATCATTAATTAAGGTTTGATTATTATCTTCAAAATTATTAAGATTATCTTCATGATTATCAATTACCGTTTCTTGTTATCTTCAACATTGATTGAATTACCAGAAAAATTATTCAAAATATTAGAATTAATTTCTAAAATTGTAGTATTAATATTAAAGATTAAGGAATTTATATTCAATATTCTACCATTATTAATGTTTGATTTGAGACTATTACTTGTTAATTTATCATGCAAGACATTTGCCTTACTAAGAAAATCTAAATTACTTGAAAAATAAAATGTTACGTTTGTATGCATAGGGGTATTTTTGGAAAGAACATTATCATATACATTTGAATCTAAGTTGATAGGAATATTTCTTCAATAATTAAAATTTTGTACCTTCTTTACCTTTTTCCCATTTCCTAACATTTTAGATCCACATATCCTCCAGTCTGGACACTAATTCTTGTAGTGGCCGTAGATTTGGCACTTAAAGAACATGATGTGGCTCTTGTCCCTCCGGGCTCCTGGCGCTACTACCTCCGTTGTCGTCAGTGGTGATGTACGAGTCTTACGAGTAGGATACAGGTTTTTATAGTGTCCTCTTTCCCTGCACTTGAAACGGATTATGTGAAATTGAAAATTAGACATTATAAAATAAATATACCTCTTTCACCCTTGACTCTCCCTCAATTCCTGGCCTTCTTGCTCCATTGGCGGTGAGTCCGATCAGAGCCACTTGCTCTGATACCAATTGCAGGATCAAGATTGAGTGATAGAGGGGAGGGTAAATATCGCTTCGCATAAACTTCGTCGAATCTTCGTTGATTGTTCGCTTAATGTCAGAGTTGTTAGTAACAGCGAAATAATAAAAGTAAAAATGAACACAACAGGATCATGGGGGATTTACTTAGTTCCCAACCCCCTAGGGTCGGTACGACCAAGACCTAATTACGGGTAGCGCTTGTCCACTAGTGGTCTCCATTCTGAAATTTTCGAAGGCGGAAAAAACCCATCATACAGTCAATAGTACAAGCAAAATAATGATAAAGAATTACAAGATATAGCTAAATACAAACCAAAACAAAAGACGACGATTTCGACCAATCTGGAACTCCAAAGTGTCACACACTACCTCTTGGAGCCTCCTTGGTCGCAGAGCTTCGTCTCAACACTTTTCCTTTGCACAGAATGAGTAAGTGGATGTGTAAGTTAATGATTTGAACTGCTACACTCGACCACTTTATATAGTACTTATGCAAGTGCCCGTTGCATTCAAAACTTGATCCGAACTGGCGTACTCAGCGCAGAGATAAGGCCTGCATCCCAGGCACCTGGGAGCTATTCGGGCGCCTGGGAGCAACTCAGGCGCCTGGGAGCCCTTTGCCAGGTTATTGTTTTCTTGCGTTTGCTCTCTTATCTTGCCACCAACTCCAAGTTCATACAAGACAAACAAACACAAGACAAAACAAATAATCCATAGCCTTAATGATTGCCAGCCAGAGCAGTCTGGTTCTGACTTTGGATTTCAAATGAAATCCTAGGTTGAACTGACGCCTACTGTTCCTTTCCTGGGGAACGCGTCCTTGGCTACTCCACTCTGGAGAAGTTATCTTTTTACAATCGTGACCTGCGGTTGGACATTTGCTCGGCCTCTAAGAATCTGGAACTCGACTATGTTCGACCTCGACCTGTCTCAACTCCTGTTCGCAATCCCCACTCGGCAAAGTCTTCTACTTGGTCCCCTGGACCAAGTCTTCGTGCTCGACTTCACTTGCCAAGTCTTCATTGCCCAATCCCCAACCAAGACTTTTGTTTAGCCTCTGAGAACCTGGAACTCGATGACGTTCGACCTCGACCCGTCTCAACTCCTGTCTGTGATCCCCGCTTGACAAAGTCTTCTAATCGATCCCCCGGACCATGTCTTCGTGCTCAACCCTGCAGGTCATGACCTCGTGCCCAATTCCACGAACTAAGACTTCGGTGCCCAACCCTAAACTAGGACTTTGTGCCTCGATAAGGACTTCTTTGCTAGTCATCTTAATCCTAACTAGACTTTTTTCTGCCCAACATCAAGTCATGTTTGGTTTATCTTTTGGTCAAATTGACTAACCCTAGGTTTTCTGCCAAACATTAGATCCTGTTTGACTAACCCTTGTTCTAACTGATCAAACCTTGGTATATTGTCAAACATATTAGATCTAGGTTTGATCACCCTTCCAAACATCAGGTCCTATTTGGCTAACCCTTTGGTTAACCTGATCACGCTTGAGTTTATCCTACCAAACATCAGGTCCTGTTTGGCTTAACCCTTGATCACTTTGACCAGACCTTAGTATATTGTCAAATATCGAAACACTAGAGGTTGACTGTTCATGTATGATGCTCTTTGCACCAACATAATATAGATGTGGGAATCCAATAAAGATTCTTAGCTACTGGATTAATCAAAAAATTAGGTGGTATATAATTTTTAGGTACTTTTGTAATTTGGCCCATATGGTTTCTCAAATACCAATTTAATCTTCCAAAATACTTAACTTTTGATCTAAAAACATTTAAACAAGCATGTATTTTCAATAATTCTATTTGTTGATTCAAATTTGCATTTTCTATTTGCAATTTATTTTATAAATCTAGTGGACATGCAGTAGATAACTTCTTTTTTAGATCTACACATTTAAATTTTAACTTGCATAAAGATCTAGTCAATTGTGATGCTATGATATAATTGATCAAGAGGAGTAGACATACATCACTTGTCATATCACATTTGAAGTTGGAAGCTGCCCCTTCATCGTTGCTTTTTTCTTAAGTAGCTCCCCCTTCATCAATGTTTTCTTGGTAACTTGCCATGAGTGCTAGTCGAGCATACTCCTTGAGTTCAGACTCTGATGATGACGTGTCATCCCATGCGGCATTCAGGATCATGTGCTTGTCCTTCTTTGGCCCTTTTTTCTTTAGCTTTGTCCAGTTTTCTTTTATATGTCTTTCTTCACCATAATTGTAGCATCTGTCTTTCTTTCTTTCTAGAGAATGTTTCTTGTCCTGTATCTTGAATTTATTAGATTTAAAATATTTATTTAGATTTCTTACTATGTAAGTCATTTATGTAGAGGATCTTCGGATGGCTAGACAAGGGTGAATGGCTCACCCTTAATTCGTCGGTTCTCTTCCTACAATGTTAGTAGCGCAAGCGGAAATACAATTTAACTAAACTAACACAAGAATGTTGAGGCAATCTATGGTCCGAAGTGACCATGTGTTTTGATGTTTGGGCAAAGGGTTTAAGTTAGGTTTTCCCTTATGATCTAATATGTATATTTGAGTGTGCAGGATGTGCAGGTTACACATATTGACTTAGCTGGACGGCTTCGGGATGGTGAAGGGTTGCATGGAGACAAGCTGGAGCTTGTGTGCACCCGAGGGACCTTGGTATAGTAGGGATGATGAGCCGAGGGGCATGGATTTCGAGGCGTACGTGAAGGATGACATGGAGACAAGCTGGAGGCTTGTGTGCATCCGAGGGACGAGGGCCGAAGATGAAGAGGGTGCGAAGGCAACAGTCAAGGCTGCTGGTGAAGAGTCATCAAGTCATGAAGGGACGAGAGCCGAAGGAGGACTCCAAGGGAAAGCCGGGAAGTGGACTTCAAGGGCACACGTGAAGGGTGGCATGGAGGCAAGCCAAGGGAAGGCTTGTGTGCGCATCTGAGGGACGATAGCCGGTGGAAGAAGACTTCAAGGGGCAAACCAAGGGAGTGTACCTGAAGACACACATGGAGGAGGGTCGATGGAGTGAGGAAGAGTGTGTTTGTAAGCTAGGCAGTCGACTGGGGATATAACAGTCGATTGCCAGCGAACACAGAAACTCACAGAAGGTTTCTGACCGTGGACCAGTCGACTGCTCTGGGTGTAAGATGTGTATACTGAAAGACATGACTTTTATATATGAACATCTTTATTATGAAAAGAGAATCACAACTACACTCCGTGCCTGTTTACATTAGTACATGCATGAAGTCCAATACTACGCATTATAGATAACATGGTATGTGGTGACACACGGAAGATCGTGTTATCAGTTCCCTATCTAGTATAAGTAGAGGCTCACAACCGAGATGGAATTGGACAACCCATCGGAATGGTTGTAGTGTAATTAGGTGTGGTTGGTCTTGACCATAGAATTACACTAGTGTGCTATGAGTGCATTGAGCAGGACCAAAACCTGAGGTTATCCAATTTATACTGACATAATAATTGGATAGGACCTCAGTTTATATTATGGAGTACGATCCCTTAATCCCGAAATAATAACGGGCATATATTATTAATTATTATTTCTTTAATTTATCAATGGGTGAGATCTATTCTGTTAGATCGATAGACCCGATAAGTTGGGAGATAATATTAATAATATGATGTGCCATTGATTATTGACGAAATCCGTGTCTTGGTGAGTCAGGATAATGATGCCCCTTTGATGAGCTCAAAAGGTTCATTGTGCTAAACCCTACAGGTGGATTTGATTCGACACGATGATAAGGTTAAGTGGTACTAGTTAAGGATCTAGAAGTTAATTAATTTAAATTGTCAGTAATTTAATTAATTAACGGGCATTCGAGATCTTAAACACGGGGGGATGGACAACTCATAATATGTGGAGCCCATATGAAAATATGGGGTTGGTGAGGAAGTTTAATTAAGATCCATTCGTGGAATGGATGTTAATTAATGGATCGGGTTTAGATCCATTAGTGGGCTAAGAACCAACTCCTCCTCTTGGTCCCTACCTTAGCCCTATAAATACCCTATGAGATCAAGAAACTAGGAATTAATCCAAGAGTTAACAACCAAAAGCCTCTCTCCTCTCCTCCCTCTCTTCCTTCTCTCCTAGGGCTCGGCAGCGCATGAGAAGAACAGGAGTTTGTCTCCTCGGTTCTTCTCCCCTTCTCCACCATCATTCGGCTGGGATTCACAGAGACAAGGGAGGGTTGTCCTCTCCCTTTTGTGGTGCTCACCGTGGGTGGAGAGGCGGTCGGCAGCTGGAAGAAGGCGGCGGAAGGTTGAGGGAGAAGAGGTTGCAAGCTGGTTTGGGAATGTAGGAGAATTTTCTCCTTTATCTTCTTCTCCTTCCTCTCAAGGTGTGTAGCCGGTTCGAAGGCCCTGGTGCAGCTCCGGTGGGCGGCAGCGCAATGGGAGAGGAAGAAGGGGCCGACGGCGCAAGGTAAACCATAGGCTAGGGTTTCCTTTTTCGGCCAAGGTGAGAAGAAAAGCTCTTTTGGGGGTCTTGGTGATCTCAGATCACAGTAGATCGTCGCTCACATGACGTCCGCGAAGGAAGCGACATAAGGTAGAAGACCGCGAGGTGATCGGGAAGGTATATCGCTTCCTATGCTCCTTTGTATTTCCTTATGTCGATTTTGTGCTATGATTATATGTCTCGTCATTTCATGTTTAATAATTTATTATTTTGACTCCAAATTTGGTGAATAAATTATTAACTGGACCCCGACCATAAACACGAAAGATGGCGATCAACTCGTCGCCTTTTTCGCACTCGAACGGTCGAGCAAATTTCAAGGCCGATTATGGTAATTGGCTAAGTTGTAATTTGGATCGCTCGATACAGCATGAGACGGTCGATGGGAGACGGGTCTTCACTCGTATTAATTTTTAATCCGTAGACATATAGAGGTCTCTCGGATCGACCAGGTATTCGCTAAGGAAACCTGCCAAGCCATACCCAACAATTGGTATCAGAGCCGAGGTTTTCGGCTTTGTGTGTTTAGGATTGGTTAATTTTTTTTTTTTGCATTTATCATACTTGTTATTTTGCTGGATAATACATGGATGTGCGTAGGCTAACTTTGTGTTGCAGACACGAGATTCCAACTTCATGGTCAAATATGTGTTGTGTGATTGATTTACAAATTATTGTAATTAATTAATCCTCGGGGTTGACGAGGCTAGGTATTTAATTTTTGTAATTAAATACGACACATGTTTAGCCGAGTTTTTTTATTTACAGTTGATCTAGATTTCATGTAGACTCCTTCGTGGAGTATAGGATCGATGATGTAAATAATTAGCTTTTCATTTCGGCTCAGAGATCCCTCAAGGTAGCATGCCCAGAAGGAAGGGAGGAGCGGACGAAGTGACTACACGACTAGAGGCACATTAGAAACCATGGGGCCATGAAAGTTGGGAAATCTAGGATTTTCATTATTTTATTTCATGTATTGGTTTTGTGCTTGGTTGTGTGGTAGTGCTAGAAAATTCCTCGAGATAAATTACTAAGTGGGAGAGGGACCCTAAGGGTCCCACGACTTCCATTACAATTCGATAAGTGATATGAACAAGTCTGCGCGTCGGCTTTGAGTGCCTTCCTCCCCATCGGATGGACTTGTTCTGCGGACCACTGGGTCAAAAAAGACTATAGGAAATTATTGAAGAGCATGTGTACTTCCCCATCGGAAGGCACATAATCGGAAATAATTTTCTTAGTGTCGTGTAATGGTGCACACTTAGATGCGAATAATAGTATCCTCCTCATTGGAGTCACTGTTATTATTTTGTAGTGCCGAAGGAAACCAACTGTTGATCATACTTGTCAAATAGTTAGGTTGACAAGATAGTAAGATCGATGGGTAAAACCTCCTCTTACGAATGTAGGGATTCGTATACATCCACACCATCGTGGCATGCGAATTTTTCGGTGTATAGGGGTGTTGGTTGATTTCGAAAATTAATTGTTTTGAGGAATCAATTTATTTTCGATTTCTAAAGTAGAGTATGTTGTGATTCTCAGGTTTTTCATAATAGCCTTTACTCCACTAGCAACAATTCTTAATGACAATAAACTTACTGGACCAAACTACATAGACTGGAAGAGAAACCTTGACATTGTACTCACTGCTGAGGAGTACAAATTTGTACTCTTCGAGGAATGTCCAGAAAAGCCTAGAGAAGACTCTGGTGAAGAGTTGAGGGTGCGTTATAAGAAGTGGAAGAAGGCAGATGAGATGGCGCGGTGTTACATTCTGGCATCTATGTCGAATGTGCTGCAACATCAGCATCAGGCCATGCCCACTGCTAGTGACATGATGTTGAACCTCAAAGATCTCTTCGGGCACCAAGGTCGAGCTGCTAGGCAAAACACGATGAAGAGTCTAATGTCAACCACTATGGTTGAAGGGACACCAGTAAGGGATCATGTCCTAAAGATGATGGCTCACCACAATGATATTGAGGTACTGGGAGCTGAAATCGACGGGGAATCCCAGGTCGATATTATACTCCAGTCTCTACCAAGGAGTTTTGAGCAGTTCAGGCTCAATTATAATATGAACAAAAGGATTATACGTTGGGTGAGCTGCTAGGAGAACTCCAGGCGGTAGAGGGCCTCTTTCGTCAGAACTCACAGGCCTTAGTGACTCAAAGGGTTTCTTCTTCTGAGCCGAAAGGCAGGAAGAAGAAGAAACGAGGAGGGTTCAAGAAGGTAGGAGCATCGCAAGGTCCCCGGACTGGCGTGAAGAAGACGAAAGGCAAGTGCTTCACGTGCAAGCAAATTGGGCACTGGAAGGCGGACTGTCCCCATCATCAAAGCAAAGGTATTTCTTCAGCCTTAGTCGTTGAAACATTTTTAGCGGTGCTATCTACCAGTACCTGGTGTGTACATACAGGAGCCACTGACCATGTCTGCAATACTCTGCAGGGGTTCCAGGAAACCCGATGGCTAGCGGATGATGAAATCGTGGTCTACATGGGCGATGCTACAAGAGTCGCAGTAGTTGCAGTGGGAGTCTTTTATTTATCTTTTGAGAGAAATAAAGTGTTAGTTCTGAGAGATTGCCTTTATGTACCTTCATTTAGAAAGAGTCTAATTTCAGTTTCTAAGTTGTTTAAGGATGGATATTCTGTTACTTTTGATAATAAAGTTGTTATTAAGAGAAACAGAGAGATTATCTGTTCAGGTACAATGGTCGGTAATCTGTATACTTTAGAACCAAAACCTCCCACGATGCATATTGAAGTAAATAGCTCGTCATCTAATTCAAATAAGAGAAAAGAGCCTTCTAAGATGAATCAGACATATCTTTGGCACCTTAGGCTTGGTCATATTAACCTTAGTAGAATTCAGAGGTTGATAGCCGATGTGCCCCTGGGTTCATTGGCAGTGGAGGATCTCCCGACCTGTGAATCTTGCTTGGAAGGTAAGATGACCAAGAGGTCTTTCATGACTAAGGGGCATAGAGCCAAAGATGTGTTAGAACTGATTCATTCTGATTTGTGTGGTCCCATGTCAATCCAGGCTAGAGGTGGCTTTGAATATTTTGTCACTTTCATTGATGACTATTCAAGGTATGGGTACATTTACCTGATGCGCCGCACGTCTGAATGCTTTGATATGTTCAATGAATTCAAGGCTGATGTGGAGAAACATTGAGGTAAGAGTATCAAGACAATACGATCAGATCGTGGTGACGAGTACCTCTTTGGAGAGTTTAGGACCTATTTATCAGAAGCTGGGATTCAGTCCCAGCTAACTGCACCCGGTACACCCCAACAGAACGAAGTAGCAGAAAGAAGGAATATGACTCTTATGGGAATGACTAGGTTAATGATGAGCTATTCAGACATACCTGATTCGTTCTGGGGATATGATCTGGAAACGGCAGCGTACATACTAAACTTGGTTCCATCTAAGTCAGTCCCTCATACTCCCACAGAACTGTGGACTGGGCGCAAGCACAGCTTAGGCTATGTTCGGATTTGGGGTAGTTCAGCACATGTGCTGAAGGGAGATACTGATATGTTGGAATCTCGTATGGAGGTACGTCTGTTCGTAGGCTATCGTAGAGGAACGAAGGGTGGTCTGTTCTATAGTCCTAAGGATCAGAAGGTAATTGTCAGCACAAATGCTAGATTCTTGAAAGAGGACTATGTGATGAACCATAAGCCAAAGAGTAGACTAGTGCTTGAAGAGTTAAGAGGGGAGGATCCGACCTTAGGACCAATTGTACAAGAGGACACACCACAAGTCACTGCACCGCGTGTCACCGAGGATACACAGGTAGTGCCTCGTCGCAGTGGGAGGGTTGTGAGACAGCCTAAAAGGTTCATGTTTTTGGGAGAGTCTTCGAACTTAGTCTCTGGTAAACATGAACCGGATCCCTGGACCGATGACGAGGCCCTCCAAGACAAGGATGCAGATTCTTGGCAAAGGGCAATGAACTCCGAGAAAGAATCGATGGATTCTAACCATGTCTGGGAGCTAGTAGAATCACCCAATGGTTTAAAAGACATTGGATGCAAGTGGATCTACAAGAGAAAGAGAGGATCAGACGGGAAGGTTGAGACCTTCAAAGTAAGGCTTGTTGCGAAAGGGTACACTCAGAAAGAGGGTATCGATTATGAGGAGACCTTTTCGCCGGTAGCCATGCTTAAGTCGATCCGGATTCTCTTATCTATTGCAGCTCACATGGACTATGAGATATGGTAGATGGATGTCAAGACGACTTTCCTTAACGAAAGTCGTAACGAGACCATCTACATGCAACAACCAGAAGGGTACATTGAAAAGGGCAAAGAGCATCTGGTGTGCAAGCTTAATCGATCCATCTATGGATTGAAGCAAGCTTCAAGGTCTTGGAACATCCGTTTTGATGAAGTAATCCAGGCATATGGATTTACTCAAAGCCCGGATGAGTCATGTGTATACAAAAGATGTGACGGAAACGTAGTGGTGTTTCTTGTACTTTACGTAGATAACATTTTGTTAATTGGCAACAATGTCAAAGTGTTATCAGACGTAAGGGTCTGGCTATCAAAGCAGTTTGATATGAAGGACTTAGGAGAAGCGGGACACATCCTTGGGATCAAGGTCATAAGGGATCGCTAGAAAAGGATGTTGTGCTTATCCCAAGCTTCATATGTTGACACAGTCTTATCTCGTTTTAGCATGGAAAACTCCAAGAAGGGTTTCATACCCTTCAGGCATGGAGTTTCTCTATCCAAGGAGATGTGTCCGAATAATCAAAGGAGATAGAGGAAATGAAGGTGGTTCCTTATGCTTCGGCAGTAGGAAGCCTCATGTATGCTATGTTGTGCATGAGACCTGATATCTGTTTTGTCGTGGACATGGTTAGTAGATATCAGAGTAACCCTGGATAGGGACATTCGACAGCAGTAAAGCATATATTGAAATCCTGAGACAGACTAGGGATTATATGTTGGTTTATCGGGCAGACCAATTAGTCCCTTTGGGTTATACGGACTCAGATTTCCAGTCAGATAGGGACAAGAGTAAGTCTACCTTAGGGTTTGTGTTTACATTAGGAGGTGGAGCCATTGTCTGGAGGAGTGTCAAGCAGAAGTGCGTGGCGGACTCCACCATGGAAGCTGAGTATTTGGCAGCCTCGGAGGCGGCCAAGGAAGTTGTATGGCTCAGAAACTTCATTATGGACTTGGATGTGATTCCTGATTTGCCCAGATCTATCACAATCTTTTGTGATAATAGTGGTGCAGTTGCAAACTCGAAGGAACCACGAGCTCATAAGGCGAGTAAATACACAGAGCGCAAGTACCACCTGATACGAGAAATCGTAAAGCGAGGAGAAGTGGTTGTCGCCAAGATTGCATCAGAGGACAACCTGGCAGATCCTTTCACTAAGGCTCTTCCATCTAGAGCTTTTGACCGGCATGTTGAGGATATGGTAGTCAGATGTGTGGCAGTGGGAGTACAGCAGTGTCTTTAAGTATAAGTGGGAGATTGTAAGATGTATATACTGAAACACATGACTTTAATATATGAACATCTTTATTATGAAAAGAGAATCACAACTACACTAGGTGCCTGTTTACATTAGTACATGTATGAAGTCCAATACTACGCATTGTAGATAACATGATGTGTGGTGACACACGGAAGATCATGTTATCAGTTCCCTGCCTAGTATAAGTAGAGGCTCACAACCAAGATGGAATTGGACAACCCATCGGAATGGTTGTAGTGTAATTATGTGTGATTAGTCTTGACCATATAATTACACTAGTGTTCTATGAGTACATTGAGCAGGACCAAAACCTGAGATTATCCAATTTATACTGACCTAATAATTGGATAGGACCTCATTTTATATTATGGAGTACGATCCCTTAATCCCGAAATAATAACGGGCATATATTATTAATTATTATTTCTTTAATTTATTAATGGGCGAGATTTATTCTGTTAGATCGATAGACCCGATAAGTTAGGAGATAATATTAATAATATGATATGTCATTGATTATTGACGAAATCCGTGTCCTGGTGAGTCGGGATGATGATTCCCCCTTGATGAGCTCAAAAGGTTCATTGTGTGAAACCCTGCAGGTGGATTTGATCCGACACGATGATAAGGTTGAGTGGTACTAGTCAATGATCCAAAAGTTAATTAATTTAAATTGTTAGTAATCTAATTAATTAACGGGCATTCGAGATCTTAAACATGGGGGGATGGACGACTCGTAATATGTGGAGCCCATATGAAAACATGGGGTTGGTGAGGAAGTTCAATTAAGATCCTTTAGTGGAATGGATCTTAATTAATGGATCGGGATTAGATCCATTAGTGGGCCAAGAACCAACTCCTCCTCTTGGTCCCTACCTTAGCCCTATAAATACGCTATGAGATCAAGAAACTAGGAATTAATCCAAGAGTTAACAACCAAAAGCCTCTCTCCTCTCCTCCCTCTCTTCCTTCTCTCCTAGGGCTCGACGACGCAAGAGAAGAAGAGGAGTTTGTCTCCTTGGTTCTTCTCCCCTTCTCCACCATCTTTCAGCTGGGATTCACAGAGACAAGGGAGGGTTGTCCTCTCCCTTTTGTGGTGCTCACCGTGGGTGGAGAGGCGGTCGGCGGCTGGAAGAAGGCGGCGCATGCCAACCTTGCGGTGGCGGCGCAAGGTTGAGGGAGAAGAGGGTAGAAGAAGAATTTTCTCCTTCTTTATCTTCTTCTCCTTCCTCTCAAGGTGTGCAGCTGGTCCGGAGGCCCTGGTGTAGCTCCGGTGGGCGGTGGCGCAAAGGGAGAGGAAGAAGGGGCCAGCGGCGCAAGGTAAACCCTAGGCTAGGGTTTCCTTTTTCAACCAAGGTGAGAAGAAGAGCTCTTTTGGGGGTCTAGGTGATCTCGGATCGTGGTAGATCGTTGCCCACATGACGTCCACGAAGGGAGGGACATAAGGTAGAAGACCGCGTGGTGATCGGGAAGGTATATCTCTTCCTATGCTCCTTTGTATTTCCTTATGTCGATTTTGTGCTATGATTATATGTCTCGTCATTTCATGTTTAATAATTTATTATTTTGACTCCAAATTTGGTGAATAAATAATTTACTGGACCCCGACCATAAACACAAAAGCTGGTGATCAACTCGTCGCCTTTTTCATGGTCGAACGGTCGAGCAAATTACAAGACCGATTATGGTAATTGGCTAAGTTGTAATTTGGATCGCTCGATACTGAACGAGACGGTTGATGGGAGACGGGTCTTCACTCGTATTAATTTTTAATCTGTAGACGTATAGAGGTCTCTCGAATCGACCAAGTATTCTCTAAGGAAACCCACCAAGTCATACCTAACACTGGGAGCAGTCGACTGGTAAGTAGCCAGAATTTGAACGTTGGGCTGTCAAAGGTCGAATCTGAGTGGGGGCAGTCGACTGCCCTTGGAGCAGTCGATTACTAGCGTGAGTTACAACCCTGAGTTCTATTTAAGAGAACTTGGTTTGGGCTGGGAGCTCTTGACGAAATGTGCTTGGTTAGTGCTCATTAGTAGTCATAGTGCTCAGATAGTGTACTCAAGGTTGTGGTGAAGTTTCTCCACCTACAAGGAGCTACGTGAGCTAGCCGGAGGGCATCCGGGGAGTGATCCACCAAAGGATCGAGCGATCGTCCACCTCACAACTGTCGTGGAGTAGGAGTCTTCATCTCTGAACCACGTAAATAGATATTGTTAGCAGTGATTAGTTGTTAGTCTTGTTTTATTGTATTTTCACTTGCGCATTAACAACGTAGGTAGAGAAGAAATCGAAAAGTGCTATTCACCCCCCCCTCTAGCAAACCGTATCGATCTTACAAAGAAGGGACAAATCGTTTAATGTGGTTCAGAGATAAAACTCTTACTCCACGGTTGTCCATAAGGTTAACAATCCCTATTCGTCAGTGGATTAGTCCCTACAGAACTTCCGGCTAGCTCACATAGCTCCTTGTGGATGGAGAAACCTCACCACAATCTCAACCAAGACATCTTTACACTACAAGAACACTTGAGCACAAGATGACTACAAATTAGGGTAACCACCACTAATTTCGTCAACCTTGCTCAAATAAACTGAGTTCTCTTAAATAGAACTCATTTATTGATCTAGCTGTTACCAGTCGACTAGTGTCAACACCAGTTGACTAATAGCTGTCGATTTGAACATTACAGTCCAACGTTCCAGTCGATTGCACAGAAAGATCAATCGACTAATCTTTCTGTGTCCTCAACTAGTCGACTGATCTTATACTAGTCGACTGGTAAAACTCTAATCCTAGGGTTTCAACCACGAGTACATTCACTCAGCACTCGTCCTTGCTCGACGAACCTAGACCTAGCCTTTTATCCTCCTCCATCAGCCTCGCACCCCACGGATGCCTCTCCATTCTTCACGTCTTGTCTTCTGGAGCTTCCTTCAATCTCGATCCTTGTTGTTGGGTCCATAGTCCCTCGTAACTCACTTAACCCTTCATTACAGTCTTGACCTATTGCCTTCAAGCCTTCTTCACTTTCACTCTCATCCCTCGGATGCATCTATAAGTAGCCCAGGTTGGTTTTGATGTGATCAACCGATTTAAGTTAGGTCTTGGTGTTTTTAATCACTATGTCTAACTGTACATGAACTTAGGAGTGCAGGAAGTCGAGCGAAAGACGTAGCGGTCGAGAAGGATGGCACGGAAAGGGAGCCGACGGGCTTGGTGCATCCGAGGGATGCGGAGCTCTGCGGATTAGTACGCCGGAGAAGCAAGAAGGATGCACGCGGCGTCCGAGGGTCAAGGAGCCGGGAGGAAGGATGCTCGAGGGGAGAAATGTTGGAGTCGGGTTCGGGTGAGCCTAACTCTGGTTGGCCAGAAATCACACAAGAAGACCGGAAGTAAGGCTGGAGAGTGGTCAGCGGTTGCTGACCAAAGCAAGCCTTGTTGGGCACTCATGAGCATATGGGCGCATGGATTGTCAGGCGCCCAAGCACTAGGCACTCGAGAACTCAGGCGCCCCTGTGCTATTAGGCGCCTGAGAGGCTAATTCTAGCTGTTTGTGAACGTTGCATTCTGGATAAGCATCAGACCACGTGTTAAGCACCCAAGAGCTCTCGGGTGCCCTATAAGTGTCACATCATCAAATGGATAACTCCTACCGGGGTTATAAATAGACCCCTGGAGCTTAGTTTCATTATGTTCATGCATTCCAATCATTAGCAAACATGTTTTGTATAATCTCTCTTTCTTTTTCTGAGTTTTCCACGTGTAAGTGGATTCTCCACCTGAAGGAGTTTTATTCCTGAGAATCGAGCCATATTCAGCCTTGGATTAACAACCTCTCCGATTGCAAACCAAGTAAAATCCGGTTGACTCTATTTATTTATTAACTATTTGCTTTATTTATTTATGTTATCTTTAATCTAACTAACATCTTTGTTAAGTTGAAACAAAAGATTTGAGTTTTCTTTTTCAAGGGCAATTCACCCCCTCTTGCCGACCTTCGATCACCCTCACATACAAGCCGCAGCTCGTCTCCATGCTATCCTTCACGTATGCCTTTGGCTCTCATCCCTCAAATGTATACAAGCCCGCGGCTCATCCTCATGCTATCCTTCGCATATGCTTTATAGTGTGCTTCCCTCGGCTAATCATTGCTGCCTTATCCATGGTCCCTCCAATGCATCATCCTTCACTGGACCTGAGGCAATCAAGCTGAGTTATATGTGTATCCTGTAAACCTGCACACTTAAATACACATATCAAATACAAGGGTGAACCTAACTTAAACCATTTTTCCCAAATATCAAAACACATGGTCAGGGAATACATTTTCCCAAAGCTGAGTCATATGTGTATTCTTCAATAATCTCTCACTTTTTGATGTTTAGCAATACGTTTAAGTTAGGGAATACATATAACAAATACAAATGCGAATAAACTGTACTTACGTTGCTAAGGCTACACCTTGGGCTTACACTACCAATGCATATGCCAACTTGCAATGCAAATGCAACCAATGCATGGAATCCTATTACAAGGTTCCCCAACACCTAAACTCCCCATGAGTTAGGACTTTTCACCAAAGGGATTTTTAAGAACCTATCCTAGGGCTTCTCCTACACTTGGACTTACCAAGGGTTTTTTAAGAACCTATCATAAGGCTTCCCCTTTGCCAATAGATGAGCAACCAAACTCTCCCTTGAGCTAGGATTTTTTGCAAAGATACATAAAGTTTTCCTAATTAAACATTAATTCTCCCACTTTGTCATACATCAAAAAGAACTCCAACAATATCGCAATTATTGAATTCTTTAATGATCATAAACAGAAGATTATACACTTGTTTACAATTATTTGAACACTTTTTGACTTGCTGAAAATAGTTTCAGCATGTATCAGCCAACTGAGATAGTTATCAGTTGATTGATCCCTATTAAAAAACCTTATAGTAGCTTTCTCACTCTAGAAAGCATTGTCACTAGTCGACTGCCCCTCTACACCAGTCGACTGGCACCCTGAAATTGACATTTCAATACTTTTGAACCCAATTTCAAAAATGCGTTAATAATTCCACAATTATTCAAAAGTTCTCAAATTTTATGGAGGGATTTGTGGTACCTGTGTCTACTTTAAAAAAATATATTTAAAAATGTAAATATCTCATATTCCAAGATTGACACAAAATCCAAAACTAACTAAATGGTTAAATTGAATTTTGACCTAAAATCCTAGTTTTGTCTCCTCTTGATGTATCTGCCCATACCAACCCATAATGCATCTCTAGCATTAGATTATATGGAATCTATACATCAACAATCAAATTTTCATATAATATGACCCCAATGTCATATTTCTTGCATGAAACCCAAACCATATGTGCCAAAACCCAAAGATTGAGACTTAAATCCATCTCCAAATCCTTTGGCACACTCTATGATCCATCTGGATATCCAAAAGATATCCTCCTGAAATCCATTGACCATGGGTCTTAAATTAGCTCTTTGAGCTACCCCTTGAGATCTTAGCCTTAGTCATCTCCCTAGGTGACTCTTCCATAATTGTTAGGCCATATCGGTGTACCTCCGGTGACCCTTAGCCTATAAAAGTGACCTTCTTAACCTTAGACAACATGTCCTTAGTTAAGTTCTTCTTTCCTATAACCTTAAACACCTTATCCTTGGTTATTATCTTTTAGCCCTTAAATATCACTCCCTTGCCATTTTTGGACTTCTCATCCTTGCCATAATTATATGCTACACTAGCATATATCTTGTCATTGGCCTTGGATGAGTTTGATCAGTATCCCAAACCCAATCTATCATTGTTGGATTTTTGGCTACCCAACATCATACCCAACCCTTTAGATCCAATAATGAATCTATCTAGGATTTTCTCTAATTTATCAAGTTTTGCATTCAAGCTTGATTTTCCCTTTCTAGGTTTCTAAATCTAGAATCAACATGTCCCCCTTGGGCATCCTTAGACCTACCCACTAGGCATATGTCTCCCCTTCTTGGGATTTATGACTTGGTCCTTAGGTCTAGTATGCATGGATTTATCATGAAATGATTTCCTAGGGTTATAATGTGCATTTACCCTATTCCTAACATGATATTTAAAATCAAAATTATGCATGGGTAAATAATTTACATTATTCCTAGCATGCATGGAGGAATTTAAATTTGATTTACATTTAAAGTTAGGGTATACCTCCTTTACCCTTGTAGCTTACCCTTGATGTGAGCTTTTCTTCTTCAAATTCTTCTCCCATTTTCTTCAAATGTCCTAGCTACTTGAGCTCTCATTTCTTTGAATATTTGGTGTGGTAGTATCCTTGTTCGCCACACATGAAGTATCGAATGTGCTTCTTATCCTTCTTTTTTCCTACAAATAAAATTAGAATCTAATACCTCCTTCGTACCCAATGGACACTTACTCTTGTATTGTCCCTTCTTATTGCACCCGAAGCATATGATATGGTCCTTCAACTTCACTTTGATGGAGGTGCTAGGTAAGTTGACTTATTCTTCAACCTTTGATGATGTGGATCGATCATCCTCACTTATGAAGGTCATCTCTTCATTCTCGGATGTGGATGATTCTTTATTTTCTTGTGCCACTTCACTTAAGGAGGTGGATGATGCTTCTTCTTTCTCCTCCTCTTGAACCAATGAGCCCTTCTCCTTGGCTCCTCCACTTCTTGTGCTTATGCAGGATTTTAATAAAGAGCAATCACTTTGCTCCATAGCTCATGAGCACACTTGTATTCACCTACATGACTCATCACATCATTAGGCAAAATATCAATTAAGATTGAGATCATATTCTTATTTGCCTTTGATTGTGATTGTTGCTCCTCGGTCCAATATCTTGGTAGGAGCTTCTTCCCTTTCTTATCTCTTGGAACTTCGAATGGTTCTTCGAGTGTCATCATCATCTCCCAATCCATGTCGAACCACGTCTTCACTCGCATCCTCCAATAATCAAAATTGTTGCGATCATATAAAGGTGGGATCCGGATATCCAATTCTAGTAGACCTTTCGACTCCATCTTCTTTACCTTCCTCTAGCGCCTTTCTCTTTTGGTGATTAGTCCAACAAGATAGACTTTGCTCTGATATCACTTGTAAAGGATCTTCGGATCGCTAGAGGGGATGAATAGCCGCTCACCCTCAATTCATCAGTTCTCTTCCTACAATGTTAGTAGCGCAAGCGGAAATACAGTTTAACTAAACTAACACAAGGAGGGACAAACCGTTTAACCTGGTTCAGAGATAAAGCTCCTACTCCACAGTTGTTCAGAAGGTGGATGAGCCATATCCATCGGTAGATTAGTTCCTAGAGAACTTCTGGCTAGCTCACGTAGCTCCTTGTGGGTGGAGAAACCTCACCACAACCTCAACCAAGACCTATTGGCACCATAAGAACACTTGAGTACAAGATGACTACTAATTAAGGTTAACCACCACTAATTTTGTCAACCTTGCTCAAGCAAATCATGTTGTCTTAAATAGAATTTCAGTTGTTACCAGTCGACTAGTACC
This sequence comes from Boesenbergia rotunda, assembly GCA_024364735.1. Classification (NCBI taxonomy): domain Eukaryota; kingdom Viridiplantae; phylum Streptophyta; class Magnoliopsida; order Zingiberales; family Zingiberaceae; genus Boesenbergia; species Boesenbergia rotunda. Next base: position 480,316 of record JAGFNQ010000903.1, read on the forward strand.
AACACCAATCGACTGACAGCTGTTGAATTCAAACGTTTGGATGTTACAACCCACCGTTCGAATTCAGATGACACCAGTCGACTCCAGAGAAAGATCAGTCGACTGATCTTTTTGTACCCTCAACCAGTCAACTGATCCCATACCAATCAACTTGTAAAATCCTAAACCTAGGGGTTGAACTATGAGTACATTCACTCAGTACTCGTCCTCGCCCAACCAACCTACATCTAGCCTTCTAGCCTCCTCCATCAGCCTTGCATCCCTTGGATGCCTCTCCATCCTTCACGTCGTATCTTCTGAAGCTTCCTTCAACCTCGGTCCTTGTTGTCAGGTCCACGGCACCTAGTGTTGGTGTCGGAAGCACCAGATTGAACCTGGTTTTGATAATGACAAAGGGTTCAAAGATAAGTTTATGTTGTGATCTAATGTGTTTCATTGAGTGTGCAGGAAAGTCCTAGTTGGCTAGGCACAAAGTCTTGACCTGCAGGGTTGAGCATGAAGACCTAGTCGAGGATTGGGCACGAAGACCTGGCCGAGGGTTGAGCACCAAAGACCTGACCAAGGGTTGGGCACGAAGACTTGGTTCGTGGAATTGGGCAAGAAGTCCTGGTCGTGGACTGGACACCGAAGTCCTGATCCGGAAGATCGGGTAGGAGACTTAGCCGATTGAGGATTGCGGATAGAAGTAGAGGCGGGTTGAGGTACGGACTTCTCAAGATCCGACTGTCTCGGAAGCTGAGCAAAAGTTCAACCAGAGGAGCCGGTTGGCAAAAAGGTAACTTCTCTAGAGTGGAGTAGGTGAAAACAAGTTCCCTGGAAGAGGGAACAGTAAGTGTCGGTTCGACCTAGGATTTCATTTGAAATCTAAAGTCAGAACCAGGACAGCTCCAACTGTTATTTATGCATATATTTTCATATTATATTGTTCTTAGATTAACCCTGGTTGCAGGACTAAAAGGAACAAGCTGCTGCTATCCAGGTGCCTGAAAGGGTTTAGGCGCCTGAGAGGTATTGTTGGATCGGAGAAAATCGATAGAGGGGGGGGGGGTGAATATCGATTTCAAATTTTTCGGAAAACTAGAGCAATTATGCAGTGGAAAATAACAAAATAATCGCGAACACAAGTTGGTTTTACTTTGTTCGGAGTCCTGGTTGGCTCCTACTCCAAGGCCTATGGTCCTTGACCATTTACGGTGGGCAATTCTATATTCGGAAAGTTCTTTTACAACTTCAAGTACAAATATAGAATTGGAATTGAAATTACGACACTTTTCGTAAATTAAATTTACCGACGCCTGAGGTGGATCGAAGTTTGGAGCAGAGGGTCGTCGTCGGCGCTGGAATCTCGAAGTCGGAGCTTGTCGGAGCGTAGCGTTTGAACGAAAGTGCTTGGAGCGTTGTGAGCGATGTCTTCTGAAGCCTTGGGGGTGAACCCCTTTTATAGCAACCATAGGGGCGCCTATGTCGATGGGGGCGCCTGACACGTGGCCTCTCCTGCGAGAACTCCTATCCGTAGGCTCGGTCAGCGATATCCCCTTCACTGGGGCGCCTGTGTTAACACAGGCGCCTAAGCTGACTTGGTCCAGAGGCTTCGTGGTAGTTTGCATCGATGGTTCTATTTTTGCCTTGACCTGGGGCGCCCGTATCCTTACGGGCGCCTAGCCCCAGTGAGGCACCTCACTTCTTTGAGGCGCCTCAGCTGCAGAAACATGTTCCTTTGTTCCCTGCAACCAAGGTTAGTTCCAAAACACAACAAGCAAAATATGTTAGTCATTATTTATAGTCTAATCTATTTTGGTTCTGACTTTGAGTTTCCCAAATGGATCCCTAGGTCGAACCGACACCTACTGTTCACTCGCACGGGGAACGCGTCCTCACCTACTCCTCTGGGGAGAATTTATCTTTTACCAACCGGCTCCTCCGGTTGGACTTTTGCCCAGCTTTACTCACCAGGTCTTCGTGCCCAACTTCCGGTTAGGTCTTCTTGCCCAACTTCCGGTAAGGTCTTCGGTGCCCAGTCCGCGACCAGGACTTCTTGCCCAACTTCTGGTCAGGTCTTCGGTGCCCAGTCCTTGACCAGGACTTCTAGCCCAGTCCTTGACCAGGACTTCGTGCCCAGCCCTTTGCCAGGACTTCTTGCCTAGATTAACTAGGACTTTCCTGCACACTTGAGTAACTTTATTAGATCACAAATAGTACTTATCTTTGAATCCTTCGCTAATATCAAAACAAGGTTCGATATGCCGCTTCCGGCACCAACAGGTATCAGGCGCCCTAGAAGGGGTTTTTCAGCGCATGGAGAAGTTGAGCTGCCAGGTTCGCCACATCAGCTTTTCAGGTGCCCGTGAGCCATCAAGCGCCTCAACACTCCTAGGCGCCCTAGACCAAGGATAAGGTTTAGCCAAGTCTGCGGATAAACACGCGTCAGGTTCGAGTGACGTGGCAGGCGCCCCAGACCTTTATCAGGCACCCAAGAAGGTATTATAAAAGGAGTTCACCCCATTGCTTCCGAAACAACTGTTTTCCAACTCAAGCACTCAAACTTGCTCCATCATTCATCCATGCTCGAGTTTCCCATGCCAACAACGCTCAAGATCGATGACACGCTGCTCGAGAGTCTTCGCCATTTCCTGCTTGTCGTCGGTATAATTGTGTTTTATTACTTAATTCTATATTCAAAGCTTTTCACTTGTATCATTTCTCGAAATATAGAATTTCCCAACGAAAATGGTCAAGGAACATGGGCCTTGGAGTAGGAGTCGTTACTGACACTGAACCAAGTAAAAAAAATGAGTTAGCATTGTTTTACTTTATGCTACATATTATCTACATTTCCGAAAACTTTTAAGTAGTCGATATTCACCCCCCCCTCTATCGACCACAACGATCCCACAAGTTGTATCAAAGCGGGCTACTTAATGTTGGTGAAACTACCAACTGAGCAAGTTTTTCGGAGTTAATCGTTAATTATTTTCGTTTGTAAGATTTTTGTTTTTCGAGGTTGGTGCAACACCACTCGAATTTTTTTTTATTTTTCATTTTTTTATATACCACACTACAATCTAAGACTAAGTCCTGGAACAAGTTTCTTGTTGTTGCAAAATTTCAGGTTCTTTAATGGCCATGCAAGAAGGCTACAGCACCGCACGCACACCTCTGTTCTCGAGAGAAGATTTCTCCTACTGGAAGAGCAGAATGGAGGTCCACTTGAAAACTCAGGTGGATATGTGGATCATAATCCAGTCTGAACTGGAAATCCCTAAGAACACACAAGGTGAAGTTCAGGGATATTCAGAGTGGGATGCTACACTCAAGGTAAAAATTAACGCAAATGCTAAAGCTACATAGACCCTCCAGTGTGGTTTGACAAAAGAAGAATTCAACCGCGTCAGCCCCTTTAGTAGCGCAAATGAACTATGGAAGAAACTGATCGAGCTACACGAAAGGACATCAGATACAAGGATCTGCAACCATTATCTTCTTCTCAACAAGTTGTACACTATCAAAATGCAAGACGGCGAGACAGTTGCACAACTCCATGCATGGATTCATGAATTAATGAATGGTCTACACACAATAGGTCACAAGGTAGAAAACCGTGACCTAATAAGGTACACTCTAAACTCGTTTCCAAGAAACTCTTTGTGGGCATCTATGGTAGATGCGTACAAGGTTTCAAAGAACTTATCTATCATTAAGATTTATATTTTCTGAATTAGAGCTACATGAACAGACTAACGCTACACAGGTTGAGAAAGGTATAATATTGTTTCCAGGTAAAGTCCCTCAAAAGTAGAAGAAAAAGAAGCTGCCACCGATACTCGAGTCTGATTCCAACTCAGAAACTGACGACGACGGAATCGATCATCCGGAGCTGGTCTGGATGGCCCAGAATTACTACAAGATGATCAAGGGCCAAAGAAAGAAGAAGAAGGTGGTTCAACAAAAGGATGATCTAGCCATACCTACTACCAGTCAGAAGTCGAAGAGCGAGGTAACCTGTTATGGGTGCAACAAGAAGGGTCACTACAAATCGGAGTGTCCCAACATGAAGGAGAACAAGAAGACTCGGGGGAAGAAGGCTCTCCAAGCTACGTGGGACGAGTCATCTCAGAGGTCAAAGAAGAATCTCCACACTCGAACCTCCTCGCGCTGACAGCCTCGGACAATCTCTACACTGAATCAGAATTAGAACCGGAAGAAAGCATCAGAATCGAAAAGCTATCAATTTTGGAAGACGGACAAATAACGGTACGAGGCTATCCCGAATCACAACTTTACGATTTGATTTCGTATTTGTCTCGTAAGTTGGCCAAAGCCAACGTTCGGGTTGAATCCCTTCGACCGGAAGTTAATACCCTGAAAGGGGAATCCAACTCATGCTCCTTAACTGAACCAGTTCACAAAGGAACCTCAACTCAAGTCCAAAAACTTGTGGAAGAGAATTCCTCCTTGAAAACATAGGTAAAGGAACTTATAGTTGCGCTAGAACAATTTACCTCAAGTTCCAAGAATCTTAACATGATTCTTGGAAAATAAAAATCAGTTCTAAACTGATCCGGACTTGGTTATCGAACCAACTCACGCTACAGATCATATTTCTCAATATTGAACCAAACTAGAACCTGAGTCCAAGCATGGGTCCCAAAGTTAAGCTTGACTAATCAAGCAAGACCAAATCAATATTGGATCCCCAAGGACAAGATTCACATCTTACATAGCCCATATCGAGGCTTTAGTCCAAGGGGAGATAATAGAAAAACCATCTTCATACTTAAATAAGGTTTTTTTGTGTTTTTCTGAATTATTGTTTGATGCCTGTCCATTTTCTTTCTGCAAAAAATGTCATGCTTAGGATTAGAAATGGTTAGATAAGGATTTGACTTGATTGAAACTTGCACGACCTAGTATTAGGGTGGGGCGAGATGATAGTACGTTAGGAAAGCTTGTCCAAAAAGTCAGGTAGGGTAAGACATACCCTATTTGGTCTTTTTAGTCCAGTGGAACTAACCGAAGCTACCTCGCCAAATCCTCAACTAGTTAGACCAGGGTTTCCCAAAAGGTAATTTAAGAATAAAATTTCCTTAAAAGGCTTTGTCTAGGAAAGGGTTGTTGATCCAATAAGGCTACGACTAAAGAAGACCCCTGTGCCTCGCTAAGACCTGGAAGCCAATTATTGAAATTTATTTTCAATTTACTAATTATTAAAATTGAATCTAACACAAGGTTCAATCAAATCATAGTATTAACATTAAATCAAAAATAAAATTAAAGCATCCCACAAAACAGATAAAGATTCCCTATTTTGTTACTTAGAAATGAGTGAGATGTTTAGGACCTAATGATTTACTCCAACCCATCCAACCCTATTAATTGAATTAATTTTACCTTTAATATACTAAACCTAATTTATAATTTTAATTCAACTTAATTATTGTTTAAAATTCAAATTAATATTTCAAATTTAACTTAATTATTTTTGTAAAAATCAAATTAATTTTTCAAATTTAACTTAATTAATTTTTGCTAAAAACTCAAATTAAAATTTTCAAATTAAACTTAATTAAGTTTTAAAATTCAAATTAATTTTTCAAATTTAGCTTAATAATTTTCAAAATCCAACTTAATAATTTTCAAAATTTAACTTAATAATTTTCAAAATCCAACTTAATATTTTTTAAAATTTAACTTAATAATTTTTCAAAATCCAACTTAATAGTTTTCCAAATTTAACTTAACAATTTTAAAAATTTAACTTAATATTTTTCTTAAAAATTCAATTCAAATCCAATTTAATAATTTTCAAAATTTAACTTTTTAATTTTCAAAAATTAAGTTTAATTTTCAAATTTTAACTTAATAATTTTCAAAATTTACTTTAATAATTTTAAAAATTTAACTTAATAATTTTCAAATTTTAACTTTAAAATTTTTCAAATTTAACTTAAATTCAACCTAATTAATTTTCTAAATCCAAAGTAACTTTTCAAAACTCAACTTACTCTTAAATAATTTTCAAACAAATGTTTCAAAATTAATTAAAACAATTATTTCAAATTAAGTTAAAATCCTATCTCACAAAAAATACTCATAGGAGTAACATGACTGCTAACATAGATTGGGTGAGACAGACTAGGTAGTGAAACTCAATCAATCTATCCTTACACCTCTACATAAATGGATCTAAATCACGGTACTTTATGTGTAGGAGCATAATGGTTTGGATTAGTGGATATTGGATGGTGGATGCTCCAGACATATGACTGGGGATAAATTGAAGTTCACCAAAATCAAGTACAAAAACCTAGGCTCAGTGGCATTTGACAACAATGTCACACTTAAGGTACTTGGGTCAGGTAACATTGAACTAAATTCTGATTTTATTATCAAAAAAGTGCTATTAGTTGATAATTTTAAGTTTAATTTACATAGCATCAGTCAACTATGTGATACTGGTTATGTAGTCACTTTCACCAACTCTGACTGCCTTATTAGAAACTTACATGACCCAAAAATAACCCTTAAGGAAATTAGGAAAAATAATATTTATATTATTAACCTACCATCAACACCTAAATGTCTTCTAACCAAACTAGAAGAAACTAATTTATGGCATAGAAGACTAGGTCACACTCACATGAAATTAATTTCAACATCAAGCCAAAATGGACTAGTTAAGGGAATCCGTAAAATTAGAAACTTTGAAAATTCAATTTGTAACTCATGCCAACAAGGTAAACAAACAAAATCAACTCACAAATATATTATATCAGACTTAACCCAAGCTACGCTTGAGCTCCTACACCTAGACCTATTTGATTCTCATGAAGCCATGTCACTAAGCGGAGGATACTGCTTAGTAATTATTGATGATTATTCTAGATTTACCTGAGTTAGGTTTTTGAAAACCAAAGATGAAACATTTGTATCATTTAACAACTTATGTAAAATACTCAAAAATCAAAAAGACAAACAAATTAAAAGAATTAGAAGTGATCATGGGGGAGAGTTTGAAAACCAAAAGTTTAATGACTTCTGTAAAATTAATGGATATGTCATTGAATTTTCCTGCCCAAGAAGCCCCAACAAAATGGGATAGTTGAAAAGAAAAATAGAACCCTTCAAGAAGCCTCCAGGACCATGCTCAATGAATATAGTTTATCTAATCAATTTTGGGCAGAGGTGATTAACAATGCTTGTTATATTCAAAATAGGGTCCTAATAAATAAATGATACAATAAAACACCTTATGAAATCTATTACCATAAAATACCCAACTTATATTATCTAAAGGTTTTTGGGTGTAAGGTACAAATCCTAAATACAAAAGACTACCTAGGAAAATTTTAATCAAAATCAACCTCAGGAATTTTTGTAGGGTACTCAACCATGAGTTGGGCATATAGGGTCTATAACAAACATACTCTTAAAATTGAAGAACCCATGAATGTTATATTTGATGAAGAAATTATAACAAAACCAACTATTTTACCTAACCCAATCAACTTAACCAACTCATCAAATCCAACTACGTCAAGTCAAGACCAAGAAGAAATTGAACCAACAATTGAACCAATAACAGTTAGTAAGTAGCAAACTGGGTTAGACAAGCACAGAAAGGAATTGATTTGATTCATTTTTCTTTAAATTCTTAAATGCATGAAATTTTTTTCATGCTTGGACTCACTAGGATTATCAACTTGGTCCAAATCTTGTTACTTTTAATTTCTACTTATTGTTAGGATGTATACTAAAAGTCTAGCTTTTGTAGACATCTACATTTTCAATGAGAATCACATGATCATTGTTTGCATATTTATATTGGTTATTTATGTGCATATTGTTTAATACTTTACATTGTAGATAACATGGTGTGTGGTGTCACACAGAAGATTATGTTATCAGTCCCAAGTAGAGTATAAGTAGAGGCTCACAACCTAGATGGTTCTGGATAAACCATTGGCATGGTTGTAGTGTAATATGGTATTGGTTTATCTTGACCATAGAATTACACTAGTACACTTTATGTGTATTGAGCTGGACCGACGTAGAGGTGATTCAATTTATACTGACTATATAATTGAATCAGACCTCAGTTATTATGGAGTACATGCTCTTAATCCCGATATAATAACGGGCACATGTACTTAATATTTATTTCTTTGATTTATCAATGGGCGAGATTTATTTGATAAATCGATAGGCTCGGTAAATTGGGAAATAATATTATTTACATGGTGTGTCGTTGATTATAGAAGGAAACCGTGTCCTGGTGAGTCAGGTTGATGATGTCCCCTTGAGGAGCTCATAAAGATCATCATGTTAAATCCTGCAGGTGGACTTGGTCTGGCATGATGATAAAGTTCAATGGTACTACTCATGGAGTTATATATTAATTAATTAAATTGTCAGTAATTTAATTAATTAATGGACATTCGATATCTTAAATACGGGGAGATTTTTGTACTCATAATACGTGGAGCCCATATTTAAATATGCAGGTTGGTGAGGTAGATCAATGGTGATCCTCTAGTGGAATGGATCATCATTAATGGATCGACCCTTGATCCATTAGGTGGCCAAGACCCAACTCCTCCTCATGGTCCCTATTGTAGCCTATAAATACCTCATGTGTCATGAGACCAAGGCATCCAAGGATTCATAATCCAAAGCCTAACTCTCTCCCTCTCTCCCTTCTCTCTCCTAGGGTTGTGGCGCATCCCTTCTTGGTCGGCGGCAACAAAGAGGTGTAGGAGGCGGGTGAGCCATCTTCTACTTCATATTCTTCTCCTTTTCTTCCCTTCTTTGGCCAGAGCATCCACTGAGGAAGCTAGATCCGGTGGAGCAAAGGAGGAAGAAAGAATCCTTGTGGTGTTTTGCCACCGCATGTTGGTAGAAGAGAGAAAGGTGGTTCGGTTTCAGTTTTTTCTAATCTCTTCCATCTTCTTCTACTTTCCCTACTCCTCCTCCTTTTTACTAGCGTATCCTCAAGGCTTGGAGTTAGCCGGTGGCGCAAGGTGAAGAAGATCCCTTCTTCCTTTGTGGTTGGCGCAAGCTTGAAGAAAATCCCTAGGGTTTTCGGTTAAGCTAGGGTTTGGAAGAAGGCGCCTTGGTGACGTTGTCTCTTGGAAGATCATCGCCCACTCGACGTCCGAGAGGAGGTTGGGTCATACAATTGAAGATCGCGAGGTAAATAAGAGGTATAACATCTTCTTGTTTGGTTCCTTTCTGTTGATCTTGTTTGTATTATGATATTGTTTAATTAATTATGTTAATTAATTATCTTGGACCCTGATGATAAACATAAAAACCGGTGATCCACTCATCGTCTATTCCGTGGCTAATTGGTTGGACGAGTTTGATTGCTCGATCAATATGCTTGTTCAAGTGGTCGCTCGAATCGGTTAGCACGATGATGAGTCGGTTGTTCGGGAAATTGTTCTCCATTCGGATTAAAAAATTTTAATCTGGGGACATGGAGAGATTTCCCATGCGAGACCAGGAATCCAACACTTACTTGGTTCATTACTACTAATTTTTGCTTAGTTCATAATTTAGTTGCATTCCTGATTTACTTTGCAAGACTAATCGGCTCTGATACATAATTTTTTTTCCTTCCCTTAAATTAAACATTTCTTTCAAAAATATGTTTTTGTTTCAAAAAGAATGTTTTTTTATATATGGCAAAGGGGGAGAGTAGAAAAATTAAGTATTCCTCAAAGAAGTTTTTCCTTTATTCAAAAGTTTTTCTCGTTAACAAGTTTTTTTCTTTAACTTAAAAGTTTTTGTAATGAATTTGTAATATTTAGAATTCTTTTCAAAAATTAGAAAAATCTTTCAAAAAGAAAAATTGCATGTTTTCAAAAGCTTCAGGGGAAGGATTTCAAATCAACGGAGAGCTTTATGCAATTCTTCTATATTTTAAGATTTTTTTTAAAACTTTTGAAATATCCAAAAAGGAGGAAATTACTAATCAAGGAGGAGAATGAAAATTTTGTATGCTTGAATGTGAATTAGCTCTTATTCATGTTATTTTTAACTTAATTTTTGAACTGGGTTGCCATAAATCAAAAAGGGGGAGATTGTTGGTGTCGGAAGCACTAGATCGAACTTGATTTTGATAATGGCAAAGGGTTCAAAGTTATGTTTATGTTGTGATCTAATATGTTTCATTGAGTGTGCAAGAAAGTCCTAGTTGAGTTAGGCATGAAGTCTTGATCTGCAGGGTTTAGGACGAAGTCCTGGTCATGGGCTGGGCACCGAAGACCTGACCGAGCGTTGGGCATGAAGACCTGGTTCATGGAATTGGGCAAGAAGTCTTGGTCATGGACTGGGCACTGATGTCCTGATCCGGAAGATCAGGTAGGAGACTTAGCCGAGTGAGGATTGTGGATAGAAGTAGAGGTGGGTCGAGGTACGGACGTCTCGAGATCCAGCAGTCTCGGAAGTCGAGCAAAAGTCCAACCGGAGGAGCCGGTTGGCAAAAAGGTAATCCAAAGTGGAGTAGATGAGGACGCGTTCCCCGGAAGAGGAAAAAGTAGGCGTCGGTTCGAACTAGGATTTCATTTGAAATCTAAAGTCAAAACCAAGACAGCTCCGGCTGTTATTTATGCATATATTTTCATATTATATTATTCTTGGACTAACCCTAGTTGCAAAACTGAAAGGAACCAGCTGCTGCTATCCTAGGTGCTTGAAATGTTTCAGGTGTCTGAGAGGTATCAGGCGCCCCAGATGGGGTTTTTAGCAGATGGAGAAGCTAAGCTAGCAGGTTCGCCACGTCAGCTTCTTAGGCGCCCGTGAGCCATCAAGCACCTCAGCACTCCCAAACGCCCAAGACCAGGGATAAGGTTTGGCTAAGTCTGTGGATAAGCATGTGTCATGTTTGGGTGATGTGGCAAGCGCCCCAGACCTTTATCAAGCGCCCAAGAAGGTACTATAAAACAGGCCTCACCCCTTTGCTTCGAGAACAACTGTTTTCCAACTCAAGAACTCAGACACGCTCCATCATTCTTCCGTGCTCGAGTTTCCCATGCCGACAACGATCAAGATCGATGAAACGCTGGTCAGGAGTCTTCGCCATTTCCTCTGTGTCGTCGGTATAATTGTGTTTTATTGCTTAATTCTATATTCGAAGTTTTTCACTTGTATCATTTCTCAAAATATAGAATTGTCCAATGAAAATGGTCATGAACCGTGGACCTTGGAGTAGGAGCCGTTACAGACTCCAAACCAAGTAAAAATAGAGAACTCAAAAAATTAGTTCATTTGAAGAAGTTGGAGAAGAAGATGAAGAATAGCTCAAATCAAGGGGGAGCTACAAAGGTAAAAGGGCAGGTATACCCGAATTTACAATGTAATCCAAATTGCTGCTTTCCCATGCATGCTAGGAACAATTTTTCTTATATTCCAATGCAAAATTATGATTTCAAATATCATGATAGGAATAGGGTTAATCATGCATATTAAAACCCTTAGAAATCAAGTTATGATAAATCTAGACATGATAAACCTAAAGATCAAGGCATAAATCCCAAAAAGAGGAGACATATGCTTAGACAAATGGGTAGGTCTAGGAATGTCCTTGGTGGGCATATTGTTTCTAAGGTTAAAACCATAGAGAGACAAAATCAAGCTTTAAGGATAATGCTTGTCAAGTTGAAGAAAACCCTAGATAGATTCACTATTGGATCTAAAGGGTTGGGTATGGTGTTGGGTAGTCAAAAATCCAACAACGATAGATCGGGTTTGGGGTATTGGTCTAGGTTCTTCAATGCTAAGGAAAAGTCATATGCAAGAGTGTCATATGACTATAACAATTAGAAGTTCAAAAATGACAAGGGAGTACCATTTAAGGGAAAGAAGAAATTAACCAAAGACAAGATGTTCAAAGTTAAGAAAGTCACATTTGTAGGCCAAGTGTCACTGGAGGTATACTGATGTGGCCTAGCAATTGTGAATGAGTTACCTAGGGAGGTGGTTAAGGCTAGGAGCTCTAGGGGGAACTCAAAGAGCCAATTTGGGACCCATGGTCAATAATGTTAGGATGTATACTAAAAGTCTAGCTTTTGTATGATCATCTACAATTTGGAATGAGAATCACAAGATCATTATTTGCATTTTATAATTATTATATGTGTGCATATTGTCTGATACTTTACATTGTAGATAACATGGTGTGAGGAGCCACACAGAAGATCATGTTATCAGTCTCTTATAGAGTATAAATAGAGGCTCACAATCGAGATGGTTTTGGACAAACCATTGGGATGGTTGTAGTGTAATTTGCTATTGGTCTATCTTGGCCACAGAATTACACTAGTGCTCATTATGTGTATTGAGCAAGACCGATATAGAGGTGATTCAATTTATATTGACTATATAATTGAATCAGACCTCAGATATTATGGTGTACATGTTCTTAATCCCGATATAATAACGGGCACATGTACTTAATATCTATTTATTTGATTTACCAGTGGGCGAGATTTATTTGCTAAATCAATAGGCTCTGTAAATTAGGAAATAATATTATTTACATGGTGTGTCATTGATTATAGAAGGAAATCATGTCCTAATGCATTAGGATGATGATGTCCCCTTGAGGAGCTCATAATTAAAGCTCATCATGTTAAATCCTGCAAGTGGACTTGGTCCGACATGATGATAAGGTTGAGTGGTACTACTCATGGAGTTAGATATTAATTAATTAAATTGTCAATAATTTAATTAATTAATGGATATGAGATCTTAAACATGGGGAGAATTTGTACACATGATATGGTGGAGCCAATATTTATTATGGGGGTTGGTGAGGTAGTTCAATGATAATCCTTTAGTGGATTGGATTATCATTAATGGATCGGGCTTTGATCCATCAGGAGGCCAAGTCCCAACTCCTTCTCATGGTCCCTATGCAGCCTATATATATACCTCATGTGTCATGAAACTAAGGCATCCAATAACAAATAAGCCACAACCTAATTCTCTCCCTCTTACAACCACTCTCCTAGGGTTTCGGCGCCGCAAGGGAGAAGTGGAGGAGGCGGCAAGAAGGAAGGAAAGCAAGAGCCCTTCTCATCCTCTTCTCATCTTCACTTGGTCTTCTCCATCCTAGGGCGTGCACTGATGAAGGGAGAGGATTGTTCGGCGCCAACGGTTAAGAAAGGGAGCTTCTTCTTGTCTCTTTGGCCGGCGGCAAGGAAGTAGAGGGGGAGGTGACCGACGGCTGGGTTTTCTAGCAAGGAAAGGGTTCATTCTCTTCTTCTTCATCTTCATCTACTTCCTCTCTTCTTTCTTTGGTGGACGGTGCAAAGAAGGAGTCTCTGCTTCTAGGGTTCTGGCGGCAACAAAGAGAGAAAAAGAGACCCTAGAGTTTCGGCGCAAGAAAGAAGAAGGAGAAGAAGGTGCCTTGGTCACTTCGTTTTTTGGAACACCATCGCCCACACGACGTCCAAGAAGAGGTTAGGTCATACAATAGAAGATCGTGAGGTCAATAAGAGGTATATTTCTTGTTTTGGATCCTTCTTGCTTATCTTATTATTGTATGTTGTTAATTAACATGGACCCCGAAGATAAACACAAAAATCGCCGATCTATTCATCATCTATTTCGTGGCTAATCGACTAGATGAGTTAGATTGCTTGAACAACAAGTTTGTTCAAGCGATCACTCAAGTTGATTAGTACGATGATGAAACGGTTGCTTGGGCGATTCATCTCCATCCGGATTAGTTTTAATTAATAAAATTTTGATCTGAGGACATGGAGAGGATTCCCATACACAATCGAAACCAACATTGGGGTCAAGATGGTCTATGAAATGTGTCAAAGGGTTTGGAGATGGATTTGAGTCTCAACCCTAAGGGATTAGCACATGTGGTTTGTGTTTCATCAAGAAATATAACATTGGGGTCATATTGCATAAAAATTTGGTTATGGATGTATAGATGTCATATAAACCAATGCTAGGGATGCATTGTGATTTGGTATGGGAAAAATACATCAATAGGAGGCTAAAACTAGGACTTTAGGTCAAGGTTCATTTGAACCATTTAGATAGTTTTAGGTTTTGTGCCAATCTTGGGATTCAAGATATATACATTTTTAAATGTATTTTTTTCAAGTATACATGGGTACGACAAACCTCTCCACAAAATTTAGAAATTTTTTAAGAGCTGTGAATTTATTAGTGCATTTCTAAAATTGCGCTCAGAATCCAGAAATGGGTTGAAAAAGGGTACCAGTCGACTGGTGCAGCGGAGCAGTCGACTAGTAATAGTGCTTTCTAGAGTAAGAAAGCTTCTGTGAGTGGGATTAGTTGACTGATGTGGGATACCAATCGACTAGTAACAGTGCTTTCTAGAGAGAGAAAGCTATTGTAAGTTTTTCGAGAGGATCAGTGAACTAATACCTATCTCAGTCGACTAATACATGTTCAAACTATTTTCAACAAGATGAAAAGTATCCAAATAATTGTAAACAAGTGTATAATCTTATGGGCGATTAATACAAACTGTTTATGATCATTAGGGGTTAAAGAATCCAATAATTGGGATATTATTGGAGTTCTTTTTGATGTATGTACATCGTTGGATTTTGAGTCAATCTTGGAATCCGAGATATGTACATTTTTAAATATATTTTTTTCAAGTATACATAAGTACCACAAACCTCTCCATAAAATTTAAAATTTTTTAACGATCTGTTAATTTATTAGTGCATTTCTAAAATTGAGTTCAGAATGCAGAAATGGGTTGAAAAAGGGAGCCAATCGACTAGTACAGATGAGCAGTCGACTGGTAACAGTGCTTTCTAGAGTAAGAAAGCTTCTATGAGTAGGATTAGTCGACTGATGTAGGGTACCAATCAACTGGTAACAGTGCTTTCTAGAGTGAGAAAGCTATTGTAAGGTTTTTTTGATAGGATTAGTCAACTGGTACCTATCTCAGTTGACTGATATGATGAAACTATTTTTAGTAAGTGGGAAAGTATCCAAATAATTGTAAACAAGTGTATAATATTATGTGGAATTAATACATACTGTTTATGATTATTAGGGGTTAAAGGATCTAATAATTGGGATATTATAGGAGTTCTTTTTGATGTATGGCAAAGAGGGAGAATTAAGGTTTAATTGGGAAAATCGTATGTACCTTTGCAAGAAATCCTAGCTCAAGGGGTGCTTAGGTGAAGGGAGAGCTTTGTTGCACATTTATTGGTAAAGGGAGAGCCTTGTGATAGGTTTTAAAAATCCCATGGTAAGTGCAAGTGTAGGGGGAGCCTTGAATGGGTTTTAAAAAGTCCTTGGTGAAAAATTCTCACTCATGGTATGTTTAGGTGTTTGGGAAACCTTGTGATAGAATTTCATGCATTGGTTTCATTTGCATTGCATGTTGGCATATGCTTGTTAGGATGTATACTAAAAGCTTAGCTTTTGTATGAACATCTATTTTGGAATAAGAATCACATGGTCGTTGTTTGCATTTTATATTTGTTATATATGCTATTGTCATTTACTTTACATTGTAGATAACATGGTGTGTGGTACCACATAGAAGATCATGTTATTAGTCCCTTGTGAAGTATAAGTAGTGACTCACAACCGAGATGTATTTGGATAAATCATTGAAATGGTTGTAGTGTAATTTGGTATTAGTCTATCTTGACTATAGAATTACACTAGTACACTTTGTGTGTATTGAGCAAGACCGATTAGAGGTGATTCAATTTATATTGACTATATAATCAAATCAGACCTCAGATATTATGATGTATATGCTCTTAATCCCAATATAATAACGGGCACATGTACTTAATATCTATTTCATTAATTTACCAATGGGCGAGATTTATTTGTCAAATCGATAGGCTCGATAAATTGAGAAATAAGATTATTTACATGGTGTGTCGTTGATTATAGAAGGAAACCGTGTCCTAATGCATTAGGATGATGATGCCCCCTTGAGGAGCTCATAAAGTTCATCATGTAAATCCTGCAGGTGGACTTGGTCCGACATGATGATAAGGTTGAGTGGTACTACTCATGGAGTTAGATATTAATTAATTAAATTGTCAGTAATTTAATTAATTAATAGACATGCGAGATCTTAAACACGGGGAGATTATGTACACATAATATGGTGGAGCCCATATTTAATTATGGGGTTGGTCTGGTAGTTCAATGATAACCCATTAATGGAGCGGGTTATCATTAATTGGTCGGGTTTAGGATCCATTAAGAGACCAAAACCAACTCCTCATAATGGTCCTTATTATAGCCTATATATACCTCATAAAGCCATCAAGAAAAGCCCAACAATTTACCTAAGCCTTTGGTTCTCTCCTCTCATCCTCTCTCTCTTAGGGTTGGGCGGCGCCGGCTAGAAGAAGCAAGGAGGTGGCGGCAAGGAGCAAGGGAAGGAGAAGATTTTCTCTTCCTCTCTTCCTCTCTTCTCCTCTTGGCTCTCTTCCCTTCTCTTCTTTTGTTGGGATGCATACTAAAAGCCTAGTTTTTGTATGAACATCTATATTTTGGAATAAGAATCACATGGTCATTATTTTCATTTGTTATATGTGTACATACTGTCCTTTACTTTACATTATAAATAACATGGTGTGTGGTGTCACACAGAAGATCATGTTATCAGTCCCTTGTGATGTATATGTAGTGGCTCACAACCGAGATGGTTTTAGACAAACCATTGGGATGGTTGTAGTGTAACTTGGTATTGGTCTATCTTGACTATAGAATTACACTAGTACACTTTATGTATATTGAGCAGGACCGACTTAGAGGTGATTCTATTTATACTGACTATATAATCGAATCAGACCTCAGATATTATGATGTACATGCTCGTAATCCCGATATAATAATGGGCACATGTATTAATATCTATTTCTTTGGTTTACCAGTGGGCGAGATTTATTTGTTAAATCAATAGGCCTGGTAAATTGGAAAATAATATTATTTACATGGTGTGTCATTGATTATAGAAGGAAACTGTGTCCTAATGTGTTAGGATGATGATGTCCCCTTGAGGAGCTCATAAAGTTCATCATGTAAATCCTGCAAGTGAACTTGGTCTGACATAATGATATGGATGAGTGGTACTACTCATGGAGTTAGATATTAATTAATTAAATATTCAGTAATTAATTAATTAATGGGCATGCGAGATCTTAAACACGGGGAGATTATGTACACATAATATGGTAGAACTCATATTTATTTATGGGGGTTAGTGCGGTAGTTCACTGATAACCCATTAGTGGACCGGGTTATCATAAATGGATCCGACTTAGGATCTATTAGGAGACCAAGACCCAACTCCTCCTCATTGTCCATATTGTAGCCTATATATACCTCATGAGTCATGAGACCAAGGCACCAATAACCCATAACCTAATTCTCTCCCTCTCACAATCTCTCTCCTAGGGTTGCGCTGGCACCAAGCATAGAGGAAGAAGAGCTTCGGTAGGGTAAGAGGAAGAAGGAGATGACCTTTCTTCTTTGTCTCTTCTTCTCTTCTCTTCATCCCCTTAGGGTGTGCGACATCACTAAGCAAGGAGAGGCGCCGGCGGCCAAGAAAGAAGCTTTCTTCTTTCTTTGGCCGACGGAACAAAGGAGTAAGGAGGAGGATTCGGCTAGGGTTTTGTGAGGGAGAAGAGCTCTTTCTCTTCTTCATCATCATCTTCTTCTTCCTTCTCTTCACCTTGGGGAGCCAACACAAACAATCAAAGGATCACCATCTTACTTTTGGCCGGCGGCAACCAAAGGAGAAACCTAGGGTTCTGGCGCAAGAAGAAAGGAGAAGTAGAGGCCTTGGTGACTTCGTTTCTTGGAAGATTGTCACCCACACGACGTCCAAGAAGAGGATAGGATATATGATAGATGATCGCGAGGTAAACAAGAGGTATAATTCTTGTTTGGTTCTTTCTTGCATCTTGTATTATTGTATGTTGTTAATTATCATGGACCCCGAAGAAAAACACAAAAATCGGGAACAATTCATCGTCTATTCCGCGGCTAATCGATTAGAAGAGTTACATTGCTTGAACAACAAGTTTGAGTCAGTGCCAAAAGCACCATATCGAACCTTGTTTTGATATTGGAAAAGGGTTCAAAGTTAAGTATTATTGGTGCTCTAACTATGTTACTCAAGTGTGCAGGAAAAGTCCTAGGTACACTAGGCACAATGTCCTAGTTCTATGAATTGGGCACTAAGTCCAGGTCGCGGGCTGGGCAACTAAGTCCTGACGTAAGGGTGGGCACTAAGTCCTGGTGAGTAAGGCTGGGCACTAAGTCCTGACCGAGGGTTGGGCACCGAAGACCTGGTGAGTAAAGCTGGGCACTAAGATCTAGCCGAGGGTTGGGCACCGAAGACCTGGTGAGTAAAGCTGGGCACTATGACTTGGTCACGGATTGGGCACGAAGACCTGGTGAGTGAAGCTGGGCAAAAGTCCAACTAGAGGAGCCGGTTGGCAAAAAGGTAAATTCTCCCGAGAGGAGTAGGTGAGGACGTGTTCCCCGTAGGAGGGAACATTAGGCGTCAGTTCGACCTAGGGTTCCATTTGGGAGACCTAAAGTCTGAACCAAGACAGCTCAGGCTGTAAATAATGTTCTAAACTTATCATTTGTATGCTTTGTATGCCTTTGGAACTAACCCTGGTTGCAGGAACAAATGAAAGGAGTTTTCTGCACTCAGGCGCCTCAATGGAGTGAGGCGCCCTGCTGGGCTAGGGGCCTGTATTGAGATAGGCGCCCCAGTGAAGGGTTAAACAAAGCATTCGAAGAAACTGCCACGCAAGCCTCTGGACCAAGTCAAGCTAGGCGCCTGTGTTAACACAGGCACCCTAGACAGCTCAGGCGCCCCAGTTGAAGGGATAAGCGCTGGCCAAGTCTGCGGATTGAGGTTCGCGCAGAAGAGGCCACGTGTCAGGCGCCCCCTTCAACACAGGCGCCCTAACTGCAACTATAAAAGGGGGTTCACCCCCAAGGCTTGAGAACAACTTGCTAATCTCGCTCTCAACACTTTCGTTCAAGTACTACGGTCCGACAAGCTCCGTACTCGCGATTCAAGCGCCGTCGACGACCCGCTACTCTGAACTTCCAACCTCTCCGGTCGTCAGTAAAAGCTGAATTCTTTAAGTGTTGTAATTTCATTTTTCAGTTCTATATTTGTACTTCAACATATAAACTCTTTTCGAATATAGAATTGTCCATCGTAAACGGTCAAGGACCATGGACCTTGGAGTAGGAGCCGACCGTGACTCTGAACCAAGAAAAAAGAAATCATGTTAGCGATTGATTTTTCATTTTCCGCTGAGCAATTACTCTTCGCTTCCCGAAAAAGTTTTCGATCGATATGTTAGTGATATGAGAGAAGTGTCCTAAGGTAATCGCCTTATGATTGTAATCATTTATTTTAATAAATGAATATTCACTATTTGAGTATACATGATTATTTGATTAAGATCTTAAGCTCATTTACTGAATGTCCGCAATACAATTCACAGCATGAGAGAATTTGTGATGAATTCACAACTAGTGATTATCTCTACATGTGCAATTGTGAAGTATTAAAATTGTCCCTAGTCGATGAATTGATAAATACGGACACTATCAATTCTGTTGAGACTAGCATGAGTTATTCTCTAATCAGCTAATTCTCACTGGCTGGTGACATTGAGATGTCCGGAGATAAACATGAATGCTAGTTAAGGGAACTAGTTCATTGGAGTGACTGGCTGTAAAACTTCATATGGTAGTCTACATATAGAAATGTCAGTGAAGTTCTTATTGCAGCTTAAGTGCGATGTTCCTTTGACTTGTGGTGTTCAAGTCATCTTGGTCATGGAGACTTATACTTTGACATCCTAAGCAAGCATCTCCAAGGAGGTGTGGACCCAGGATGATTGGATATAAGCTGAAGTGCCCGAAGATGTTTGAACAGCCTACAAAGGATTCACCACTCCTTGCGAGGAGATGTATACCCGAGGCCTATCGTCGGATTGTTACTCGAAGCCTCTGGCCAGAGCATGACATGTTCAGAGTATGAATCTCATAAATACATGAGAGTAATTAGAATCCTTAGGACGAGGAAACGTTACTTGGGCTAGGTGTGACGTAGTCAGCCTAGTGGGTGTTGGATCGATAGAACCGATACAGGGGGGGTGAATATCGGTATACGTTTTTTGGAAAATTAAGAGCAAGTGCACAGCGGAAATAAAAAGAAAAACAACACAGAGACGCAGTCGTTTTTACTTGGTTCGGAGCCTGGGTCGACTCCTACTCCAAGGCCCACGGTCGTTGACCGTTTACTTTGGGCAATTCTATATTAGGTGCAAAATAGTTTACAAAGGATTACAGAATTAAGTACAGTAAACTTTTAAATAGCTCTTTTACCGACGTCCGAGGTGGTTCAACTTTTTCGAAGCAGCGGGACGTCGTCGGCTCGAGTTGGAAGGATTCCGGGGCGCAGCGAGTGAGCAGAAGAGCGTAGAAGCGTCGAGAGAATTGATGTCCTGAAGCCTTGGTTGAGGGCCCTTTATATAGGGCCTGGGGGCGCCTGGGACGTCGGGGGCGCCCCCCCCCCCACGTGGCCTTTGATCCGCCAATGTCTCGGTCAGCGTTTGATCCCTTTATCTTCGGGATCAGTTTTGACCGGGGCGCCCGGAGCGCTCGGGGCGCCCGGAGCGCTCGGGGCGCCCGGATTGACTGGGTCAATGTCTTATCTTCTGGCTTCGAAGAGAGCTGCTTCGGCAGTTGGTGCTGGGGGCGCCCGCAGCGCAGGGGGTGCCCGGGAGTTGTACTGTTTGAAGCTGCTTTTTACTTGTGTGTTTTGTGTTCACCTTGGGGGCGCCCGGGACACTCCGGGCGCCCTGGTCAGCTGTTGCCTCACTCCTTTGAGGCTCTCTGAGCTGCAGACACTCGTTCCTTTGGTCCTGCATCCAGGGTTAGTCCAAAACACAACAAGACATTACTAGGTTAGTTTATATAGCCTTAGCTATCTTGGTTCTGACTTTGGGTCTCCAAAATGGAACCCTAGGTCGAACCGACGCCTACTGTTCCCTCGACGGGGAACGCGTCCTCACCTACTCCTCTCGGGAGAATTTACCTGATGCCAACTGTTCCTTTGGTTGGACTTTTGCCTGACGGTCCTTTGTCAGGTCTTGGATGCCGAGCTGCCCTTTGCTCGGTGCCTAGCATTCCTTTGCTAGGGCTTCAGTCCAGGCTGTTCTTCGCCTGGCGCCTAGCAGTCCTTCGCTAGGGCTTTTGACTCTGGCATTCCTTCGCTAGGGCTTTTTACCCTGGCATTCCTTCGCCAGTGCCTAGCAGTCCTTCGCTAGGACTTTATACCCTGGCATTCCTTCGCCAGTGCCTAACAGTCCTTCGCTAGGACTTTTCCTGCACACTAGAGTAACTTGTTAGAAAACAAGTAAGACTTAACTTTTGACCTCTGTTGCCATTATCAAAACACAGGTTTGACTTGGGTGCATTCTGCACCAACAATCTCCCCCTTTTTGATTTATGGCAAACTTAGTTCAAAAAGTTAAGTTTAAGCAAGCATGAAAAGGTTAAATTTTGTTCCCTCCCCCTGGAAGGAATCTCCCCCTAGATTTTTCAAAAATTCGTGGGGTTAACAAAAACTTATAGTTTGGAAACTTAAGTTTTTGGGTACTTAGAAATCTTTTAATAACTTAAGTTAAAACTACTTAGGGAAGTTTTTGAAGCATGATTTTAGAGTACTTAAAAAGTTTGAAGCTTTAAGTTTTAAGGTACTCAAAAAATTTTTTGAAAGTGTTGGCTTAAGTGTTTTGTGTGATTTAAAAAGCTCAAGTACTTAGTAGGATTAAAAAAGCTTAAGTACTTAGTAAACTTTGAAACACTTTGTAAAACTTTAAGTACTTAATAATTTTGAAAAACTTAAGTACTTGATAAATGAAGTACATTTGGAAAACTTAAGTACTTAATAATTTTGAAAAATTAAGTACTTAGTAACATTGTACTTATACAGTTTTGAGAAACTTAAGCTTAAAGTACTTATCGAAGTTTTACAAAAATTTTGACAAGCTTAAGTTAGAAAATTTTGAGTTTTGACAAGCTTAAGTTAGAAAATTTTGAATTTTGACAAGCTTAAGTTAGAAAATTTTGAAAGGCTTGTGTACTTAGCAAAATTTTGAAAGCTTAAGTATTTTTGAAAATTTTGAATAAAGGATAAGAAAATTTTGAAAACTTTTTGAATAAAGGATAGAGTTAAAAATTAATTTTACTCTCTCCTTTCCTATTTCTCTCCCCCTTTGCCATATATCAAAACAGATAAATATAGCAGAAATAAGATTTCTTAAAGGAAATAAGTAAGATTTTGCTGTACTGAACCAATTCATAATTAGACTTAAACTAAATCAGTCAATTTTCTCTGTAGGGACCTGTCTAACCCAATTAGCTACTTACTAACTGTAATAAACAGTAGTTTTTGCTAGGGTTAGTCAAGTTAAGTGTTTCTGTTCAAGTTAGATTTTCTAAACTTGACACTTAACTTGATTGCTGTGTAAGTTGTATTTAGTGCCCCAATTACTGCAGATGCACTGACTTAAAGCATCTTGAATTAAGGCAAAGACCTAAACATCTCAACCCTTTCTAGGTTATCAATAAAAAGTACCATAAGGTGCTTGTGAGATGCTGGCTTCTAAGTCTATAGGTGCATGCAGTTCTAGGGTAAGGGCCTAGGCTAAGTCCATTTTCGAAAAAGCCCTAGTTTTGAAAGGGGTAGTTTTGAATTAAAAATAAAACTAAGTTGAAAATGAAAACTGATTTTGAAATTAAGTAAAACAGTTTTTCAAATTCTATTTTTAGAAAAAAAAATTTAAATTAAGTAGAGCAGAAAGAAAGTTAATCTATTCTACATATCACAATCCTAACTGCCTTCTTAGTGAGCTGAACTCAGATTCAGGTAAGGTTTTGTGAATATATCAGCTAAGTTGGATTTAGAGTTAATATGCTTAAGTACTATTTCACCCCTGGCTACATGGTCTCTTACAAAATGATATTTGACTTCTATATGTTTGGTTCTGGAATGTTGGATTGGGTTTTTATTTAAATTAATTGAACTTATATTGTCAATAAATACTTGAGTTTGGGTGTAGTTGAGCTGGAAGTCCTTAAGTGTGTGCATCATCCATAAAAGTTGAGCAACACACTCTCCTAAGGCCACATACTCAGCTTCAGTTATGGATAGAGCTACACAGTGTTGTTTTCTGCTGCATCAACTAACTAGACTCTGACCTAACAGTTGGCAGCTTCCACTTGTGCTTTTTCTATCTAATTTACAGCCCGCATAGTCAGAATCTGAGTATCCTGTCAAATTAAAAGTTGAGGTCCTAGGATACCACATCCCTACATTTAGGGTGCCCTTTACATATCTTAGTATTCTTTTTAGGGCTGCTAAGTGAGTTTCCTTAGCACAGGTTTGGTATCTAGCACACATCCCAACAGCAAAAAGAATATCAGGTCTACTGGCTGTAAGGTACAGTAGGCTTCCTATCATACTCCTATAGAGTGTAAGGTCCACTGGTTTACCATCAGGGTCACTATCTATTTTTACATTAGTGGTCATGGGGGTACTTATGCTTTTAGAGTTATCCATTTTAAATTTCTTTATTAACTCTTTAGCATATTTGAATTGATGAATGTAGTTACCATCCCTAGTTTGTTTGATTTGTAGTCCTAGGAAAAAGGTAAGCTCACTAACTAAGCTCATTTCAAATTCATCTTCCATTATCTTGACAAATTCTTTTAGGAAGTTGGTGTTGGTGGATCCAAAGATTATGTCATCTACGTAAATTTGGGCAATAAATATATCTTTTCCTAGGGTTTTAACAAATAATGTTGAGTCAATTTGTCCTTATTTAAATTCTTTGGAAGTTAAGTAAGTTGATAATCGTTCATACCAAGCCCTAGGTGCTTGTTTTAACCCATATAGTGCTTTAGTTAATTTGTAAACATGGTCAGGTTTGTCTAAGTCCTCAAACCCAGGGGGTTGTCCTACATAAACTTCTTCTTTAATGAATCCATTTAGGAAGGATGACTTTACATCCATTTGGTATAGCTTAAATTCTTTATGGGATGCAAATGCTAACAACATTCTAATGGACTCAAGTCTAGCTACTGGGGCGTATGTTTCATCGTAATCTAATCCCTCTACTTGGCTGAATCCCTTGGCTACTAAGCGGACTTTATTTCTGACTATTTCTCCTTGATCATTTAGCTTATTCCTAAAGACCCACTTAGTATCTATGATGGATTTGCCTTCAGGTTTGGGCACTAGTTCCCAGACTTGGTTCCTCTCAAATTGGGCTAATTCTTCTTACATAGCTATGATCCAATCAGGGTCAGGTAGGGCTTCATCTATAGTTTTGGGTTCTATTTTCGATATCATAGCTATTTGACTAAGGTTTCTATAGGAGGATCTAGTCCTGACTCCTAGAGTTGGATCACCCACAATTTGATCGGTTGGGTGACTGAGTCTGGGTTTCTTGGTTCTCCTAGAGCTTGGTTCAGCCTCAGGTCCGGCTGGTCGGTTTGGTTCACTATTTGATTCGACTCTTTGGGCTGGTTCATTTGTTGGTTCGATAGTTGACTCATTAATTGGTTCAATGGTTAGTTCGTTTAAGGGTTCAATTAAGGGTTCAATAGTTTGTTCATTATTTTCTTGGTCAGAGTTTGATGAAGTTAAATCTGGATTATTCGATGTTGAGTTGATTTCTTCATCAAAAATTAAGTTTGTTGTTTCTTCAATTTTCTTAGTTTGTTGGTTGTAAACTCTATAGGCTCTACTTGTGGTTGAGTATCCTAGGAAGATACCTGGGTTTGACTTGGACCGAAATTTTCCTAAATAGTCTTTGGTGTTTAGGATATCGACTTTGCATCCAAAGACCCTTAGGTAGTGTAGGTTTGGGAATCTATAGTAGTACAGTTCATAGGGGGTTTTGTTGTGTCGCTTGTTAATCAAAACCCTATTTTGGATATAACAAGCCGTACTAATCGCTTATGCCCAAAATTGGTTTGCTAGATTAAATTCGTTGAGCATAGCCCTAGCTGCTTCTTGTAATGTTCTATTCTTTCGCTCGACTATCCCATTTTGTTGGAGGGTTCTAGGACATGAAAATTCATGTAAGTACCCATTTACCTTACAGAATTCCTCGAATCGTTGATTTTCAAACTCTCCCCCGTGATCACTCCTAAGTCTTTTAATTTTAGTGTCGTTTTGATTTTCAATTAGTTTACAAAATTCATTAAATAGGTTTAGGGTTTCATCTTTGGTTTTTAGAAACCTAACCCAGGTAAACCTAGAGTAATCATCAACTATTACTAAGCAGTATCGGTTCCCGCTTAGTGACTTGGCTCCATGTGAATCAAATAGGTCAAGGTGTAGGAGCTCAAGTGTAGTTTGAGTTAAATCAGATTGGGTTAGTTTGTGATTGGATTTGTTTGTTTACCTTGAGTACATGATTCACATATTAGGTTTTCATTATTTTTAATCTTGGGGATACCTTTGATTAAGCCAAGTTGGGTAATTTTTGAGATAGTTCTCAGATTGGTATGACCTAATCTCCTATGCCAGAGGTTTGATTGTTCTAATTGTGTTAATATACATTTGGGTACAAGGGGAAGGTTTATAGTGTATACATTGTTTTTCCTAGTGCCTTTAAGCATGATTTCTGAGTGTTGTACATTTCTAATCAGGCAGTTAGAATTGTTGAAAGTAACTATATAACCAGAATCACATAACTGACTTATGCTAAGCAAGTTAAAATTAAAGTTTTCAACCAATAGAACTTTCTTAATAATGAAATCGGATTTAAGTTCAATATTACCTGACCCAATTACCTTGAGTGTAGCATTATTGCCAAATGCCACTGAGCCTAGGTTTTTGAACTTCAGCTTGGTGAACTTCAATTTATCTCCAGTCATGTGTCTGGAGCAACCGCTATCCAACATCCATTGGTACAAATCTTTATATTCCTACACATAAAGAGTTTTCTTGATTTGGATCCAATTAGAGTCAGGAATAGCTTCAATTGAGTTTCACTGCCTAGTCTGTCTCACCCAAATCTAGGGTTTTCAATCACGTTAGCCTTATAGGTTTTGTGAGACAGTTTTTGATGGTTGAGATTATTTTGAAAAGCATGGTTTATTTTGAAGACTTAATTAATTTTGAAAATAATTAAATTTTGAAAACTTAATTAATTTTGAAAACAATTAAATTTTGAAAACTTAATTAATTTTGAAATTTTTGAAAAGATGTTAAAATCTACACTTAACTGAAATTTTGTGTTAGATTCGAATTTGACAAAAAATAATTTGAATTTGAATTTCAAAAATTGGCTTCCAGGTCTTGGCGAAGCACAGGACCTTCTTTGGCCGTAGCCTTATGTAGCGACCCGCCTTCTCTACCTTATACGGACCGCTACTTGTCTACTTCTTGACTCTAATGCACGACTAAAAATGCGGAACTTTCTTTATAATCTTTTTTTTGTATTCAATCTATCTAAAAATGATATTCTAACTTTAATAGTCATGCATGATACAATGGCACATTACTAGTAATTCTAACCATTTAAACTCATCACACAAGGTTCTATAACATTTCTAAAGCACTATGAAATATGCATGCAACTTTTCTAAGCATATTTAAAGCAATAAGACTTAATTCGAAACTAACAACATCTTGGCACATGCAATAATATTTCTAGAACTTCATAGAATGTAAATCTTACTTTTCTACCGAATTTACAAGCATTTTAAGCACAATTAGGACTTAGTCCAAAAGGGAATAATAATAAGCTCAAGAATAAGTCTAAAATGCAATGTATCCACATGTTAAACTACTAATGCCCTTGCTCATCTAGTGCATTCACAAAAGTATGCATACTAATTGAAATAACATGAAATCTTCATTCTACAAAATTGAGCATGTAAAACTATCCGAAGCATAAATGTTTAATAAACTCCACAACACAATAACTTGGAATTTGGAAATCTTAAACATTGCATTTCAAATAAGCTAAACTGTCTCATCCCAAGGATCTCTCCAAGGTCAGCCACCACACACACGTCACTCAGCACCGCCTCGTCGCCTTCCTTCAGAATTGCTTGTCTTTACCTTTACCTGCAGTAAGAGGAAATGCAACTAATAAGCATAAAGCTTAGCAAGTACTATCTAGCTCACAAAATCTCGAAATGTGCAGGCATGCTTTTTAAACAATGTGAAATCACATGAGATACTTTTATGCTTAAAAGAAAACACTCAAAACATGTATAACTCAAAACATGCATACTAAAGCACTAATAAGTCTTAACTTACTTGTTCTTGGCTTAACGTGAAGCTTTAGCCATTCTTTAACTTTAAATCTTTCTTTAACTTTTTGAAAACTTTCTTAAACTTTAGAAAACTTTGCTAAAGCATATACTTGAAAATAATAACTCACTTGGATCCACTTAAGACGTAAGTACCATCTTATGCGCGTTCCCTAAAAGGTTGGGGTAGCGAGCCACCAATCCTAATAGAGCAGACCTTGGTCAACCAGGGCCAAGAGCTTGGAATTGGACACCTGGATTTCTTTAACGACGCCCTTGGATGCCGGGTACTGGCCTTAGAAAATAAAATACTTACTTTTTCTTATCTTGAATGCCTTGGCATTTTAACGAGCACCTTGTGTGCCCAAATCCCTAAGTCTTGACTTTTGGGGATTTCTTAAGGCCTTGGCCTTTTCTTTTCTTGTCTTTATCTTCTCTTTTCTTTTCTCATAACTTTTCTTAGCCCCTAACCTCATATAGGGTTCTTAATCAAACTTATACAAGCATGGATTAAACTAGAGTTACATGCAAAAATCGTAACTAAAGGAAAATTTACATCTTTAGCTTTCTAATGGGAAAAACTTGCGGAAAAACCGCCTCTTACTGCAGGTGAGCAGTACTTACATCGATATCTTGGACTTACAACCAAGAACGGCGTCGGAGGTTCCGGAGAAACTCGGAGTCTCGGAGATTTCTTCGCGCTCACGCGTTCCTCTCGTCGCGGGGATTCCGAATATTGGAAGATCTCTCGGAGGAGAGCCTTGGCCGGCCACCGGAGGAAGCCTTAGGGCTTGGTGTGTTTTCGCCCAAGGGAGGAGAGAGGGGCGGCGTGAGGGTTTTTGGGTGAGGAAGAGAGTTTGGTTGAGAGAAAATAAAATTTCTCTCTTTAATTATCTATTTATACTTATGGGGGCGAATTTACCTAATTATACCTTATCTATTGTTTCGCTCAGTCTATTTCAACAAAAACCAACCAGCGCAGCTGGTCCGCCCATTCATCTCTCACAGCGTAGGTGAAGGGTTCGATTCCCACCTACGGGATTTTTTGTTTATAACCCTTTTTGCCACTTTCGCTTACGGAAAAATTCTATAAAAATATCCTAAAAATATCTAGAATATTTCTAAAATATTTTTAATTAATTTCAAGGACTTTAAGGACTTAAAAAGGAAATTTTGGGGCGTTACACCTTATGGGATCATCCACCCTTTCCTTGACAAAGCCTTTTAATGAAATTTCATTTTCAAAATTATTCTTTGAAAAATTTCTGGTCTAACTAGTTTGGGTCTTGGATCGGTAGCTTCGGCTAGTTCCGCCAAATTGGGTTCCCTAACGTACTATCATCTCACCTCCACCCAATACTATGTTGTCAAGTTTCAGTTAAGTTTGTTCAGTCCTTAAGCTAACCATTCCTAAATCTAAGCATGGTAAATTGCAGGAATTTTAAATAAACAATCAATCAAGCAATTGCAATCATGAATTAAATTTTTATCTAATAATGAATATTGTTTTCAGTTTGGCTCCCCCTGGACTAAAGCCACGGTGATGGTTAGGCAAGATATGAATCTTGTCCTTGGGGATCCAATACTGATTTGATCCAGTTGGTTTGTTCAGGTATAGTTTAGGTACCCATGCCTGAATTTTACCTCTGGACTGATTCAGTACAGCTAAGTAAGATCTTTGTCGGGATTTGGTTCTATAGCCAAGTCCGGATCGATTTAGAACTGATTTCTGTTTTCCAAGGATCATGTCAAGACCCTTGGAACCAGATGTAAATCGTTCTAAAGCTGATCTAAGATCCTTAACCTGAGTTTTCAGGGAGGAGTTCTCCTTTTCAAGTTTTTCAACTTGAGTAGGAGTTCCTTCCTGAACCTTCTCGGTTAAGGGTTTAGAGTCAGCTCCCTCTTTCAGGAGTTTTACTTCCTGTCGGAGGGATTCAACTCGGAGTTTGGCTTTTGCCAAATCTCGAGAAAGAAATGAAATTAATTCACTTAATTGACATCTATTGAAACCAGTTACCTTAATTTCGCCGTCTTCTGTAAAGGTCAGCTCGCCGTCATCCTGTTCTGATTCTGACTCAGTCTCGACTTTATCTAAGCGGTCAGAGCTAGTAGGTTTGATTGGGGTGCTTCTTCTTCTTCTTCTGGGGAAGATTCGTCCCAGGTTGCTTGGAGTGCTTTCTTTCTTCTTGTCTTTTTGATTTCCTTTAAGTTTGGACATTCTGTCTTGTAGTGGCCCTTTTTCTTGCACTCGTAGCAGGTTACGTTGGGCTTGTTTTTATCATTCACGGGTTCAGCTGGTTCGTCCTTTCTTCGGCTGATTTTCCGTTTGTTGGTTCGGTTCTTCAGCTCCTTGTAGTAGCTTCGGGCTAGTCGGACCAGCTTAGTTTGATCTCCTTCTTCGTCTTCCGAGTCTGAGTCTGCGTTAGACTCGGGTTCAGGTTCAGGCTTCTTCTTTGTTGTCCTTCCAGTTTTACCTGCAATGAAAGCAATACCTTTCTCGACCATATTGGTGTTAGTTTGTTCGTGCAGTTCTAGTTCGGAAAACAATTCATCTAATTTTATTTTTGAAAGATCCCTTGAGACCTTGTATGCATCTACCATAGATGCCCATAAGGTGTTTCTAGGGAAAGCGTTTAAGGTATACCTTATTAAGTCACGGTTTTCAACCTTGTGACCTATAGTGTGAAGACCGTTCGTCAACTCTTGGATTCGTGCATAGAGCTGGGCTGCTGTTTCGTTGTCGGCCATCTTGATGGTGTACAATTTGTTTAGTAGCAGATCCCTCTTACTGATCCGAGTATCTGATGTCCCTTCGTGCAGCTCGATCAATTTTGCCCATAGCTCCTTTGCACTGTTGAAGGAGCCCACCCGGTTCAGCTCCTCTTTTGTCAATCCGCATTGGAGAGTCTGAGTTGCTTTTGCGTCGGCTTCTATCTTGCATTTTAGAGCGTTGTCCCTTTCTGAGTAGCTTTGAGGAAGTCCTTCGGCGTTTCTGGGGATCTCCAGACCGGACTGGATAATGATCCACATGTCCACCTGAGTTTTCAGGTGGACCTCCATGCGACTTTTCCAGTAAGAAAAGTCTTCTCCACTGAAAAGTGGAGGTCTGGCGGTGCTAAAACCTTCTTGCATGGCCATTTTAATCTGTAACAGAAAACTAACAGAAAAATAAATTTTCCAAGACTAGGTCTTGGATTAGTAGTGCTGGATAAATAAAATAACGAGGGGTGTTGCACCAACCTCGCAAAAAAAATTCAAACGAAATATGTAACGAAAATTCGAAAAAAAATAGAAAATAAAGATCGGAAATAAAATTTCAAACTGGTGGTTGCACCAGGTTTGAACTTCCCCGCTCTGATACCACTTGTTGGATCGATAGAACCGATAGAGGGGGGGTGAATATCGGTATTCGTTTTTCGGAAAATTAAGAGCAAGTGCACAGCGGAAATAAAAAGAAAAACAACATAGAGACGCAGTCGTTTTTACTTGGTTCGGAGCCTGGGTCGACTCCTACTCCAAGGCCCACGGTCGTTGACCGTTAACTTTGGGCAATTCTATATTAGGCGCAAAATAGTTTACAAAGGATTACAGACTTAAGTACAGTAAACTTTTAAATAGCTCTTTTACCGACGTCCGAGGTGGTTCAACTTTTTCGGAGCACCGGGACATCGTCAGCTCGAGTTGGAAGGATTCCGGGGCGCAGCGTGTGAGCAGAAGAGCGTAGAAGCGTCGAGAGAATTGATGTCCTGAAGCCTTGGTCGAGGGCCCTTTATATAGGGCCTGGGGGCGCCCGGGACGTCGGGGGCGCCCCCCACGTGGCCTTTGATCCGCCAATGTCTCGGTCAGCGTTTGATCCATTTATCTTCGGGATCAGTTTTGACCGGGGCGCCCAGAGCGCTCAGGGCGCCCGGATTGACTGGGTCAAAGTCTTATCTTCTGGCTTCGAAGAGAGCTGCTTCGGCAGTTGGTGCTGGGGGCGCCCGCAACGCAGGGGGCGCCCGGAGCGCAGGGGGCGCCCGGGAGTTGTACTGTTTGAAGTTGCTTTTTACTTGTGTGTTTTGTGTTCACCTTGGGGGCGCCCGGGACACTCCGGGCGCCCTGGTCAGCTGTTGCCTCACTCCTTTGAGGCTCTCTGAGCTGCAGACACTCGTTCCTTTGGTCCTGCATCCAGGGTTAGTCCAAAACACAACAAGACATTACTAGGTTAGTTTATACAGCCTTAGCTGTCTTGGTTCTGACTTTGGGTCTCCAAAATGGAACCCTAGGTCGAACCGACGCCTACTGTTCCCTCGACGGGGAACGCGTCCTCACCTACTCCTCTTGGGAGAATTTACTTGATGCCAACCATTCCTTTGGTTGGACTTTTGCCTGACGGTCCTTTGTCAGGTCTTGGATGCCGAGCTGCCCTTCGCTCGGTGCCTAGCATTCCTTCGCTAGGGCTTCAGTCTAGGCTGTCCTTCGCCTGGCGCCTAGCAGTCCTTCGCTAGGGCTTTTGACTCTGGCATTCCTTCGCCAGTGCCTAGCAGTCCTTCGCTAGGGCTTTTTACCCTAGCATTCCTTCGCCAGTGCCTAGCAGTCCTTCGCTAGGACTTTTTACCCTGGCATTCCTTCGCCAGTGCCTAGCAGTCCTTCGCTAGGGCTTTTTACCCTGGCATTCCTTCGCCAGTGTAACGCCCCAAAATTTCCATCTTTAGTTCTTAAAGTCCTTAGAATTTTCTAAAAATGGTTTAGAAATATTCTAGATATTTTTAGGGATTTTTAGAGTATTTTTATGGAATTTTCCGAGTTCGTTTGGTATATAAAAAAAATAAAAACGTTTAAGGGCAGCCGGTGGATTGAACCCGCGACCACCACGAAACAGCCGCGCGCGCAACCAGCCGGGCTAGGGGTATCAAGCACAACAAGGGACGGAGAGAAGGGTATTTACGGTATAGTTAGG
Organism: Boesenbergia rotunda; assembly: GCA_024364735.1. NCBI lineage: Eukaryota > Viridiplantae > Streptophyta > Magnoliopsida > Zingiberales > Zingiberaceae > Boesenbergia > Boesenbergia rotunda. The sequence continues at coordinate 512,618 of JAGFNQ010000903.1, forward strand.
TTGATCCGACCCTTAAGTATAAATAGCTAATTAAAGAGAGAAGTTTTATTTCTCTCCTCTCCAAACCCTCACGCCGACCTCCTCTCCTCTCTTGGGGCGACGCCGACCAACACCAAGCTCTAGAGGGCCGGCCAAGACTCTTCTCCAAGAGATAATCCTATATTCGGGATCCCCGCGACGAGAGGAACGCGTAGGCGTGAAGAATTCTCCGAGATCTCAAGTTTCTCCCGAGCTCTAGACATTAATCTTGGTTGTAAGTCCAAGATATCAATGTAAGTACTGCTCACCTGCAGTAAGAGGCGGTTTTTCCGCGAGAATTTCCTTTAAAAGTTTTTAAAAGAGATATTTCCTTTTTGTTTCAGTTTTTGCATGTAATCTTAGTTCCTTATATGCTTGTATATGTTTGATAAGCACCCTATATGAGATTAGGGACCAAGAAAAGCTATGAGAAAAGAAAAGAGAAGATAAAGATAAGAAAAGAAAAGGCCAAGGCCTTAAGAAATCCCGAAAAGTCAAGACTTAGGGATTTTAGCACGCAAGGTGCTCCAGAAAATGCCAAGGCATTTACAGATGAGAAAGAAAAGAAAGAAAAGCTATTTTATTTTCTAAGGCCAGTACCCGGCGTCCAAGGGCGTCGTTAAAGAAATCCAGGTGTCCAATTCCAAGGTCTTGGCCCTGGTAGACCAAGGTCTGCTCTATTAGGATTGGTGGCTCGCTACCCCAACCTTTTAGGGAACGCGCATGAGATGGTACTTACGTCTTCAGTGGATCCAAGTGATTATTATTTTTAAGTATATGCTTTAGCAAAGTTTCGAAAGTTTTCAGAAAGTTTTCAAAAGTTAAACAATAGCTAAAGTTTCAAGTTGAGCCAAGAAAAGTAAATTGAGATTTATTATTGCTTGAGTATGCATGTTTTGAGCTATACATGTTCTTAGTTTTTCTTTCAAGCATACTAGTATCTCATATGATGTTCAGTTTGATCTAGAAGCATGTTTGCATATTTAGAGTTTTTTTTGTGAGCTAGATAGTACTTACTAAGCTTTATGCTTATAGATGCATTTCCTCTTATTGCAGATAAAGGTAAAGGCAAGCAATTCTGAAGGAAGACGACGAGGCGGTGCTGAGTAGAGTGTGTGTGGTGGCTGATTATGGAGAGATCTTTGAGACGAGACAATTTAGTTATTTGAATTGCAATGTTTAAGTTTATTCGAATTTCAAGTTCTTGCTTTATGGAGATTATAGAGTATTTGAGTTTTGGATAGTTTTACATGCTCAATTTCTTAGAGTAAAGATTCCATGTCATTTCATTTAGCATACATATCCTTATGATTGCATTGGATGAGTAGAAGTGTGAGTAGTTAGAGATATTGATACTTTGTTAGAGAAAAAGGGGTTTGTGCCAAGATAGTATCAATTTCCCTTTGAATCAAGTTTTTATTGCTTAAAAATGTTTAGAAAAGTTGCAATCACATTTCATAATGCTTTAGCAAGGTCGTAGAACATGTATTTGGTGTTATGAATGCATAGGAGTCAAGATTGGTACAAACTCTATTGTCAAAGTTTATATAAACTTGTCTAGTTTATTTTCTTCCATAAAAGTCTTAAATTCAAGTTTATGGATTCGTTTGATTGGCTAAATTGTTTAGGAAACTGACATAGAGTATAGAAATGGTGTCGTAGTTTGATATGGCTCGAAACTGAATGAATGGTGGACTTAAGAAGCAAGAGCCGAAAACCTGTAAAACTGATTACAGGCGTACCAGTCGACTGCTACGTCACCAGTCGACTGGTACGGGCAGTTTGAGTTGGGTGAGGCTTGTTTCAATAAGTATCAACTACGAGTTTTGAGAAGGAAAGTGTGATATGGTATCATGCATGACTACTTAAGTTAGAATATAATTGTTAGAAGAATTTAAAAGAAAAAAAAAATTTCCGCATTTTACTTTTAGTCATGTATAAAAGTTGAGAAGTAGAGGAAAGTAACGATCCGTCTAAGGTAGAAGAAGGCGGGTCGCTACAGCCAGTGCCTAGCAGTCCTTCGCTAGGACTTTTTACCCTGGCATTCCTTCGCCAGTGCCTAGCAGTCCTTCGCTAGGACTTTTCCTGCACACTAGAGTAACTTGTTAGAAAACAAGTAAGACTTAACTTTTGACCTCTGTTGCCATTATCAAAACACAGGTTTGACTTGGGTGCATTCTGCACCAACAGTGGGGACTGACACACATAGACCATGTCCTGAACCAAGTGGGTATAAGATGGTGAAGGGAATGGGGCACGATTCATTATAGCTGCTGAAGGGTTTCAGAATTATTTCTGAGGTCAACCGTTGATCATTCAATTAATTGGGGATCATGATGTACTACTAGGTGTCACTCATGATCGTTCTATAATTAATTAGTTAATTATGGACGGCCAATATAAATTGAAAGTCTATTTGGTCACACGCATAACGAGTAATTCGAAGGATTTAAAACGAGTTGAGAATTGGATTCTCCAATCGAGATAAACTATTTTTGGTAAGTCCAAACAATAGTCAAAATTGAATTTATTTCAGACGCATCGGAAGCATAGAATGGCTAAGTCTTTTAAAGACTTAATGTGTGAATTAAATAAGTTTAATTCATTAAGGGATTTGATCTAATTGGGGTTAGATGGGCCGGCCAAGGAAGGGGGCCTCCTCTTTTCTTGTCATGGCCGGCCACCACCATAAGAGGATAAGGCTATTTTGGTTTGTTTTATAAAATAGACCAAAGGTTGGTTTATTTTATAAAAGGTTATATAAATTTTATATAAATTTTTATATAATGAACCATGAGTTGATTTGTTTAATAAAATTTATATAATGAACCAATGGTTGGTTTGTTTTATAAATTTTTATATAATGAACCAATGGTTGGTTTGTTTTATATAATCATGCCAAAAGAAAGAGAGCCTTGATTATGGATTGATTGAGAAATTATTCCATAATCAAGAAGAAGAAGCTTGATCATGAGAGCCTTGATTATGGATTGATTGAGAAATTATTCCATAATCAAGGAGAGGTTTGTTTGGGAATTAAGAAACCTCTCCCTATATAAAGCACCCAAGGGGTGCCATGGAAGATGATCAATCCAAGAATTGCTTTGGCTCTCTCCTCTTCTTCTCTCCCTCTCTCTTGGCCGACCATAGGCCTTCCTTCTTTCTTCTTGCCGTGAGCACAATGAGAAGCATCAAGACGATGAAGTTCTTCCTTTCGACGATCTTCCTCTTCGGCCAACCTTAGTGGTGAGTCTTTCGATTTGATTACTCTCTCGGTTTTCGTCGTGTTCACGGAGAATCTAGTAGTTCTCGTGAACACGAAACTCGTGGCTTAGCGAAGTCATCCCGACGATACTCGGCGTGGATACGAATAGAGGCGGAGCTTTCAAGGGACGCTAACGGTTGGATCTCGTCCCTTCTTCCAAATTACGTAAGGTAATTCATAGAGTAATTTCCTTTTCTGCAAAAATTTTATATTATGATTATGTGAACACATTGCATACTTTGGATATGTGTTAGAATAATTTAGGAAATTATTCATGCTTTTGTTTCCGCTGCATGTAATTATGTAACAATTACAATACGTGTCCACGTCGGCATGCACCCGGTCCCAACAGTGGTATCAGAGCCGGTTAGTGTTCGACATAATCATATAATTGTTTTGCAGAAAACTTTGTCATGATCTCAATTTTGGAAAATTTTCCAATTATGGAAACTTTCCAATTATGGTAAATTTTAGATTTAGGAATTTCAAAGTTTGAAAATCCACATGAAATTTCGCAACTTTTGAAATATCTCTGTTTCTGAAATTTTATGATAATTGTGAAAACTTTCCATTTTTGGAAACTTTCCAATTTTGGAAATTTCTTAATTTTGGAAATTTTCCAATTTTGGCAATACGTAAGTTTTCTTTGTACCAGAAACTTACAATAATTCTGAAAACCTTTTAATTTTGGAAACTTTCCATTTATGGAAAGCTCATAATTTTGGGCACTTTATTTTCATGAAAGTCTAGACATTTTATGGAAACATTAATTGACAATTAAATTCAAATTGGTTTCTAAATTATTAATAAAATTCTTTACTTTGGGGAGTGTCTCGGGGAGCCACCCAAATTAAAGTTAATTGTTATAATTTAATTTCCTATTTTTAATATGAATTGTTAAAATTGATTTGGGTAGGCCTCGGGGAGCCATCCAAATTATATTATTAACAAGTTCTTTAATTGTCAAGTTTAATTTACTTATGCCTCGGGGAGCAGGCCAAATTAGATTTACAATAAATTTCTTTTCTTTGGGGAGTGCCTCGGGGAGCCACCCAAAGTAAATAATTTGTTGTAATTAATTATCCATAAATAAAATATGTGATCAAATCTTGGAAATTTTTGAGGTGATTCTCAAACGATAATTTCCTTATTTGATTTATGAGGTGATGCTCTTACATATTGTTGTCTCCAAAATTAATTAGGAAAAATTATTTCCTATAGAGTTTATTTCCTTAAATAAGATTTTCATGAAAATAATATGTGGTTGAATTAAGGGAATCTGTCTCTTAATTTAATAAGATTTGATTTAGAGAAATTAAAGTCTTAAACATATTATTTCCGAAATTGATTATGACAATTTAGGAAATTGTTTCCCAAAACAATTCCTTGAATAAAGTATGAAATTAGAATTAGGAAATCCGGTTCCTAATTCAATTAATGAGACTTGATAAATTAAGTCCATACATACTTTATTAAGGAAATCGTTAGAACATGACATAATTATATGTCACGAATGTGCTTAAAAAGAAAAGGATGAGACCCAAAACCCCTTACAAAATATTAAGGCCAACACCTTCCATTAATATGGTTAGAACCGGAGTTTTATTTCTCGTTTGGGTTGATCGACACATCCATGCCCGACTTGAACCTCAACATGTTCAAACCATGGAATTAGTTTATGATTAATATAGTTGGAGTCAGAGGTCAATCCTTAGTTTTGGTTGTTGGACACATCCAAGCCTGACTAAACGGTTGAATGAACTCCAACCATATTAAAACTATTTCTTGATTAATGGGTCAGCCTTAAGCTTGGAGCATCGATTTGTTGTGCCACAGCCAAGGTCGATGTAAAGAGAGGTGCAGTTGGGTGCTATGTATATTGTTGCATACTTGTTAATGAGTTAACAACCCAATCGAGTGAATTGAGGGGCAACGTCTATTCACAGCCCCTCTAAACAGTCATCCGATCTCGTACATGTATTTCTTCCATGGCCTCTATAGTCATTTACCTTAGTTCATGAATTTTGATGATGGAATAAGTTGTTTTATCTTGACTCTACTCATTTGTTAACTGAGTTTGATACTTGCATGCTTAATCTTAGGGATGATCTATTTATATTCATACAGTCTAAGCTTTGGCTTTTCATATTCTACAGTGTGCACACTGGAATGGTGTATATGATATGAGTTATCTTGGTGATTATGCACATGTTGTAATGTATACACGTGTATGATGGTACTATAGGAGTTATGATTTTGACTTCCTATATATTGTGGAGTACCACGTGTTGTGAGGATTATTGGTGTTATCGTTATGCTATATATGTCATATGGTAGATATCTAGTTATACGTTTCCTATATACCTATTTGCATGACTGATAGATCATGTTACCTGTAATACCTTATGCATATTATACTGTTGCATGGATGATGATTTGGTTGAAGTCTTATGCATTATTATTATGCACCATCCTTGCACTATATGTATGTTGACGATTACTAGCTCCCTTGTGGTTGAGATGGATTGTCAGTCATATTCATGCCCACTCTGCTACTCAGGGGTAGTGATAGATGGAGTGCGAGCAGTTATCTTGTCGTGCCCATTCGACCTCAGGGATAGTAGTAGTCGAAGTTGCGTGTAGGCAATGGACCTTGTTGCTTTGGGGATTATGGAGCTATCGATTCCCAAGCATCTTGTCCACTCGGTCACTCAAAGCAGTTAGCTAGAGTATGTACAGTTGTGACAACCCTGCCAACTCGGTCACATAGATGTGATGTGATAGTAGTCAGACTGATATCTAGGGGTGACACATATACAACATCATATGCATATGATGCATCGTTGCATTTGTTTGTGATTGCTGCATTTAATTAAATGATGATTCAATGCATATGATTGGCATGTTCATACAGGTTTGTGTGTTATACTTGGTATGTGTTTTTCTGGTGCTGCTTATGTTTGGATGAGCAGATTTGTAGATGGTTCCAGTGGTTACTGATCATATAACTGCACCTGATAGTTTGATATTGGTATGTACATTGATTATGTCATTTATGTTTATGTACATCTTCTGATACTACCTGTGAGACTATATATCTTTTGATCTTCTTATAGATTTCACCCATGCACTGTCTATTTCTATTATTCGTTGAGTCACCTGGACTCACTACCACTTTATATGTTTTTATTTTCCCCAGATAGCATGTAGATGATTTGGAGGCGCTTAGAGGTCTTGTCCGCCGGTCCCAGATCATATCGAGAGTTGCTTCATTATTTCTTTTGTTTATATTTGCACTTTCAATTTATAGTCCTATATTTGTAATAAATTATTTTGGACTTGTATTTTAGCTCCGTGGCTACTTTCATTTGGTTTTGTGATGTGTCGTGTCAAGTCAAGTTGGGTCGGCTCACAGGTAGTTTCTATTTGGTTCCATATGGTTATTCTGTCTTCCGCTATCTTTGCTGATTCCATCTATGTGGGCTATCGTATTAATCTGCGTGGTTGATGTTTTTCTTTTATTTTCAGTTGTATAAGCTGATGTTATGTATCGTATAGCCGTGTAGCTAATGTATTCGGATTTTATATATTGTCTATACAGGAGAGATGTTATCCGTTTGTCGCGCAAGCATTGTCCTCATGCGTGACAATTTATTTGGTATTAGAGTCATAGGTTGCGATGCCAGTTTTCTTTCATGTTTTGGATTTCTGTGATTTGTTCTCTCGATGTGACTTTTTGTGTTTTAGGACCATGTAGCTAGAGGATATCTCCTTGGTATAAGAAATAAGATATACCTCTGGTGGTTATTTTTTCTATTGTATTCACTACCTTATTTAGGTTTGGTTAGACACTTTCTAATTTAATTGGATTATATATTTATTTCTATACCAGTCTATTAGGTATTCATTGACATGGTTTTAGCATGATGATATTGTTGGTGTAGGAAGCACCATATCGAACCTTGTTTTGATATTGGCAAAGGGTTCAAAGTTAAGTATTATTGGTGATCTAACAAAGTTACTTGAGTGTGCAGAAAGAAGTCCTAGCGAAGGGCTGCTAGGCACCTAGCGAAGGACTGCCAGGAAACAAAGTCCTAGCGAAGGGCTGCTAGGCACCTGGCGAAGGAATGCCAGGATACAAAAGCCCTAGCGAAGGACTGCTAGGCACCAGACGAAGGACTGCCTGGAATCGAAGACCTAGCGAAGGACTGCTAGGCACCAGGCGAAGGGCTGCCTGGAACCGAAGACCCAGCGAAGGGCAGTTGGGCACCTAGCGTAGGGCTGCTAGGAGTCAAAGACCTAGCGAAGGAATGTTAGGCACCAGGCGAAGGACTGCTTGATACTGAAGACCTGGCGAAGGACAGCTAGGCACCTGGCGAAGGACTGCTGGGCAAAAGTCCAACCGGAGGAGCCGGTTGGCATCAGGTAAATTCTCCTGAGAGGAGTAGGCGAGGATGCGTTCCCCATCGAGGGAACAGTAGGCGTCGGTTCGACCTAGGGCTCCATTTTGGAGACCTAAAGTCAGAATGAAGACAGCTAAGGCTGTATAAACCTAATACTCTATTGCTTCATATTATTTTGGACTAACCCTGGATGCAGGACCGAAGGAACGTGTGTCTGAAGCTCAGAATGCCCATAGGAGAGAGGCAAGTAGCTGAGCAGGGCGCCCCAAGTGTCCTGGGCGCCCCCAATGTAACGCCTGCTTTTTTTTTTCTTTCGTAAGCGGCGTTACGTTAACATGCTTAGGGCATGTAGACATCATAAGGCAGCGGAATAACTTTAACTTATACATGCCCTGTTATCATTCTTAACTTAATGACATAGGAACCTTAGCATATTAACTTTGAACTTAAGCATCATATCATATCATGTCATACGTAACATCATATCATAAGGTTCCACAGGTCATTATTCAGACATATAAGTAACCAAGGTGAAGTTCTAGCATAAACCGTAAACATAAAGTTTCCTGGGCCAAGTCACTACTACACACATGCGTTCTTGCCCTCCTGCTGCTTCCTTCATTGTCCCCTTGAATGATCTGCGGTATAAGGAAATAAGACTATAAGCACACAAGCATAGTAAGACTCTTTCCTACTCACAAAACCATTCATCATTCATCATCTCATAATGAGCACATAAAACATTAACATACTTGGTGCTCTACTTGGAACATAACATCTTACATCACTTATCGTATACATAGCATGGCATGAACATAAACATAGTAGACATTCTAAGCATGGCATAATTCATGGCATAACTCATAAACATAGTAGACATTCTAAGCATGGCATAATTTATGGCATAAATCATAAACATAGTAGACATTCTAAGCATGGCATAATTCATGGTATAAATCATAAACATAGTAGCATGGCATAATTCATGGCATAAATTATAAACATAGTAGCATGGCATCTTTCATGGCATAAATCACAAACATAGTAGCATGACATCTTTCATGGCATAAATCATAAACATAGTAGCATGGCATCTTTCATGGCATAAATCATAAACATAGTAGCATGGCATAATACCTATCATAGCATATGAACATCTTCCTAACATAATCATGGCATAGATCATTCATTCTCATGCATACTTCTTAACATGAAACGTAAGCATATCATCTTATCAACATAGCATAATGCATAGCATGAATGGATGCATGAGCGGAATGCATATACATAAGGGATGCTTAACTTTTAAAACATACTTTTAATTTGCTTAAACATAATCATCATAACATCATTTGGGGTCCCCGGCTTGTACCACATACATACATCATAGCGCGCATCCCTAGCAAGTCCGAGGTCGCGAGCCCCAACCTACTAGGGTAAGGACAGCATAGTCGGTAGTCCCCGAACCGAGGCGTTCTTAAGGTGCCCATCCCTGTTGTACAGCTCCGGTAGTGCCAGAACCGTGGACAGCTTCGGTAGTCCAGAACCGGGGCGTTCTTAAGGTGCCCATCCCTTGGACCCATACTTCGATCCGGTACAAGCCCATACATAAAGTAAAATACTTTTCATGTTTCATCATTCATAAGACATTCATGGCATACTTATCATAACATAACTTGTTACGGCTCGGCCCGTCTACCGGCCCATTTACCGGTCCTCTCGACCGTCGTACCGTCGACCATCGACCGTGCCGTTTAGCATATTTATGCGTTAAAGACATAAGCATCATCTTTCATTCATCATACTTGTCATTCATCATTTTCATTCTTAGACATGGCATATGTACACATCATTCATAGAGCATGGCATACATTCGTATTATCCTAAAACATGGCATATCATTCGTAAACATGACATATCATTCGTAAACATGGCATATCATTCATAAACATGGCATATCATTCGTAAACATGGCATATCAATCATAAACATGGCATATCATTCATAAACATGACATATCATTCATAAACACAAATCACATCTTACCATAGGGCCATTGGGACCCTTACTTGAAATAAATCTTAACTTTTACCCTATTAACCCTTCTTGGCCGAAACTTGTGGAGTCCCAAGGCCATGTGAAAATTCACATAATCACCTTCCATCATCCTTATATCATGGCAACACATAAACATATGCTTGAAGTTAAAGACTCAACCCTAACCCTTGGGTCCTTGGGGTTGGCCGAACCATATGGGGCCTCTAGGGTACCCCAAAAATTCCCAAAAATTATACCTAACCTATAAACATTATAAGGGAACATTAAATAACATTATCATGATTTTTATCATAATTATAGACCTTTAAAACAGGTGGCCGAAACCCTTAAACTCAGGCTTCTTAGTTTTTGTTTCGTTCATGTTGGCCGAAACCCTAGGGTGTCCTAGGGTACTCCAGAAATTCCCAAAAATTATAATTAACCTCTACACATAAGAAGGGAACATTAAAAAACATTATCATGATTTTTAGAATAATTATAGACCTTTAAAACATGGTGGCCGAAACCCTTAAACTCAGGGTTCTTAGTTTTTGTTTCTTTCATGTTGGCCGAAACCCTAGGGTGTCGTAGGGTACTCCAAAAATTCCCAAAAATTATACTTAACATCTACACATCAGAAGGGAACATTAAAAAACATTATCATGATTTTTATCATAATTATAGACCTTTAAAACTTGGTGGCCGAAACCCTTAAACTCAGGGTTCTATGTTTTTGTTTCTTTCATGTTGGCCGAAACCCTAGGGTATCCTAGGGTACTCCAAAAATTCCCAAAAATTATACATAAATTCTAAAAATCATAAGAGAACATTAAATAACATTATACAGATTTTTAGCATAATTTTAGATCTTAAAAACATGGTGGCCGAAACCTTTAAACATAAAGTTCTTGGTTTTCTTTCCTTTCAACATCAAATCCAAAAACTATCCAATATATCATGCTAAAAATCATAAAAATCATAGGGAACTATTATACCACAGGTGAGGGAGTCTTACCTTGGGTTTCTTGATTTTTTGAACCTAGGAAGGGAAGAAGATTGCAAGATCTTTGGATACTAGAGCCCCCTTGTCTTTGTATTCTTGTGAAGACCTTAGATCTAGGAGATGGAACCTTGGTGGAAGCTTTTCCAAGGGAAAAGCCCCTTCTTGGTGTTCGGCAAGAATGAGGGGAGGAAGAGTTTCGAAAATGAATGTAATGGGAAGAAGAGGTAACTCCCAAAACCCCCCTTTAATAGCCCATTAAGGAGGTAAATGAAGAGTCTCTCCATGACCCTTCATCTTCTTCTATGCTTTAACCAATATCCACTTCATTTCCTCTCAACAATCACTTGCTAGGTGAGTTGGTTAAAGCATGCATGGTTGTCTAAGAGGTCCAAGGTTCAATCCTTGGATCATGCACCTTTATTTTTATTTTATTTTTATTTCATTTATTTTTTTATTTTTTTATTTTCCCTAAATTCCGAAAATTCCCCTAAAATCATCCATAATTATGCTAATATTCCTAAATAAAATTCTTTTATATTTATATTAATTTTTCCTAATTTATATTAATTTTACCTAATTAATATCCTTTTTTGGAGCCCATTTCAAGCTCATTAGTACCTAATTTCTCCATTAAAATAGAAATATTAGGCTAAGACTTACCCATAATCATGCTAATATGCCTAATTATATCCTATTTATATTTATACTAATTATTACCGAAATCCACCTATAATCATGGTACTAAAAAGCCCACATAAAGCCCATTAGTACTTAGTTTTCTCAATTTAAATGAGAAAACATGGATTTTCTAGGCCAAAGTTCTCCTTAATATTTCTAGGACCCTTGGAAAATTATTTAAACATGCTTAATATTTTAAGAAAATATTAAGAGAATTTTCCGGATCGTTACAATCCCCCATACCTCGTGAAAGTTCGTCCTCGAACTTAGAATAACTCCGGGTACTTGCGCCTCATCTCGTCCTCGCGTTCCCAGGTAGTTTCTTCGAACCGTTGACTTTGCCATAGGACCTTGACTAAGGGCACTTCCTTACTCCTCAGCTTCTTGACTTCCCTATCCAAAATCTGGATGGGTCTGCTCTCATAGCTTAGGTCCTCTTGCACTTGCACCGTCTGTGGCTCGATCACTTGGTCCATATTTAGGATACACATTTTAAGCAGGGACACATGGAATACGTTATGGATAGCTGACATCTCTGAAGGTAGCTCCAGCTCGTATGCCACCTTACCAACTCTTTTCAGAATCAGGTACGGCCCCACATAACGCGGACTTAGCTTTCCTTTCCTCCCGAATCTTGTCACCCCTTTCATAGGAGCCACTTTGAGAAACACCCAATCTCCGACATTAAACTCCAGTGGTCTGCGCCAAACATCGGCATAACTCTTCTGCCGGCTCTGAGCAGTTTCTATCCGTTGTCGGATATTCTGTATAACTCGGGTGGTGCTGTCTATGACATCCGTTGTGAGCCCCCCTTTCCTTCTTTTCACCACCCTCATACCAACAGATCGGAGACCTACATCTCCTCCGGGTCGCTGGTGTTCTGCTTTCACTTGCTGGCAAGTCATGCAAGTACTGACATGCTGGGCCACATCTCTCTTCATACCGGACCACCAGAACTTCTCTTTCAAATCTTGATACATCTTGGTGGATCCTGGATGCATCGAATAAGGGGTTCCGTGAGCTTCCGCTAGTATTTCCCTTCGAAGCTACGGATCATTATGAACACATAAACAATCCCTAAGGTATAGTCCCCCCCCTTTTGCGATATGAAAACCATCGCCTTTTCCTTCTAGGATCTCCTGTTTTATTTTCTGAAGACTTAGATCATTATTCTGTCTTTCCAATATATCCCCAAACAGCGTGGGTGATATTGTTATGGTGGGAAGTCGTCCGGTGATAACCTCAATTCCAAAATTCATCATTTCTCTTTCAAGTGTTGGGGTAATATACGTATAGACATCAAGGTGGCACTCGACTTCCGGCTGAGTGCATCGGCGACTTTGTTTGCCCTTCCCGAATGGTAGAGGATTTCACAGTCATAGTCCTTCACCAACTCAAGCCATCGGCGTTGTCTCATATTCAAGTCTTTCTGAGTGAAGAAATATCGCAGACTCTGGTGGTCTGTATAAATTCGACACTACGTTCCGTACAGATAATGCCTCCATATCTTAAGAGCGAAAACCACCACGGCCAATTCCAGATCGTGAGTGGGATAGTTCTGCTCATGTTCCTTGAGTTGCCTGGAGGCATAAGCAATGACCTTACCACTCTGCCTAAGTATAGCTCCAAGTCCTAGCTTGGAAGCATCGCTGTATATATCGAAGTTCTGATTATCTCTTTGACATATAATTGAATAATGACATTATTAACTCCATGACATAATTATAAGCATATATCATAGTTATATACTTATTTTAATTAAGGGTAAACCTAATAATAGTATGCTTCCGAATATTAGTTCTCAGCCCGAGTTACGAATTATATTAGTTGTATGATTATTATAGAATAGGTGAGATCCTACTTATTACCATAAAATAACTTAAGGTAGTCTTATATATTATATATAAGATATCAGTGACCCATAACCTATAATAAGTATTAACATAATTAGAACCCTACCCTATGCGTCCCTACCTAAGTTGTACCATATAACCTATACCATTAATTATATCAGTACTAATATCATGGAACTAATGCTATACGCTAACATAGGTGAGAATGTTATAATCTCCTGTGGGTAGGTTATCAGATAATTTTCTACATGTGACTATATTATAGATTATACATAATATCATAAATTATAGTTTCTTTTCTAGGCCTATATTATTCTAAATATTTAATTCCTAAAATAAGATAAAGCATCATTCATCGTTACATATCGTAACGTACTTTTCATCATAAAATCATTCATACTGGCATACCTTAAAATCATAAAACATCTTCCTACTATAAGATATGTAAAGAGGTACTTACTTGGAAGCGGCAGGAAGAGGGCTTGATGTGTGTGTAGTGAGATGGTTACTGCTCTGATACCAACCTGTAACGCCCGCTTTTTTTTTCTTTCGTAAGCGGCGTTACGTTAACATGCTTAGGGCATGTAGACATCATAAGGCAGCGGAATAACTTTAACTTATACATGCCCTGTTATCATTCTTAACTTAATGACATAGGAACCTTAGCATATTAACTTTGAACTTAAGCATCATATCATATCATGTCATACGTAACATCATATCATAAGGTTCCACAGGTCATTATTCAGACATATAAGTAACCAAGGTGAAGTTCTAGCATAAACCGTAAACATAAAGTTTCCTGGGCCAAGTCACTACTACACACATGCGTTCTTGCCCTCCTGCTGCTTCCTTCATTGTCCCCTTGAATGATCTGCGGTATAAGGAAATAAGACTATAAGCACACAGGCTTAGTAAGACTCTTTCCTACTCACAAAACCATTCATCATTCATCATCTCATAATGAGCACATAAAACATTAACATACTTGGTGCTCTACTTAGAACATAACATCTTACATCACTTATCGTATACATAGCATGGCATGAACATAAATATAGTAGACATTCTAAGCATGGCATAATTCATGGCATAACTCATAAACATAGAAGACATTCTAAGCATGGCATAATTCATGGCATAAATCATAAACATAGTAGCATGGCATAATTCATGGCATAAATCATAAACATAGTAGCATGACATCTTTCATGGCATAAATCATAAACATAGTAGCATGACATCTTTCATGGCATAAATCATAAACATAGTAGCATGGCATAATACCTATCATAGCATATGAACATCTTCCTAACATAATCATGGCATAGATCATTCATTCTCATGCATATTTCTTAACATGAAACGTAAGAATATCATCTTATCAACATAGCATAATGCATAGCATGAATGGATGCATGAGTGGAATGCATATACATAAGGGATGCTTAACTTTTAAAACATACTTTTAATTTGCTTAAACATAATCATCATAACATCATTTGGGGTCCCCGGCTTGTACCACATACATACATCATAGCGCGCATCCCTAGCAAGTCCGAGGTCGCGAGCCCCAACCTACTAGGGTAAGGACAGCATAGTCGGTAGTCCCCGAACCGAGGCGTTCTTAAGGTGCCCATCCCTGTTGCACAGCTCCGGTAGTGCCAGAACCGTGGACAGCTTCGGTAGTCCAGAACCGGGGCGTTCTTAAGGTGCCCATCCCTTGGACCCATACTTCGGTCCGGTACAAGCCCATACATAAAGTAAAATACTTTTCATGTTTCATCATTCATAAGACATTCATGGCATACTTATCATAGCATAACTTGTTACGGCTTGGCCCGTCCACCGGCCCATTTACCGGTCCTCTCGACCATCGTACCGTCGACCATCGACCGTGCCGTTTAGCATATTTATGCCTTAAAGACATAAGCATCATCTTTCATTCATCATACTTGTCATTCATCATTTTCATTCTTAGACATGGCATATGTACACATCATTCATAGAGCATGGCATACATTCGTATTATCCTAAAACATGGCATATCATTCATAAACATGGCATATCATTCGTAAACATGGCATATCATTCGTAAACATGGCATATCATTCGTAAACATGGAATATCATTCGTAAACATGGTATATCATTCGTAAACATGGCATATCATTCATAAACATGACATATCATTCATAAACACAAATCACATCTTACCATAGGGCCATTGGGACCCTTACTTGAAATAAATGTTAACTTTTACCCTATTAACCCTTCTTGGCCGAAACTTGTGGAGTCCCAAGGCCATGTGAAAATTCACATAATCACCTTCCATCATCCTTATATCATGGCAACACATAAACATATGCTTGAAGTTAAAGACTCAACCCTAACCCTTGGGTCCTTGGGGTTGGCTGAGCCATATGTGGCGTCTAGGATACTCCAAAAATTCCCAAAAATTATACCTAACCTCTACACATCATAAGGGAACATTAAATAACATTATCATGATTTTTATCATAATTATAGACCTTTAAAACATGTTGGCCGAAACCCTTAAACTCAGGGTTCTTAGTTTTTGTTTCGTTCATGTTGGCCGAAACCCTAGGGTGTCCAAGGGTACTCCAAAAATTCCCAAAAATTATACTTAACCTCTACAAATTATAAGAGAACTTTAAACAACATTATCATGATTTTTATCATAATTATAGACCTTTAATACATGGTGGCCGAATCCCTTAAACTCAGGGTTCTTAGTTTTTGTTTCTTTCATGTTGGCCGACACCCTAGGGTGTCCTAGGGTACTCCAAAAATTCTAAAAAATTATAATTAACCTCTAAACATCATAAGGGAACATTAAACAACATTATAATGATTTTTAGCATAATTATAGACCTTTAAAACTTGGTGGCCGAAACCCTTAAACTCAGGGTTCTTAGTTTTTGTTTCTTTCATGTTGGCCGAAACCCTAGGGTATCCTAGGGTACTTCAAAAATTCCCAAAAATTATAGTTAACTTATAAACATCATAAGGGAATATTAAATAGCATTATAAAGATTTTTAGCATAATTTTAGATCTTAAAAACATGGTGGCCGAAACCTTTAAACATAAAGTTCTTGGTTTTCTTTCCTTTCAAGATCAAATCCAAAAACTATCCAATATATCATGCTAAAAATCATAAAAATCATAGGGAACTATTATACCACAGGTGAGGGAGTCTTACCTTGGGTTTCTTGATTTTTCGAACCTAGGAAGAGAAGAAGATTGCAAGATCTTTGGATACTAGAGCCCCCTTGTCTTTGTATTCTTGTGAAGACCTTAGATCTAGGAGATGGAACCTTGGTGGAAGCTTTTCCAAGGGAAAAGCCCCTTCTTGGTGCTCGGCAAGAATGAGGGGAGGAAGAGTTTCGAAAATGAATGTAATGGGAAGAAGAGGTAACTCCCAAAACCCCCCTTTAATAGCCCATTAAGGAGGTAAATGAAGAGTCTCTCCATGACCCTTCATCTTCTTCTATGCTTTAACCAATATCCACTTCATTTTCTCCCAACAATCACTTGCTAGGTGAGTTGGTTAAAGCATGCATGGTTGTCCAAGAGGTCCAAGGTTCAATCCTTGGCTCATGCACCTTTATTTTTATTTTATTTTTATTTCATTTATTTTATTATTTTTTTATTTTCCCTAAATTCTGAAAATTCCCCTAAAATCATCCATAATTATGCTAATATTCCTAAATAAAATTCTTTTATATTTATATTAATTTTTCCTAATTTATATTAATTTTACCTAATTAATACCCTTTTTTGGAGCCCATTTCAAGCTCATTAGTACCTAATTTCTCCATTAAAATAGAAATATTAGGCTAAGACTTACCCATAATCATGCTAATATGCCTAATTATATCCTATTTATATTTATACTAATTATTATCGAAATCCACCTATAATCATGGTACTAAAAAGCCCACATAAAGCCTATTAGTACTTAGTTTTCTCAATTTAAATGAGAAAACATGGATTTTCTAGGCCAAAGTTCTCCTTAATATTTCTAGGTCCTTTGGAAAATTATTTAAACATGCTTAATATTTTAAGAAAATATTAAGAGAATTTTCCGGGTCGTTACAATCCCCCATACCTCGTGAAAGTTCGTCCTCGAACTTAGAATAACTCCAGGTACTTGCGCCTCATCTCGTCCTCGCGTTCCCAGGTAGTTTCTTCGAACCGTTGACTTTGCCATAGGACCTTGACTAAGGGCACTTCCTTACTCCTCAGCTTCTTAACTTCCCTATCCAAAATCTGGATGGGTCTGCTCTCATAGCTTAGGTCGTCTTGCACTTGCACCATCTGTGGCTCGATCACTTGGTCCATATTTGGGATACACTTTTTAAGCAGGGACACATGGAATACGTTATGGATAGCTGACATCTCTGAAGGTAGCTCCAGCTCGTATGCCACCTTACCAACTCTTTTCAGAATCAGGTACGACCCCACATAACGCGGACTTAGCTTTCCTTTCCTCCCGAATCTTGTCACCCCTTTCATAGGAGCCACTTTGAGAAACACCCAATCTCCGACATTAAACTCCAGTGGTCTGCGCCGAACATCGGCATAACTCTTCTGCCGGCTCTGAGCAGTTTCTATCAGTTGTCGGATATTCTGTATAACTCGGGTGGTGCTGTCTATGACATCCGTTGTGAGCCCCCCTTTCCTTCTTTTCACCACCCTCATACCAACAGATCGGAGACCTACATCTCCTCCGGGTCGCTGGTGTTCTGCTTTCACTTGCTGGCAAGTCATGCAAGTACTGACATGCTGGGCCACATCTCTCTTCATACCGGACCACCAGAACTTCTCTTTCAAATCTTGATACATCTTGGTGGATCCTGGATGCATCGAATAAGGGGTTCCGTGAGCTTCCACTAGTATTTCCCTTCTAAGCTCCGGATCATTAGGAATACATAGACAATCCCTAAGGTATAGTTCCCCCCTTTTGTGATATGAAAACCATCGCCTTTTCCTTCTAGGATCTCCTATTTTATTTTCTGAAGACTTAGATCATTATTCTGTCTTTCCAATATATCCCCAAACAGCGTGGGTGATATTGTTATGGTGGAAAGTCGTCCGGTGATAACCTCAATTCCAAAATTCATCATTTCTCTTTCAAGTGGTTGGGGTAATATACGTATAGACATCAAGGTGGCACTCGACTTCCGGCTGAGTGCATCGGCCACTTTGTTTGCCCTTCCCGGATGGTAGAGGATTTCACAGTCATAGTCCTTCACCAACTCAAGCCATCGGCGTTGTCTCATATTCAAGTCTTTCTGAGTGAAGAAATATCACAGACTCTGGTGGTCTGTATAAATTCGACACTGCGCACCGTACAGATAATGCCTCAATATCTTAAGAGCTAAAACCACCGCGGCCAATTCTAGATCGTGAGTGGGATAGTTCTGCTCATGTTCCTTGAGTTGCCTGGAGGCATAAGCAATGACCTTACCACTCTGCCTAAGTATAGCTCCAAGTCCTAGCTTGGAAGCATCGCTGTATATATCGAAGTTCTGATTATCTCTTTGACATATAATTGACTAATGTCATTATTAACTCCATGACATAATTATATGCATATATCATAGTTATATACTTATTTTAATTATGGGTAAACCTAATAATAGTATGCTTCCGAATATTAGTTCTCAGCCCGAGTTACGAATTATATTAGTTGTATGATTATTAAAGAATAGGTGAGATCCTACTTATTACCATAAAATAACTTAAGGTAGTCTTATATATTATATATAAGATATCAGTGACCCATAACCTATAATAAGTATTAACATAATTAGAACCCTACCCTATGCGTCCCTACCTAAGTTGTACCATATAACCTATACCATTAATTATATCAGTACTAATATCATGGAACTAATGCTATACGCTAACATAGGTGAGAATGTTATAATCTCCTGTGGTTAAGTTATCAGATAATTTTCTACATGTGACTATATTATAGATTATATATAATATCATAAATTATAGTTTCTTTTCTACGCCTATATTATTCTAAATACTTAATTCCTAAAATAAGATAAAGCATCATTCATCGTTATATATCGTAACGTACTTTTCATCATAAATATCATTCATACTGGCATACCTTAAAATCATAAAACATCTTCCTACTATATGATATGTAAAGAGGTACTTACTTGGAAGCGGCAGGAAGAGGGCTTGATGTGTGTGTAGTGAGATGGTTACTGCTCTGATACCAACCTGTAACGCCCGCTTTTTTTTTCTTTCGTAAGCAGCGTTACGTTAACATGCTTAGGCCATGTAGACATCATAAGGCAGCGGAATAACTTTAACTTATACATGCCCTGTTATCATTCTTAACTTAATGACATAGGAACCTTAGCATATTAACTTTGAACTTAAGCATCATATCATATCATGTCATACGTAACATCATATCATAAGGTTCCACAGGTCATTATTCAGACATATAAGTAACTAAGGTGAAGTTCTAGCATAAACCGTAAACATAAAGTTTCCTGGGCCAAGTCACTACTACACACATACGTTCTTGCCCTCCTGCTGCTTCCTTCATTGTCCCCTTGAATGATCTGCGGTATAATGAAATAAGACTATAAGCACACAGGCTTAGTAAGACTCTTTCCTACTCACAAAACCATTCATCATTCATCATCTCATAATGAGCACATAAAACATTAACATACTTGGTGCTCTACTTGGAACATAACATCTTACATCACTTATCGTATACATAGCATGGCATGAACATAAACATAGTAGACATTCTAAGCATGGCATAATTCATGGCATAACTCATAAACATAGTAGACATTCTAAGCATGGCATAATTCATGGCATAAATCATAAACATAGTAGACATTCTAAGCATGGCATAATTCATGGCATAAATCATAAACATAGTAGCATGACATAATTCATGGCATAAATCATAAACATAGTAGCATGGCATCTTTCATGGCATAAATCATAAACATAGTAGCATGACATCTTTCATGGCATAAATCATAAACATAGTAGCATGGCATAATACCTATCATAGCATATGAACATCTTCCTAACATAATCATGGCATAGATCATTCATTCTCATGCATACTTCTTAACATGAAACGTAAGCATATCATCTTATCAACATAGCATAATGCATAGCATGAATGGATGCATGAGTGGAATGCATATACATAAGGGATGCTTAACTTTTAAAACATACTTTTAATTTGCTTAAACATAATCATCATAACATCATTTGGGGTCCCCAGCTTGTACCACATACATACATCATAGCGCGCATCCCTAGCAAGTCCGAGGTCGCGAGCCCCAACCTACTAGGGTAAGGACAGCATAGTCGGTAGTCCCCGAACCGAGGCGTTCTTAAGGTGCCCATCCCTGTTGCACAGCTCCGGTAGTGCCAGAACCGTGGACAGCTTCGGTAGTCCAGAACCGGGGCGTTCTTAAGGTGCCCATCCCTTGGACCCATACTTCGGTCCGGTACAAGCCCATACATAAAGTAAAATACTTTTCATGTTTCATCATTCATAAGACATTCATGGCATACTTATCATAGCATAACTTGTTACGGCTCGGCCCGTCTACCGGCCCATTTACCGGTCCTCTCGACCGTCGTACCGTCGACCATCGACCGTGCCGTTTAGCATATTTATGCCTTAAAGACATAAGCATCATCTTTCATTCATCATACTTGTCATTCATCATTTTCATTCTTAGACATGGCATATGTACACATCATTCATAGAGCATGGCATACATTCGTATTATCCTAAAACATGGCATATCATTCATAAACATGGCATATCATTCGTAAACATGCCATATCATTCGTAAACATGCCATATCATTCGTAAATATGGCATATCATTCATAAACATGGCATATCATTCGTAAACATGGCATATCATTCATAATCATGGCATATCATTCGTAAACATGGCATATCATTCGTAAACATGGCATATCATTCATAAACATGACATATCATTCATAAACACAAATCACATCTTACCATAGGGTCATTGGGACCCTTACTTGAAATAAATCTTAACTTTTACCCTATTAACCCTTCTTGGCCGAAACTTGTGGAGTCCCAAGGCCATGTGAAAATTCACATAATCACCTTCCATCATCCTTATATCATGGCAACACATAAACATATGCTTGAAGTTAAAGACTCAACCCTAACCCTTGGGTCCTTGGGGTTGGCCGAACCATATGGGGCCTCTAGGGTACCCCAAAAATTCCCAAAAATTATACCTAACCTCTACACATCATAAGGGAACATTAAATAACATTATAATGATTTTTAGAATAATTATAGACCTTTAAAACATGGTGGCCGAAACCCTTAAACTCAGGGTTCTTAGTTTTTGTTTCGTTCATGTTGGCCGAAACCCTAGGGTGTCCTAGGGTACTCCAAAAATTCCCAAAAATTATACTTAACCTCTACACATAAGAAGGGAACATTAAACAACATTATCATTATTTTTAGCATAATTATAGACCTTTAAAACATGGTGGCCGAAACCCTTAAACTCAGGGTTCTTAGTTTTTGTTTCTTTCATGTTGGCCGAAACCCTAGGGTGTCGTAGGGTACTCCAAAAATTCCCAAAAATTATACTCAACCTCTACACATCAGAAGGGAACATTGAAAAACATTATCATGATTTTTAGCATAATTATAGACCTTTAAAACTTGGTGGCCGAAACCCTTAAACTCAGGGTTCTTAGTTTTTGTTTCTTTCATGTTGGCCGAAACCCTAGGGTATCCTAGGGTAATCCAAAAATTCCAAAAAATTATACATAACTTCTAAACATCATAAGGGAACATTAAATAGCATTATAAAGATTTTTAGCATAATTTTAGATCTTAAAAACATGGTGGCCGAAACCTTTAAACATAAAGTTCTTGGTTTTCTTTCCTTTCAACATCAAATCCAAAAACTATCCAATATATCATGCTAAAAATCATAAAAATCATAGGGAACTATTATACCACTGGTGAGGGAGTCTTACCTTGGGTTTCTTGATTTTTCGAACCTAGGAAGAGAAGAAGATTGCAAGATTTGGATACTAGAGCCCCCTTGTCTTTGTATTCTTGTGAAGACCTTAGATCTAGGAGATGGAACCTTGGTGGAAGCTTTTCCAAGGGAAAAGCCCCTTCTTGGTGCTCGGCAAGAATGAGGGGAGGAAGAGTTTCGAAAATGAATGTAATGGGAAGAAGAGGTAACTCCCAAAACCCCCCTTTAATAGCCCATTAAGGAGGTAAATGAAGAGTCTCTCCAAAACCCTTCATCTTCTTCTATGCTTTAACCAATATCCACTTCATTTCCTCCCAAAAATCACTTGCTAGGTGAGTTGGTTAAAGCATGCATGGTTGTCCAAGAGGTCCAAGGTTCAATCCTTGGCTCATGCACCTTTATTTTTATTTTATTTTTATTTCATTTATTTTATTATTTTTTATTTTCCCTAAATTCCAAAAATTCCCCTAAAATTATCCATAATTATGCTAATATTCCTAAATAAAATTCTTTTATATTTATATTAATTTTTCCTAATTTATATTAATTTTACCTAATTAATACCCATTTTTGGAGCCCATTTCAAGCTCATTAGTACCTAATTTCTCCATTAAAATAGAAAAATTAGGCTAAGACTTACCCATAATCATGCTAATATGCCTAATTATATCCTATTTATATTTATACTAATTATTACCGAAATCCACCTATAATCATGGTACTAAAAAGCCCACATAAAGCCTATTAGTACTTAGTTTTCTCAATTTAAATGAGAAAACATGGATTTTCTAGGCCAAAGTTCTCCTTAATATTTCTAGGTCCCTTGGAAAATTATTTAAACATGCTTAATATTTTAAGAAAATATTAAGAGAATTTTCGAATCCTAGGAAGGCAAAAATCCACGCCCAGGAGTGGGAAGACCTAGTATTGGTAACGGCACGGTCGATGGTCGACGGTCGAGACCGCCAAATGGGCTGGGTCGTTACACCCAAGGCCAATACAAAACAAGTGAAGCAAAGAAGTGCTTCGGTAGCTTACTAGCGGTGCGCCCCTGCGTCCCTGGCGCCCCCAGTGCCCAGGGCGCCCTGCACTCAAGCCAACGAAGCGGATAACTTTTATCCAGCCGAGAAGCTCCTTGAAAGGGTCAACTAGGGCGCCCCCAGCGTCCCGGGCGCCCCCAGCATCCCGGGTGCCCCCAGAGTCAATCCTCAGCCCTATTCGAGTGGGATAAAGGCTGACGAAGACAATTCCAGATCGGTTGACACATGGGGGGGCGCCCCCAATGTTCAAGGCGCCCCGAAGTGCTATAAATAGCACCCAACCCCAAGGCTTCTCAATAAGAACTTCTTCCAACGCAATTTCGCTCTTCTGCTCTAGCGCTCTGCTCCGGAAACCTCCCAACTCGAGATACAAGCGCCGACGACGTCCCCCTGCTCTAAAATACAATCCACACCGGACGTCGATAATGAAGAACTGTTTGTTTTTAAGTTTACTATACTACTCTTGTAACATCTTTCTGTAAACTATTTTGCGCATATAGAATTGCCCGCAGTAAACGGTCAACGACCGTGGGCCTTGGAGTAGGAGCCGACTGCGACTCCAAACCAAGTAAAATCTTGGTGTTTGCGTACTGTTTTGTTTTTAATTTTTCCACTGCATATTCTCTTTTTCAATCTGAAATGACTTACGATATTCACCCCCCCCCCCTCTATCGTTTTCTCTCGATCCAATAGATATATAGTCAGTTAGTCCTATTCGCAATCATGATCAAGGTCGACTATGGAAGCGACCACATGACATGTTACAGATTCAACCTTGATGCGGAGAATGTTGATTCTCTTATAGCACTGATTGAAGAGGCGGAAAGCTAGGGTCGAACCTGTCAATAACCCTTTGGAGGTCAACAATTACAGTCTCAAGGAATTCCCTACGATATTATTAGTAGTACTAGTACCTTTTAATTTTGTCCTCATGGGATAGACTAGTGGCTAGTGCATGAGGTGTTGTCGCTAAGAGATCTAGCGGTCAAATCCTGAAGAACGTAGGTGCCTCCCCTGTCGTATGTGCTAGTCACTGTCTAATCTAGTAGCCCTCGTGATTTACCTTCTCCGTGTTGGCCCTGGGATGGGTTGACAGGAGTGCTAGGGGTGAGCAAATCATTTTGTCGCCAAATAGTACTACTACCATCTACTATCAGCTAGGGTCGGACTAGCAAATGTTGATAAATCTAAGTATATGTTTGTTGTGAGATACGACGAATACAAACTATAATAAATAAATAAATAAGTTAAATTAGAAATAATCTTATAGAAATTTATGAAAA
Source organism: Boesenbergia rotunda (assembly GCA_024364735.1). Classification (NCBI taxonomy): domain Eukaryota; kingdom Viridiplantae; phylum Streptophyta; class Magnoliopsida; order Zingiberales; family Zingiberaceae; genus Boesenbergia; species Boesenbergia rotunda. The sequence continues at coordinate 537,277 of JAGFNQ010000903.1, forward strand.
TATTTTAGAAGTTCTGGAATTTTTAGGAATCCTTCTTGGATCTACGAGGATAAACGGATGCGAGGAAAACTTGATTTAACCTACGAGAAAATATTTAATTAATTAAATATTTTTAGAATATTTCAATTTTTTCCCTTCTCCTTATAGTCGTCGAACCCCCCTTTTACCGATCCGATCATCCTCCTCCCGATCTCGGATCGCCGACGTCAAACGCTGCCATCTCCCGACCTCGCCCTCTCTCACAAACACGATACGCCTCCTCTTCTTCTCCCCCGATTTGATCGCCACACGGTTCATCGCGTCACCCCACTGTGAGTACGAGCCATCCCCGCCGGTTCATGAGGAGTGAATGTCGTTGGTTGTAGGGGAGAGCACTCTCGACGATCGCTGCCTTGCCGAAGCAGTTGTTGTGTGCCTGAGCGTTGATGTGACTCTTTGCCCTAGCTTCTTTGCTCTGATTGATGTCAGATCTGTCTTTCAGGAGTGCCACTTACTGAACGACACCCTTAAGACTCTCCTCTCCATTGTCCGGTTATGTTCTTTGCTTACTGTTTGATTTCGGTGGCCACAATCCCACATTCCGCAGCAGTGTCTGGTTGAGACAGAACTAAGAGGGGATGGCCTAACATTGTAGCCGAGTTCATTCCAGTCCAGTCTTTGGATTGTAGGTAAAATGACCTCAATGATTTAGGTTTTCTTTTCCATTGATCTTGGCACTGTGCTAATTATGGGTGTTAATAGCTAGAATTGCTCTTGTAGCACAGTTAGGAACTATGGTGCCAAGGTGATCAAGGGAACATCTTTATTGATTAAGTAACTCTTACGTTTGATTCTGCGTTACAAGCATTCTCTTAAATTGTTGGGTTTATAAATAAAGTTGATGGTGGGAAGAAGGGGAAATTTGAATGTTGTGGCATAAGTTGAGATTGATGATATTTGAGGATTAATTAAATATAAAGAATTGGGTGATCATGAATTTATCACATGGTTAACTAAGACAAATAGGATACAAGGAAATTAATTAATGTTGGATTAGTTAATTGAAATAATAATTAATTAACTACTTGGTTTATTAGATGGACAAAACATCATTTAAGGTAACTGAGTAAATTAAATAGTTAACCTACTCATACTATTGAATGGTGTCAGAAGTGTTATAGTACTTAGCTTTGCTTCACATTCTATATGTAGGATTGGAGTTCAAAGCAGATCTCTTGGACTTGAAGACAATCAGAATGCTCTACATAAAGGTGGATACTTCTGACCTTATTTCAATATTTTGATTAGTAGCTTATTTATTTTGACTCAATTCTTATCTATTTTGAGCTTGATACTACTGTGCTTGACTTTAGACATGATATACTAATGTCTATTCAATCTCCTTTGCTATCCAGGTTGTAAAGGGGATACTTGTTGCCTATTCATACCATGTATAAGTACACATGTGTATAGTGTATACACTAGGAATATGTTTGTGTTATGTAATGCATATCATATAGTGTACACATGTGTGTGGTGTGTATAATAGGAAGATCTAATGTTATGTGATGCATATCATGTAGTGTACATGCGTGTGAGATGTGTACAATATGAAGACCTTATTTTGTGTGATGCATATCATGTAGTGTGCACACGTGCGTGGTGTGTACCATAAGAAGATCTTTTTTGTGATTCATACCATTGTGTGTAAGCAGTGACAACACGCAGTTAGTCATTTTGAGTTTTACACAGTATTTTATATTGTTTCTATCTTCCATTGTGATGTTTGTATCAGTCGTGTGTGTTGTATAATATTAACTACGTGGTTGTACTTTTTCAACTGTGTGAGCTATTGATCTGTTTATATAGCCATTGTGGCCATGTATTCAGGTTTCATATATTGTTTGAATAAGGGAGGTGTTGTCCGTTTGTCGGGCAAGCATGCCCCTGGGGCATGAAATTTACTAACACTATTTTGATTTACTATTATTGTTATTGTGCTAATCTAGTATTGCAGGAAATGTCTTGGTGGACCAGGTTATCAGATACTGAGCAGAGAAAGTCCAAATAATTCTGGAGGACCCGATGTTTGACAGGTAAGTGAGGTAAGCTTCTTGAGAGAGTGTAGTGAGGTCTTGTCTAACCGGGACAAACTTTAGGTGTTGATCCAATTAAAGAAATCAACAAAGGTTGCTAAGTTGAGATCTAGACAATCTTTACGGTCTTACTCATGGATTATCGTTATTATGCTAACTCTATTTTGCAGGGTTAGTTTTATACTATTTGTATGTGCTAACTCTTTATTGCAAATAAGTCAAACCTAGTTGATCAAAGGTTTAGTTGACTGATATACCCAATGTTTGACAGGTAAGTGAGGGAAGCTTCTGGAGGGAGTATAGTGAGGTCGTTTCCAGCTGGGACAAACTTTTGGTGTTGATCCAATTAAAGAAATCAACAAAGGTTTCTAAGTTGGGATCTAGACATTTTTTACTGTCTTACTCATGCATTATTACTATTATGCTAACTTTGTTTTGCAGGATTAGTTGTATACTATTTGTTTGTGCTAACTCTTTGTTGCAAATCAATCAAATCTGGTTGATCGAAGGTTTAGTTGACTGATATATTGGATCAGTCGACTAATTGATTGAATTAGTCGACTGAACTAGCCAGCCACCGAAGGAAACTCAGTGGTATCCATCGACTGAAAGATTAGATCGATCGACGAATCCATACTTGGTAAGCGCTGGAGGTGAAGAAGGAAATCTGGTTCAGTCGGATCTGTCAACCATTCAAATTGAATACAGTGTCAGCTGAGCAGATCAAATCAGTGCAAATGGGGAAGGGAGCGGGTTCAGTCGACTGAAAGAAAGATCAGTCGACAGATTGGTTAAGTTTACTAAACGTAGTTTTCAGTCTATTGAACGTTGCCTATATAAGAGCACCTTGAGCTCCGATCTCAAGACATCTCTCGCCATTGTTGCATTTTGTGCTTACTTCCTCTGATCGTGCAAGACTCGTTGCTATGACGCCAGAAAAGCTCACCAAAATCTACACTCAAGTTTACTCTTTCATTCTCGGTATAATCTTTTATTATACATGTATTGCATTTAAAAGTAGATAGTAAGTTATTACTATTCTTCTTTCATTGTGTATGATTTTCTTTCTTTGAATGGTTTTCGAAGAAAGGGATTTTAGTGGATTGCCTAATGAAGCGATTAAGGATCGTGAGCCTTAGAGTAGGAGTCGACGAAGGTTTCGAACCATGTAAAAAAACACTTGTCTTTAATTTGTGTATTTACTTATTCCGTTGTCACTTTGACTCATGAGTTTTAAAAAGAAAAGAAAAATTTTAAATGAATGAGATTCACCCTCTCCTCTCTCTCTTTATGATCCAACATTATATGCATACATTTTCTCAGCCTTACTTTTTGGCCGCATACTCCCTTGTGGTTAGTCCAATCGTGAGCCATCAGGCTCTCATATCAATTTTATGACCGGTGAGATCGATGGGGGAGGGGGGGGATGAATATCGATCTTGTCTTTTTATAGTTTCATTGTGTGTTCATTTTTATTAGACAAGAACTTGTAGCGGAACCAAGGTTAGTACATCCAAGACATACGTACTCAATCGTATATCCACTATTATATCTCATTTTTAGAATTTTTCTTAAGACAGAAATTTCATATAAAGTTTGTACACACAATACAAATATAATAAATCAACACTTTTTCAGATAAGTTTGGAAGGTCTGAAGGTCATGCACCCCTACTGATGCTTCCTTGATCACCAAGCTTTTAGAGCACCTTCGAGTGCAGAGTTGGAGAATAGAACAACTAGAATTGATGTCTTGAGCTTTGTACTCAAAGTTCTCTTATAACACTTTTTCGGATTCACTATCGACTTGAAACAGACAGGCCAACGATTATACCTTCGATTCACGCATCAGAGCCCCCACAACATCATCCGAACCATTCATAGCCCCCACAATTTTTTTTTGCCCCCGGGGCTATGGTACAGCGGTAAGGTCACTAGTTGTTAACCCAGGCATCCGCGGTTCGATCCCCAGCTACGGCGCATTTTGCAGGAATTTTTCCTCCAAATGGGGCGCGAACCCTGGGACGCTGGGCTTCTAGACTGGCCACCGTGAGCGCTTCCCGATTTACCCTGGTGACCGGTGGGAAACTTCCGTGGGGCCGGGCCGGTCACCCCAGGTCCAATTTGTCTGCTGCCTGGTTCATCATTTTTTTTTCTTAAACACTTTTTCAGTTTACTGGCAAATTCTGATCAATCTACCAATCCTAATCAAATCTAATCTCCATGACCAATTTTATCACGATCTGCGATCTTGTCATTATTAGATTGATCAGTTTATTGAATCTCTCATCGGTCTATCAAACTCATTCGATCTACCGAACTAATTTTTTTAGTTAATCGAGCCTTTTCGGTCTATTGAACTAGTTTTTTGGTCTACCGAACCAGCTTGATTCTGGTTCAACCCAAGTCAAGTCTAATTCACTCCGGACTTGCTCTAGCTTTATCCTTCTACCTTTATCTACTTTTTATTTTGCTTACAGTTCTAGGTTCTTGCAAAACAATATACAAAACACAAGTATAATATACAAGTCCAAGCTTGTAAGTCTCTACCTGACCTACTAGCTTATCTCATACTTGAAGTTCACTCCAAGACTTTCACCATCTAAGGGTCACTTCCTTAGGATCAAGCCTACTCCTGTAAGTCTAGGCTCCTTGCTTAGAGTTCTTCCAAAACATTACCACTTAAAGCTTACTCTTTTAGAAGTTTTCTTTGCAAGCATCCAGTCACCCTTAATTTGCATGGACTTATCGCTTGCTAGACATTTGATCATTCATCATCTGCCTAAGTTTTCCTTTATCTAACATCTGATTTTCACTTAACCTGCAAGGATTTTTTCTGTCAAACATTTAATCACATTTGACCTACTTTGATTTATCTTTGTTAGTCATTCAATCAATTTTTTGTTGGGACCTTATTGTTTAGCTAGAGGAGGGTGAATAGCTACTTTTCAATTTTTCTTCCTACAAATGTTAGCAAGCGCAAGCGGAAATCTCAAATATAAACTAAAACAATGCTAACACATCACCTTTACGTAGTTTAGAGATGAAACTCCTACTCCATGGCTGTCCGTAAGGTGGACGATCCCGATCCTTTAGTGGATGATTCACCGAAGCACCTCCGGCTAGCTCTTGTCGCTCCTTGTGGGTAGAGAAACCTCGCCACAATCTTTTGACAATGTCTGAGCACTTGTAGGCTACTAACAAGCTTTGACCAAGCTTGTTTCACTAATGAAAAATAGCAAAAAATGAGTCCTCTTAAATAGTTCTCGATGCAATTCTGACCGTTACCAGCCGACTGGTCCTTGCGAATTTGAATGTCATAGCCTGACGATTCGCATTCTGGTCGACACCAGTCGACTGCACTAGTCGATTGCACCAGTCAAGTGCATCAGTCGACTGATGCAGTCGACTGATCAAGCATCAGTCGACTGATCTTTTGGTGCTCTACCTCAATCAACTGATCAAGCATCAGTCGACTACCACCTAAGGTTTCCCTCCTAAGTACAATTCTCTCAGCACTCAAACCCTAGGATTTCCCTTCCTGAGTACAGTTCTCTCAGCACTCGAATCCTCATTGCTGGAACTTGGATGGCTAGAGGGGGGGTGAATGTAGCCAGACACTTGAACATTAGCTCTTTTCGTATTTCTGCACCTCAAATGTTAGTAGCACAGTGGAAGCACAAGAAAACCAGAGTTGCAGAAAACTAAACCCTAATCTAAACACAAATGCAAAACGCTAACAAGAGGATTTACAAGGGTAGGGGTTAACTTGCCCCTACTCCTTGGCGTGCCCTTAAGATGGGCGATCCCTCGATCGTCGACAGATCAAGCCCCGGAAAATCCGGATAAAATGCAACCTCCTTCTCGGTGGAGTAACCTCTCCACAGCGTTTCAAGATGGATCAATTATAAAGTACAGGAAACACAAGAAAGATCTTACTTAGCACTTAGAACCACAAGAACGCAAGCAAGCTTCTCCCGAGCTCCACTCAACGCAGATCTCACGCAAGAACTCCCTTCTTCGTGTCTTCTCGCAGATGGACTCGCCAAGCTTCTTGCTTCTCTTCCAAGTGCTCAAGTAATAGACTGTTGCTTCAAAGATCACAGTTGCTTGCTCAAGATGATAGAACAGAGTTGTCGCATGAGCACAATATGAGATTTCGCAAGAACACAAGCTGTAACGTTACTGAGACTTGTTCGCCACCAAGTGCTTAAGTCTTAGCTCACTGATCGCCAGGTTACCACCTCACTGTAGCCTCCAGCTGCTCACCTGCAACAGCCAGCTACCACAGAGCCCTCCTGGACTCCCTGAGCTTCCCTCAGCCAAGCCCCAGTCAGGAGCTCCAGCATTGCCAACATCCGTTGTACCCTGAGATGGAAAACGAACAAACCTGCGACAGTGAAAACCTTCGTTTGACTTCCCTTGGATGATCCCTGAGTCACCTGCACACTTAGCAGCTCATCAGGGCAGCAAATCAACAGAAAATCAAAGTATTAGAAGGTTAGAGCAGTGTATCAGAAAAAGCAGATGCGAACAAACGCGATCAGAGCGTCTGACAGTGCATTTTGAATTAAAGTGATCGGTCACCGGACCGATCAGAATGATCCCAGACCGATCAGGCTCTAGCCTGATCGGTCCCTAGTGAGAAACCTGGGATCGCAAGCTCGTATGATCGGTCACCCTGATCGGTCACCAAACCGATCCAGAAATTCTGCTTGCCACAATCCCTCCTGAAATACACTGCTGATCGGTCACCAGACCGATCAAGACACTACCAGTCCGATCAGGCTCCAGCATGATCGGTCAGGGTGAGAAACCCCGCGACAGTTGATCGTTCAGATTGATCGATCAAGGTTTCTCCCTGATCGGTCACCAGACCAATCAGGAGTCGAACAGCAGGTTTGCCAAAGTTACTGGAAGCTCCCTGATTGGTCACCAGACCGATCAAACATCGCTAGATCGGTTACCAGACCGATCCACGAGGGAACTTCGTGCCAACTTCCCTGATCGGTCACCAGACCGATCTGGGCAAGACCAAACCCACTCTAAGTCAAGAGAACTGGCTCCCAGCCTCCCCTGACTCGTGCTCAGTCCCTCGGACCAAGACTTCGTGCTCAGCTTCACTCACCAGGACTTCAGTCAACCTGACTTCACTCACCAGGACCCGGCTTCACTCACCGGGATTTCCAATCACCTAACCCTCTGAATTAGGAATTTCCACACCTAGCCCTCCAAGCTAGGACTTTTCCACACCTAGCCCTCCAAGCTAGGACTTTTCCACATCTAACCCTCCAAGTTAGGACTTTTCCACACCTAACCCTCCATGTTAGGATTTCATCCACCTAGCCCTCCAAGCTAGGACTTTTCCACACCTAGCCCTCCAAGCTAGGACTTTCCACATCTATCCCTCCAGGCTAGGACTTTTCACACCTAGCCCTCCAAGCTAGGACTTATCAAACCTAGTCCCACTAGGTATGCCTAGTCCACGACCAGGACTTAATCATAATCATCTAATCAACCTAAACTAAAATCGGTGTCAACACCAAAACAACAATCAGAGTCGAACTGCATCAACAATATCCCCCTTTTTGTTGTTTGACAACCCGATTTTAAGTTTAGGGATTCAAAATCAATAGTTGTAAATTTCACACTCATAGGGGAATCAGGATCCTCCCCCTACAATAGTTATTTTTCCTAAACTTATCCAACCTCACTCTCCCCCTTTGTCAAACATCGAAAAGGGTCTAGAAGGGTTGTTAAGTTTAAACACACTCCCCCTTAACCCTAGGGGTTTCCCAAAACAACAAAAGATTTGATTTAATTTGGAAAACATATGAAAACATGTGATAAAGATAAAACAATATATATAGCAATCACATGCATCACATGAACATGAAATAGCAATAATCTAGCAATAAGCATAGAATAGCATGAAAATAGGCATAAGGTCGAATGCATCATACAACATCACAAAAATAGTCAAACATAGCACAAGTCATGACAATCAAATGTGACACAAATCATAATAGTCAACATCATCAATCCTCAGCGGGGTCATCGTCTGATGAATCATCAATATATATGATATCCCCTGGTGGAGTGCTGCTGGAGGTCGCAGCTCCGGGAAACGTATGCTGGTACCACTCCTCATACCATGTCTCTTGCAGTGAGCAGATCCCAGAAACATCCGATGCTAGAGCGACTTGTCGGCGATCGAAGGACCGGAACTCTGAGCTGACCTCCTGTCGCCAGAGCTCAGAAATATGTAACTCACACTGCATCATACGCTCTAGCTCCGCAACCTAACAGCAGAGATGTGGATCCGGCTCATAGTAATCCTCTACGGCCGGCTCCTGATCATTGGCTGCACCAGGCAACTCCCCGACACGTCTCCTATCCTTCCACCTCAGCCCCCGCGGTCCGACAACAATGTCAGACTGGGACAGCATGTGTCGGTCAAGCCGGCAGTCCTGCGAACCATAGGTACGATGGTGCCCTATGAGACGTCGACACCAACCGAATGCAGCCAGGCAGTAATGATATGCCCAAATGGCATGTAACCCGTACATCTGACTGTAGGTAATGATGGAGAAGTAGATGGTAGTCACTAAGGCAAAGTCCAACTGTTGATGCATCCCGTAGAGCATCAAGCAGTGGAACGAGTGAATCTCATCTAAGTGCTTTGAAGTAGTAGGGAGGAGACAGTAAGTGTTGATCTTAAACAACACATAATCAACGGGGGAAAGGCGGAGAGCAGCAAATGTGGGGAAATCACTGGTGCGCTCACTGGGACCCCTTGGCCTGGGATGGCTGAAGAAGTACTCGTAGATAGAGTCAGGAGTGACTTCATCGAAAGGAACCGGTAGAGGATCCGGAAGATAAGGATAGAGTGAAAAATCATTATCCGATCGTCGACAGCCAAGAAAGGCAGTGAAAGCAGATAGATCAAAATAAAGGTCGATACTGGCGACACGGGTCCTCCACCTCGTACCCTCTCCACTGACCATATTGTTATAGAATTTGGTGACCAAATCAAAGTTGATTGGCCTCTCAAGGAAAAGGATGGATTGAAGTTTGCAGTGCTCAATGATTTGTCGCACTAACGGACAATGTTCGTAAATAAATGCTTGGTCCACAGTCCGACAGGGCATGAGTTTGAAGGTGTGATATTGAAAGGCTAGGGCGTAATGAATATTTTGAAATCTGGTATGAGGGGGATTTGAAGAGGATGAGGGAGCTCTGGATCGTGAGCTACCCTCAGCTGGCACTATGCCTTTGGAGGACTCTTCAATGGGTTCCTTTCCCTTGGAAGACGTTCTAAGGAGGTGGAATCATTTGGTAACAGATTTGATCAAGATTAGCAAATCGAACATCGAGAAGATCATGACACAAGTTGAAAATCATGGCACAAATTAAAAGATCACAAGGTTAAGGTTTAATCAATAAAAGAATTGGTCACGGTATAGAAGAATCAAGTGAGCATACGAGTCAGACATTGATCAAATTAACCATCACAGAAAATGAACATAGGTTTAATCAATGAAATGAGATTTGATCAGTAAGGTCATGACAGGGGAGGTCACGGTAATGGCACACACAGCACAAGAGAAAAATTATGATTAGCACAAGCTCATAATCTATGAATTGATCTGTAAGGAAAACAAAAAAAATGCTTACTTAGGTGCCATCGAGGAGTTGATTGGAGAACATACTCTCTGATCCTTGCGCAAGAAAGAATCACAACGTAGGGGACGAGCTCGCAGCTAGCAGTTGCTGAGAATACCAACAGCAAGAAGAAGAACTCTCACGCATAGCAAGAGGAAGGAGATCGCACGCGCAAGGAAGAAGGAGAAGAGGGGTTTCGGCGCTAAGCGGTTTCGGCGATGAGGGGTTTTGGTCGGCTAGGGATTGGGAGTAAGGGAAGGAGGGAGTTATTAGGTTGGTGGATCGGTCCACTAACCGTAATTTAATGTGATCGAACGGATCACCGTTCAATCTGGGAGGGCCCAGACCGATCAGGCTCCAGCCTGATCGGTCTGGCCTGGTCCTGATCGGTCGGGGTGACCGATCAGGCAGACTCCTGATCGATCAGCTGATCGATCAGGAAGCGAACAGTGGGTTTTTGAAATCTTCTGTGAACCTCCTGATCAGTCTGTGGACCGATCCACACAGTGAGCCAGATCGGTCTGGGGACCGATCCAGGCCAGCACAGAGAGATTACAGAGGGATATCGCAATTCAGCTGGATCAGTCAGTTGGACCGATCAGACATGCTCCTGATCGGTCCGGTGACCAATCAGGCTCCCTGATTTTTCCTGATACGATCTGAAACTTTCAGTTTCAGAACTCCAAACGATATCTGATTAGATCAGATGGAAAATATCGATCTTGGAAGTGTTCCCATGACTATAATTGATCCCTTAACAAGGATCAAAGGTCCTTATGAGTCTAACAATCACTTTGCTCCACCCAAGTGGAGTCAAACTCAATCAAAACCATTCAAACAATTTTCAATCAAGTTTGTATCCAAATAAGGTTTCCAATCAAGTTTCCTTGATTGGAATGTCCAAGTATGATCATGGAGCCAAATACACGTGTTATGCATTGGTTTTCCCCATACTTGGTCACCGTAGTGATTTTTATCTCGTCAACCAAATTTCTCAAGGGATGCATTGACATTTTGAGAAATTAAGTTGATCCTAGCATCTCACCTCATTTCTAGCAAACAAAAATATTTTGGTAAACCTTATAGTTTGTGTGAGATGTCCCCAAGTTACCCAATAATTGTTCCCAACAATTTGAAATAATCATGAAGGGTTTTGAATGCATTGCAATCCTACGAAGTGCGACACATTCCCAACTCCCTTCTTAAGAAACTAAATTCATTCTCGGGGAGTGGTTTAGTGAAAATGTCTGCTAGATTTGATTTGGACTCTACATGTGAGAATACAATATCTCCTCTAGCAACATAATCCCTAATGAAGTGGTGACGCACTTCAATATGCTTTGTCCTAGAGTGATGGACTGGATTCTTTGTTAGGTTAATTGTGCTAATGTTGTCACACAACACTTGCACACCTTTGTAGCTTAATCCATAGTCTTCTAATGTATGAATCATCCACAACAATTATGATATGCTCTCTCCCATGGCGATATATTCCGCCTCGGTCATGGAGAGAGCAACACAATGTTGCTTCCGACTTGACCAACTAACTAGTGATGAACCTAGGAATTGGCAGCCCCCACCTGTGCTTTTCCGGTCCAACTTGCATCCAGTATAGTCGGAGTCGGTGTAGCCAAGCAAATCAAATGACACTGTACGGGGGTACCACAAACCAACTCCAATTGTGCCCTTAAGGTATCTCAAAATTCGTTTAACAGCAATTAAATGAGACTCCTTGGCACAGACTTGATACCTAGCGCACATACCCACAGCAAAAAGTATATCAGGTCGACTGGCTGTGAGGTATAGCAAACTACCTATCATGCTCCAGTATTGAGTTAGGTCAACAGGTTTACCACTTTCATCATTGTCTAGGCGTGTGTTTGTCGCCATAGGAGTGGTTACCTCTTTAGAATCAATCATGTTGAATTTTCGGAGCATCTCTTGTGTATACTTTGATTGGTGCACATGGGTTCCATCTCGGGTTTGCTTGATTTCAAGTCCAAGGAAGAAAGTCAACTCTCCCACTAGACTCATTTCAAATTCACTCTCCATGTATCCAATAAATTCATTCAAATAACCCTGATTGTTTGTGCAACAAATTATGTCATCGACATACACTTGGGCTACGAATATATTATCACCATCTCTTCGTAGAAATAGTGTAGGGTCTATTTGTCCTCTAACAAAACCTTTTTCAATTAGGAATGTCGATAACCGCTCATACCAAGCTCGGGGTGATTGTTTGAGGCCGTAAAGTGCCTTCTTGAGCTTAAACACGTGATTTGGAAATTCGGTACTCTCAAACCCCGGAGGTTGTTCGACATAGACCTCTTCTCTTATTAAATCATTTAGAAAGGCCGATTTGACATCCATTTGATATAGCTTGAAACCTCGATGTGCTGCAAATGCAAGCATCAATTGGATGGACTCTAATCGTGCCACGGGAGCATAGGTCTCATCGTAATCAAGGCCTTCAACTTGACTGTAGCCCTTTGCTACTAAGCGTGTCTTGTTCCTTATGATTTCTCCCTTATGGTTCAATTTATTTTTGAAGACCCATCTGGTTCCAATAATGGTGGTCTTCTTAGGTCTAGGGACTAAGTCCCAAACTTGACTTCTTTCGAATTTATCTAGTTCATCTTGCATGGCAATGATTCAATCGGGATCATTTAATGCTTCGTCAATTTTTCTAGGTTCAATTTTGGAAATTAGGGAAACTTCATTAGCCTCATTCCTAAAGAATGATCTAGTCCTAACCCCATGATGGATATCTCCAACAATCTAGTCTTGGGGATGACTAGAGGCTAACCTAGTTATCCTAGGAGTTGGTGGTGCTTCTTGAATGGTGTCATTAGACACAAGCTCAGCCTCAGGATCCGGCTGACCTATTAGTTGTCTAGGCTCACCATCATCAGACTCATTGCCACCATCTACAACATTTGGACTTTCATCCAAACCCAGTTGCCTGAGTTCGAATTGAGCTCCTTCAACATCTTCTAGTTGATCATTTTCTTTTGGAATTTCTTCAAAGACAACATCAGAAGATTCTTCAACCAATCTAGACTTCTTGTTGTAGACTCGGTAGGCTTTACTAACAAGGGAGTACCTGATCAGTATCCCTTCATCAGCCTTTGCCGTGAACTTTCCAAGGTGGTCCTTGGTGTTTAGGATAAACATCTTACAACCAAACACCCTATGATATTTAACCGTAAGTGGTTTTCCAAACCAAAGTTCATGGGGAGTCTTTCCTAAGAACCTATGGATGAGGACTCAGTTTTGCACGTAGCAAGCTGTGTTTACAGCTTCAGCCCACAAGTAACTTGGTAGTGAGTACTCATTGAGCATGCTTCGCGCAACCTCTTGTAAGACCCGGTTCTTCCTCTCTACAACACCATTTTGTTGTGGTGTTCTAGGAGTGGAGAACTCATGCCAATATCCTCTATCTTGACAAAATTCTAAAAATCATTGAATTTGAAATTCACCTCCATGATCACTTCTTATTGTCTTAATGGTTAGTGATTTCTCATTTTCAACTCTTCTACAGAATGAAATAAAGACATCTAAGGTTTGGTGCTTATATTTTAGAAAATATGTCCATGTCTAGTGAAATCATCAATGATAACAAAAACAATATCTACTACCATTCAATGATATAATAGTACTATAATCAAACAAGTCCATATGAAGTAAATTCAATGCTGTAGAAGTACTTACAGGGTTTTTTCCTTTATGTGCAAATTTTGTTTGCTTACCCATTTGACATGCATCACAAAGTTTGTCCTTTTCATACTTGATGCTTGGTAAGCCACGAACTAAACCCTTGTTGGCCAATTTCCGGATATTCTTCATGTTCACGTGTGCTAGTCTCCGGTGCCAAAGGGTGGATTCATCTTCTCTTGACATGACATACTTAGTAAAGGCATTAGTAGCACTTTTAAAGGAAACTTGGTAAATATTATCTACTCTTGTTCCTACTAGTACCGTGTCAAAGTTGTCATGTTGTCTAACTAGACATTGACTTGATTTGAAATCAATTGTGTAACCCGCATCACACAATTGACTGACACTTAGGAGATTAAATGTCATCCCCTTGACTAGAAGGACATTCTTAATCCTAAGTCATTCGGATATTTGAATGTCTCCTATTCCTATGACCTTAAGACTACCATTGTTACCAAAAGAAACATTACCTCTACTTTTTCTTTGAACTGTAGTAAACAATGATTTATCCCCGGTCATGTGTTTGGAGCACCCACTATCAATGAACCAAGTTGATAGATGCTCCCCCTCAATCACAACCTACACAATTCGAAAAATAGAAGATTTAGGTACCAAAACCTTGGGACCTAAAGCACCTACTAAACAAGTCTTAGACACTCATGCCTTGACTACTTTTCTTTGAACTCTAGGTGTCTTAGATTGTCTAACATCAGTCTTAGACATTAAGGACACAAATGATGGTTTTTTGGGTCGGTAACCAATACCGGCCCTATTGTAGATTGCCCTTTGGGCATTCACAATCATATCTAAGGTTTTTGAGCTTGTTGAGAATTCTCAAGAACACTCTTGAGTTTCTCAACTTCACTCTTCAATGACTTATTTTCATCCTGTAGCATCTTAACATCCAAATCATCTACATCCTCATCCCTAAATGACTTCAATTGTTCAACTTCAATTTTCAAAGATTTAATCTCATCCTCTAACATCTCTACATGTAAATCATCTACATCCTCATCCCTAGAGGATTTCAATTGTTCAACTTCAATTTTCAAAAACTTAATTTTTTGTTTTGACTTCTTCAAAAAATTGGTTAAACATGCAATTGTTCTATAGCATTTCTCAAGTTCGGGAGTGATTACCTCTTCATCATCCGAAGATGATGAAGCCGCATTTGAGGAGTCGGAGGATTCATCACTGCTTTCTTCTCCTTCCAAGGCCATGAGTGCTACATGGCGTGTACTCTTCTCCTCCTTCTCTTCATCGGACAAACTTGAGGAGGATTCATCCCAAGTGGCCTTCAAGGCCTTCTTCTTCTTCTTGGATGTATCCTCCTTCTTCTTGAGCTTTGGGCAGTCCTTCTTGAAGTGCCCTTTCTTGCTACACTCATAGCAAGTAATGTTAGATTTATCAAGCTTAACTTCACTAGGGTTACCTTTACCCTTGAAGCGTCGACCCTTCCCCATCATCCTTCGAACAAAATTTGCCATCTCAGAGGAAGAAAACCCGCTACCATCTTCCTCGGACTCGTATTCAGATTTGGATGAGGATGAAAATGAAGAGACATCCTTCTCCTTCTTCTTCTTAGTCTTTTCTCCTGCAACTAAGGCAATTCCCTTCTCCTTGGGGCCTTTGTTAGCCATTTCATGCAATTTCATTTCACAAAACAAATCATCTAATTTGACAATTGATAAGTCCTTGGAAACTTTGTAGGCATCTACCATGGATGACCATAAAGCATTCCTTGGAAAGGCTTTCAACACATACCTCACAAGGTCGCGGTTCTCGACCTTTTCATCTATGGAATGAAGACCATTGAGGACTTCCTTGAACCGGCTATGAAGTTCACTCACCATTTCATTTTCCTTCATGGTAAGGTTTTGTGGTTGGTTGAGGAACAAATCCCTCTTGGCGATTCTTGAATCTCGAGTGCCCTCATGGAGTTCGATGAGCTTATTCCACAAATCTTTTGCACTTGTAAATGGACCAACCTTGATGAGTTGGTCTTTGTTCATGCCACATTGTAGGGTCACCACCGCCTTCGCGTCGGCTTCACCCTTCCGGATTTGCTCAGCCGACCAACGCCATGATTCCAATTCTTTTCCTTCATCATCCTTTGAAGGAGAAAACCCCTCCTTCACAGCGAACCATGTGTTGATGTCCATCTTTAGGTAATACTCCATCTTCGATCTCCAATATTGAAAATCTGCTCCATCGAAGAAGGGTGGTCGGGTGGTGCTAAAACCTTCTCTCAAGGCCATTGTCGTTGTCTCTCGGTTGTTAATCCGCTTGTACAGAGCCCCAAGCTCTGATACCACTTGTTAGAACTTGGATGGCTAGAGAGGGGGGGGGTGAATGTAGCCAGACACTTGAACTTTAGCTCTTTTCGTATTTCTACACCTCAAATATTAGTAGCACAGTGGAAGCACAAGAAAACCAGAGTTGCAGAAAACTAAACCCTAAGCTAAACACAAATGCAAAACGCTAACAAGAGGATTTACAAGGTTGGTGGATAACTTATCCCTACTCCTTGGCGAGCCCTTAAGGTGGGTGATCCCTTGATCGTCGGCATATCAAGCCTCGGAAAATCTGGATAAAATGCAACCTCCTTCTCGGTGGAGTAACCTCTCCACAGCGTTTCAAGATGGATCAATTATAAAGTACAGGAAACACAAGAAAGATCTTACTTAACACTTAGAACCACAAGAACGCAAGCAAGCTTCTCCCGAGCTCCACTCAACACAGATCTCACACAAGAACTCCCTTCTTCATGTCTTCTCGCTGATGGACTCGCTAAGCTTCTTGCTTCTCTTCCAAGTGCTCAAGTAATAGAAGATTGCTTCAAATATCACAGTTGCTTGCTCAAGATGATGGAACAGAGTTGTCGCATGAGCACAATATGAGATTTCGCAAGAACACAAGCTGTAAGTTACTGAGACTTGTTCTCCACCAAGTGCTTAAGTCTCAGCTCACTGATCGCCAGGTAACCACCTCACTACAGCCTCCAGCTGCTCACCTGCAAAAGTCAGCTACCACTGAGCTCTCCTGGACTCCCTGAGCTTCCCTCAGCCAAGCCCCAGTCAGCAGCTCCAGCATTGCCAGCATCCGTTGCACCCTAAGATGGAAAACGGACAAACCTGCGATAGTGAAAACCTTTGTATGACTTCCCTTGGATGATCCCTGAGTCACCTGCGCACATAGTAGCTCATTAGGGCAGCAAATCAACAGAAAATCAAAGTATCAGAAGGTTAGAGCAGTGTATCAGAAAAAGCAGATGCGAACAGACGCGATCAGAGCGTCTGACAACACATTTTGAATTAAAGTGATCGGTCACCGGACCGATCAGAATGATCCCAGACCGATTAGGCTCCAACCTGATCGGTCCCCAGTGAGAAACCTGGGATCACAAGCTCGTATGATCGGTCACCCTAACTGGTCACTAGATCGGTCACCAAACCGATCCAGAAATTCTGCTTGCCACAATCCCGCCTGAAATACACTGCTGATCGGTCACCAGACCGATCAAGATACTCCCAGTCCGATCAGGCTCCAGCCAGATCAGTCAGGGTGAGAAACCTCGCTACAGTTGATCGTTCAGATTGATCGATCAAGGTTTCTCCCTGATCGGTCACCAGACCGATCAGGAGTCTAACAGCAGGTTTGCCAAAGTTACTGGAAGCTCCCTGATTGGTCACCAGAGCGATCAGACATCACTGGATCGGTCACCAGACCGATCCACGAGGGAACTTCATGCCAACTTCCCTGATCGGTCACCAGACCGATTTGGGCAAGGCCAAACCCACTCTAAGTCAAGAGAACTGGCTCCCAGCCTCCCCTGACTCGTGCTCAGTCCCTCGGACCAAGACTTCGTGCCCAGCATCACTCACCAGGACTTCAGTCAACCTGGCTTCACTCACCAGGACCCGGCTTCCCTCACCGAGTTTTCCAATCAACCTGGCTTCACTCACCAGGACCTGGCTTCACTCACCGGGATTTCCAATCACCTAACCCTCCGAGTTAGGAATTTCCACACCTAGCCCTCCATGCTAGGACTTTTCCACACCTAGCCCTCCAAGCTAGGACTTTTCCACACCTAACCCTCCAAGTTAGGACTTTTCCACACCTAACCCTCCAAGTTAGGATTTCATCCACCTAGCCCTCCAAGCTAGGACTTTTCCACACCTAGCCCTCCAAGCTAGGACATTCCACACCTAACCCTCCAGGCTAGGACTTTTCACACCTAGCCCTCCAAGCTAGGACTTTTCATCAAACCTAGTCCCACTAGGTATGCCTAATCCACGACCTGGACTTAATCATAATCATCTAACTAACCTAAACTAAAATCGATGTCAACACCCAAACAACAATCAGGGTCAGACTGCATCAACACTCATGACTTAGCTGACTATTCATCCCGCAGCCTCGATCTGTTGCCTTCAAGCCCTCTTCGACTTTAGCTTTCGTCCCTCGGATGCATGCAAACCTGTGGCTCATCTTCCCATGTCATCCTTCATGTATGTCTTGATGTCCGCTTCTCTCGACTCATCGTCCCTGCTCCAGTAACCTCGACCTGTCGCTGTCAAGCCCTCTATGATTTTGGCTCTTGTCCCTCGGATGCATGCAAGCCCTCGGCTTGTCTCCCATGTCATCCTTCGTGTATGCCTCGAAGTTCGCTTCCCTCGGCTCATCGTCCCTACTTTGTCCATGGTCCCTCAGATGCATACAAGCCCGTGGCTTATCTCCTCACACCATCCTTCAGACTCGGAGACATCCAACTAAGTTCATGTGTATCCTGCAAATCTGCACACTCACATACACATATTAGATCAACATGAAACCCTAACTTAATCATATTGACACACACATCAAAACCCATGATCTACCCGATCACACTTGGGTCGATTGCCCCATCAATCTCTCCCTTTCTGATATGTGATAATACGTTTAAGTTAGGTGCAAAAATAACAATTGAAAATTACAGACATAGCACATTAAGTAGCATAAACATGCATCCTCCCCCTTAACCTATGCCCTCGACATAATTTTCAATTTTTTATAACCACAAGTTAAGTTACAACCTAACTTAAAACACAAGTTCTCCCCCTTTGACACCATCAAAATGATTGCCCCAAGCAATACTAACCATTTCTATCAATAAAGGATACCCTCTTGTCCTGAAAAATCCCCAGAAATCAAAATACAGCAGCATCAGTTTGTTGGATCGAGAATAACGATAGAGGGGGGGTGAATATCGTTAAACGTTTTCGGATTCGTAAAGAGAATGAGCAGCGGAAATTAAAAACACAGACACAAACACGAACACAAGGATTTACTTGGTTCGGAGTCGCGGTCGGCTCCTACTCCAAGGCCCACGGTCGTTAACCATTTACTGCGGGCAATACTATAATCGCGCAAATAATTACAAGAAGATGTACATTAGTAGTGCAGTAAAAGTACAATTAAAAACTAACTCTTTGTTACCGACGCCCGGTGTAGATCGTTCTTTGGTGCGTAGGGTCATTGTCAGCGCTAGAATCTCGAGATGGAAGGTTTCCGGAGCAGAGCGCTTGAGTCAAAGAGCGTATTGGCGTTGGAAAACTGTGTTGAGAAGCCTTGGGGGTTGAGCCCCGTATATAGTAAGCCTGGGGGCGCCCGGGACGTTGGGGGCGCCCTCCACGCGTCTCACGATCCGGCAACCTCTCGGTCAGCCCTTATCCCTCAAGGATCGGGCTCGAGGTTTGACGGGGGCGCCCGGGATGCAGGGGGCGCCCGGGTTGACTCTTTCAGCGGGCTTCTCGACTGGATAATCTTCTATCGCTTCGTTGGCTTCGACCCAGGGCGCCCGTGTCATCCGGGGCGCCCGGGAGCACGGGGGCGCCCGCGAGCAAGGGGGCGCCCGGGAGCATAGGCTTCCGAAGCGTTTTCTTGCTAACTCTTTGTTTGGCTTTGACTTAGGGTGCCCGGGACCTCCCAGGCGCCCAACCCAGCTGCTGCTCCTCTCCTTTGGAGCGTTCTGAGCTGCAGCGACTCATTTCTTCGGTCCTGCATCCAGGGTTAGTACCAAACAGAACAAAGCAAGCTTGTTAGTGTATTTTACAGCCATAGCTGTCTTGGTTCTGACTTTGGGTCTCCAAAATGGAGCCCTAGGTCGAGCCGACGCCTACTGTTCCCTCGACGGGGAACGCGTCCTCACCTACTCCTCTCAGGAGATTTTACCTTTTGCCAACCGGCTCCTCCGGTTGGACTTTTGCCCGATGCACCTGACCAGGTCTTCGTGCCCACCTTCCGAGCAGGTCTTCGGTGCCTAACTCCTTGCCAGGGCTTCGTGCCCAGTCCTCGACCAGGACTTCGTGCCTAGTGTACCTAGGGCTTCTTTTCCTGTACACTTAGTAAATATGTTAGATCAACATTATATCTTAACTTTTGAACCCTTTGTCATTATCAAAACACAGGTTAGACTTGGGTGCTATCTGCACCAACAATCTCCCCCTTTTTGATTTATGACAACCCGGTTCAAAAAGTTAAGTTAATTAAAACAGGTGATATAACAGTTTAGTTTCCACCTCCTGGAAGGAATCTTCCCCTAGGTTTTTCAAAAGTTCATGGGGTTTGAAAAAATTTCTAATTCTAAAGATGGAATTGATTTTTCAACACTTAGAACATTTTTCAACAGAAGTTTTAGAAGCTATTTTCCAAAAGAAATTTTGGCCCAAAATTTTTTTTGATTTGGACACTTAGAAACTTTACACTTAGAAAAATTTAAGTAAAAAACTTAGTAGAATCATTTTCTGAAGTTTAACAAGAAACTTTTCTATTCAAGATAAATAATTAGAAAAAGTTTTGAACATAGCTTGAGTTTAAGTACTTTTGTAAGCAGCGTTGGTCAAGTACTTAAACACAAATTTGAAATTGGGTTAAGTCCAGTACATAGAATTTTTTGAAAACAATTTAAGTCAAGTACTTAGATTACGTACTTTTTGAAGAAAGGATAAAGTTTTGAAAATTTATTTTATCTTTTAAATTTTGAAAAAATTTTTTTAAACCTTCTCTCCTTTCCTATCTCTCCCCCTTTGCCATATATCAAAAACAAAGCAGCATAGCTAAAAAAAATAAATAAATTACATAAGGATATAACAAAAGAATAATGTGTTGTACTGAACCTATTCAAGATATAAACTGAATCAAATCAATTGAAATTATCTCTGTAGGGTCCTGTCTAACCCAATTAGCTACTAACTAACTGTTATAAATAGTAGTTTTCGCTAGGGTTAGTCAAGTTAAGTGTTCTGTTCAAGTTAAATTTTCTAAACTTGACACTTAACCTGATTGCTGTTTAATTTGTATTTAGTGCCCCAATTACTGCAGATGCACTGATCTACATCTTAAATTAAGGCAAAGACCTAAGCATCTCAACCCATAGGTTATTAGTCAAAAGTACCCTAAGATGCTTGTGAGATGCTGGCTTCTAAATCTATAGGTGCATGCAGTTCTAGGGTTAGGGCCTAAGCTAAGTCCATTTGCGAAAAAGCCCTAGTTTTGAAGGGGGTAGTTTTTTTAAAATAAAACTAAGTCGAAAAATTATTAAAAAGAAAAAGCTAAAAAGATTTTTCAAACTAATTAAAAGCTGATTTTGAAATTAAGTAAAGCGGTTTTTAAAATTATTTTAAAAACTGAAAAAGCAAGTAAAGCAATTTAAAAATCGAAAAATAGAGTAAGCCTATTCTACCAAGCATAATCCTAATAATGATCAGATAATCAAGAAAAGCAAATAATCTAACTCAATAAGTTAGCTGGTAAAAGAGAGAACCAACACAGTCATACAAGTCAAATATGAGTCAACCCTACTGAGTAGGGGCAGTCAAATAGTCACTAGTACAATGTCAATCAAATCTAGGAGGAGGGACCAGAATGATCAGAAGAGCCCGGCTGCCAAGATCGAAATAGTGACATCATCTCATGATATCGAGCGTCGCTAGTCTCCCTTTCGGCTCTGAGGGCATTCATATACTCAGTATAATAGCCTTGATTTGCCTCCATTTCTTCTGCATGATTTGCCTCCACTTCCTCTCGGAGGCTCTGGACCTATGTCTCGAGCCGTGTCACTCTCTTGTACAGTGTCGGTGGTGGGGGCTCGTCTATGTGCTCATGAACCTCGGCTGCCAGATCTGCGACGTCGACCACAACGTCCTCACCAGAGTCGATCTGGGGTCTGGCTCTCTGAGGCCTCCACGACAAAACCCTGGTACCAGTGACCTCTATACCAGCTAGGGAAAAGTTCCTAAAACCTATCTCATCGAAGTCAGTCATCACGGTCATCTCACCATCGGTGATGTTACGACCGTGATAATGAAGAATGGAAGTGATGATGTGGCAATAGGGGGTGCGTACCCACCCCTGAGTGGTAACACTGGACGCATATAGGATCGTATAAAATATGTGTAGTCCAATGTCGATATCAAGTTGGTGGATCAGTGCATACAGAAGAAAGGCATGAAATGGTCGCATGGTCGCGATGTCCCTTGTGGATAACGGTAAGATGCAGCAGACTAGAACTCTATACAGAGCGTAGTGCTGCACCTGAAGGTCAACAGACTGAAATCGTTTGGCCAAAGGGTTTCTAGGGTCTCTATAAAAGTAGGAGTGTAGAGTGTCTAGGGTAATGTGAGAGTAGGGAGCATCAAAAGGAGGATCCCTAGGAGGGTAGCAGCAAAAGGTGGACTGGGAGAGTCGTAGTCCAAGAAATCAGTTGAGCAAAGAGGGTATGATTGTCAAGGGCATCCCTTGCACAGTAGTGACAAACATAAGATCATTCTGTCTAACTATGTTATTATACACATAGAGATGTGTTAATGGGATGAGTGCAGAATACAAGGTTATCAAGTTGGTAAAAGTTTATAACATTCATTGCCAAGGGACAAGATTGGGTGAAGAATTGTCTATTTAAGTAGCTCGTTTTTATAGGCTTGTATGTCATTCGAGCAAACTTATTATAAAGTTCTAAAGTTGGGAACCTAGGATTGGGACTAGGTTCGGTACCGGGGTCTGATTGGTTTGGTCGGCGTTTTCTATGATAAGAAACATGCATTTAAAGGAAGGAATTTATGAAAAATAATTTTAAATGCGTAAGAGAAAAAGAAAAAAATTATTCCGAGTAGCAATTCGGGGAGGCATGGTCGAGGTTGAGGGAGCAAGAAGGTCACTTGGTCGCCTTGGAAGGAAAAGAGTTAGAGAGAAGAAAGGATATGGGTGTGGCACGATGAGGAGATTCGGGTGCCTTATATAGGCATTTTGGCTAGGGCGCCCGGGAGCTCCCGGGCACCCGGGACAGGGGCTTCTGCCTTTGGCAGTGTCCTAATGCTGGTCAGGGGCGCCCGCAATGGCCCGGGCGCCCCGGTCAGACTTGGATGGTAGCATTGCTGCCTTTGAACGGTACTGGGGGCACCCTGGTTAAGTGATAATGGCAGGTTTTTTGCCTTGAGAGAAGTGAAAGTGTTGTGCGGGGCGCCCGAGGATTCACGGGCGCCCGGGTTAGGTGTGAATTGACAACTTTGTTGTCTTGTTGACCATTTGACCATGGTTTAATTATTTTGACCATGGTATGACTACATTGACCATGATTTGACTGCTTTGACTATGGTTTGACTACTTTGACCATGGTTTGACTAGTATTAGGTCAATGCCGTTCTAAACTATAGGATTTAATGTTTGTATTTAATCAACAATGCAGGTATTAAATGAATTTCGATTAAGTTAAATTTTACCGTCTCACCCAATCTAGAGTTGTCAATCACGTTTACCTTATGAGTTTTTTTGTGAGACGGGTTTTGGTAGATAGAATAAATTTGAAAAATCATGATTTATTTTGAAAAAGTTAAATTAATTTTAAAAACAGTTGATTTTGAGTTTATTTAAAAAAATGTTTGAATCTATAATTAACTGAAATTTTGTGTTAGATTCGAATTTTACAAAGAATAATTTGAATTTGAATTTTAAAAATTGGCTTCCAAGTCTTGGCGAGGCACTAGGCCTTCTTTGGCCGTAGCCTTATTGGATCATCAACCCTTTCCTTGACAAAGCCTTTTAATGAAATTTCATTTTCAAAATTATTTTTTGAAAAATTCTGGTCTAACTAGCTCGGGTCTTGGATCGGTAGCTTCGGCTAGTTTCACCAGTCTAAAGAGACCAAGTAGAGTATACTTGACCTTAGTAGAATTGGCTTCTCTAACGTACTATCATCTCACCGCCACCCAATACTATGTTGTTCAAATTTCAATTAAGTTGGTTCAGTCCTTAAACTAACCATTCCTAAGTCTAAGCATTGTAAATTGCAGAAATTAAATAACCAAGCAATCATGCACTTTGAAAACAAGAATCGAAATTTATCTAACTATAAATATTGTTTTTAATTTGGCTCCCCCTGGACTAAAACCACGATAATGGTCAGGCAAGATGTGAGTCTTGTCCTTGGGGATCCAATACTGATTTGATCCAGATTGTTTGTTCAGGTATAGTTTGGGTACCCATGCCTGAATTTTAGGTCTGGACTGGTTCAGTACAGCATAGTAGGATCTTTGTCTAGATTTGGTTCTATAGCCTAATCCGGATCGATTTAGAACCGACTTCTGTTTTCCAAGAATCATGTTTAGACCCTTCGAACCAGAAGTGAACCGTTCTAATGTTGTTCTGAGGTCCTTGACTTGAGTTTTCAAGGAGGAGTTCTCTTTCTCAAGTTTTTCAACTTGAGTAGAGGTTCCTTCTTGAACCTTCTCAGTTAAGGATCCAGAGTCAGCTCCCTCTTTCAAGAGTTTTACTTCCTGTCGGAGGGATTCAACTCGGATTTTGGCTTTTGCCAAGTCTCGAGAAAGATATGTAATTAATTCGTTTAATTGACTTCTAGAAAAACCACTTACAGTGATTCCGCCATCCTCTGAAAACATGAGTTTGCCGTCGTCCGGCTCCGATTCTGAATCGGTCCCGATTTCTTCTGAGGCGGTTAGTGCAAGCAGGTTCGACTGTGGGGTCTCTTCTTCTTCTTCGGAGGAAGACTCATCCCACGTTGCTTGAAGAGCCTTCTTTCTTCTTGCTTTCTTGGCTTCCTTTAGGTTAGGGCATTCCGATTTGAAATGACCCTTTTTGTTGCATTCGAAACAAGTCACACTTGATTTGTTCTTCGTTGGTTCAGCTGGATTGTCCTTCTTTCGGCTAGCTTTTCTTCTGTTGGATTGATTCTTCAATTCCTTGTAGTAGTTCCGGGCAAGCCAGACCAGCTTGGGTCGATCTCCTTCGTTGTCTTTTGAGTTTGAGTCTGAATCAGACTCAGGTGCAGGTTGAAGTTTCTTCTTGGTCATCTTTCCAGTTTTACCTGCAATGAAGGCAATGCCTTTCTCGACCAGTGTGCAGTTAGTCTGCTCATGTAATTCAAGTTCGGAAAATAGTTCATCTAATTTAATTTTTGAAAGGTCCCTTGAAACCTTGTATGCATCTACCATAGATTCCCACAAGGTGTTTCTCGGGAAAGCGTTAAGAGCGTACCTTAGCATGTCACGATTTTCTACCTTGTGACCGATTGTGTGTAGTCCGTTCATTAACTCCTGAATTCTGGCGTGGAGATGGGCTGCTATTTCGTTGTCATTCATCTTGATCGTGTACAGCTTGTTCAGGAGGAGATCTCTCTTGCTGATTCGAGTATCTGAAGTTCCTTCGTGCAGCTCGATCAGCTTACCCCACAGCTCCTTTCACTGTTGAATGGTCCTACCCGATTCAACTCTTCCTTGGTCAGGCCGCATTGGAGTGTCTGGGTTGCTTTTGCATTAGCTTCAATTTTTCTTTTTAGAGCAGTATCCCACTCAGCGTAAGACTGTGGCACTCCTTCAGCATTCTTTGGAATCTCCAATCCAGACTAGATGATTATCCACATGTCCACCTGAGTTTTTAGGTGGACCTCCATCCGACTTTTCTAGTAGGAGAAGTCCTCCCCACTGAAAAGTGGTGGTCTGGCTATGCTGAATCCTTCTTGCATGGCCATTTTATCTGAAAATAAGAGTAAAAAGAAAGAAATATCCCAAGACTTGGTCTTGGATTAGTAGTGCGGGAAGAAAAAAAATATTTATCGAGGGGTGTTGCACCAACCTCGATTAACGATGAAAATTCAAAAATAATTTAAAAAGAAATCCGAAAAAATTTGGTGGTTGCACCAGATTTGAGCTTCCCCACTCTGATACTACTTGTTTGATCGAGAATAACGATAGAGGGGGGGTGAATATCGTTAAACGTTTTCGGATTCGTAAAGAGAATGAGCAGCGGAAATTAAAAACACAGACACAAACACGAACACAAGGATTTACTTGGTTCGGAGTCGCGGACGGCTCCTACTCCAAGGCCCACGGTCGTTGACCGTTTACTGCAGGCAATACTATAATCGCGTAAATAATTACAAGAAGATGTACAGTAGTAGTGCAGTAAAAGTACAATTAAAAACTAACTCTTCGTTACTGACGCCCAGTGTAGATCGTTCTTTAGTGCGTAGGGTCGTCGTCGGCGCTAGAATCTCGAGATGGGAGGTTTCCAGAGTAGAGCGCATGAGTCGAAGAGCGTATTGGCGTTGGAAAACTGTGTTGAGAAGCGTTGGGGGTCGAGCCCCTTATATAGTGAGCCTGGGGGCGCCCGGGACATTGGGGGCGCCCTCCACGCGTCTCACGATCCGGCAACCTCTCGGTCAGCCCTTATCCCTCAAGGATCGGGCTCGAGGTTTGACGGGGGCGCCCGGGAAGCAAGGGGCGCTCGGGTTGACTCTTTCAGCAGGCTTCTCGACTGGATAATCTTCTATCGCTTCGTTGGCTTTGACCCAAGGCGCCCGAGGCATCCGGGGCGCCCGGGAGCACGGGGGCACTCGCGAGCAAAGGGGCGCTCGGGAGCATAGGCTTCCGAATTTTCTTGCTAACTCTTTGTTTGGCTTTGACTTAGGGCGCCCGGGACCTCCCGGGCGGCCAACCCAGCTGCTACTCCTCTCCTTTGGAGAGTTCTGAGCTGCAGAGACTCATTTCTTCGGTCCTGCATCTAGGGTTAGTACCAAACAAAACAAAGCAAGCATGTTAGTGTATTTTACAGCCGTAGCTGTCTTGGTTCTGACATTGGGTCTCCAAATTGGAGCCCTAGGTCGAGCCGACGCATACTGTTCCATCGACGGGGAACGCATCCTCACCTACTCATCTCAGGAGAGTTTACCTTTTACCAACCGGCTCCTCCGGTTGGACTTTTGCCTAATGCACCTGACCAGGTCTTCGTGCCCACCTTCCGAGCAGGTCTTCGGTGCCTAGCTCCTTGCCAGGGCTTCGTGCCCAGTCCTCGACCAGGATTTCGTGCCCACCTTCCGAGCAGGTCTTCGATGCCTAGCTCCTTGCTAGGGCTTCGTGCCTAGTCCTCGACCAGGACTTCGTGCCTAGTGTACCTAGGGCTTCTTTTCCTGTACACTTAGTAAATATGTTAGATCAACACTATATCTTAACTTTTGAACCCTTTTTCCATTATCAAAACACAGGTTCGACTTGGGTGCTGTCTGCACCAACACAGTTGACTACGTCAGTTACCAGTCGACTGGTGCCTTCAACCAGCAAACCTACAGAAAGATCAGTCGACTGCCCCAGGGGCAATCGACTGATACACAGCAGTCTGAAATTCCAGCCGAAATTCAGAAACCCCTAACAAATTTCACAAAATTCGAAAAATTTTAAAATTTTGTAAGCATATTTCTTATGATGTATTCTAACCTAGAAAAATACATTTTATGAAAATACCAAATATTCTTGACTTTTGACCAAAATTCCAATTCTTTTGAAAATATTCAACTTTATATCATCCTTTCATCCTAGGTTTGAACCCCTATGTTTTGCAGGTTTATCCCATATTCTTTAAAACATAGAAATGTTTTCATTCCTCCCCATTTTTCTTATATGAACACTCAAGACATAAAAATTGATAAAAGCTCCCCCTTTATACCATAATCATGTGATAGAAGATATATTGAAATTTATCATGCAACCATAATAACAAGGAAATAACAAATCATATAAGCAATACTAAGAAATGAATTTCATAGGGATCCACAAGTGATTGCTACAAAAATCTTCAAATATTACAATATAAACTATAGTGTTTGAGAGACAAATGAATAACATGCTCAATCTAACACACTCTCAACTCTACTATGCCCAAGTCATGTGGAAGCTACGCGTCATCACCAGGAGGAGGAGGAGGAGGACCCTGATACATCAGGTTCCAGCACTGCATCATCTCATACATGTCATCTTGTCACTGTTGGAAACTCTAAAAGTGTTCCTTGAGACCGTGAACCTCCCCCTGGAAACCCTGGAAGTCCTCCCTAAGTCCATAAACCTCTGCCTCTAGTCGGGAGAACCACTCCTCTATAATTCCAGCAGGAGCAGCAGCAGGTGCAGCAGCAGGAGCATCCTTCTCATCGTCATCAGAGTTAGAAGAAGCATGACGGCGTCGCCAGATCATCACTCCCTGTCGCCTCTCAATCTTGGCCAAGGAGAGCTGCCGAGAACCTATCTGGTCGTATTCCTTGGACAACGTATGAGTCTGACCTCTAGTGACTCTAATACCTCTAGATGGAAAGAATTCGATCAAAATATGACTGAATGACATGTAAACTTCCTATTGACTGTTGGATCAGAGTAAATCGATAGAGGGGGGGGGTGAATATCAATCGAACAATTTTCGGACAACTAAGAGAAATTACGCAGCGGAAAGAGTAAAACAAAGTCGCTAACACGGTTTGTTTTACATGGTTCGGAGTCGCGGTCGGCTCCTACTCCAAGGCCCACGGTCCTTGACCGTTTACGATGGGCAATTCTATATTCAAAGAATGTTTACAATTTGGAGTACAGATATAGAATTAAAAAAAAGGAGTTACAACACTTAAGAAATTTAAGCTTTTACCGACGACCGGAGTAGATGGAATTTTGGAGTAGCGGGTCGTCGGTGGCGCTTGAATCGTGAGTGCGGAGCATGTCGGAGCGTAGTGGTTGAGCGAAAGTGTTGAGAGCGAGATTTTCAAGTTATACACAAGCCTTGGGGGTGAACCCCCTTTTATATTGGTCGTTGGGGCGCCTGTGTTGAAGGGGGCGCCTGACACGTGGCCTATCCTGCGAGAAACCCAATCTGTAGACTCGGCCAGTGCTTATCCTTTCAACTGGGGCACCTGAGCTGACTGGGGAGCCTGTGTTAACACAGGCGCCTAGCTTGAATTGGTCCAAAGGCTTTCGTGGCAGTTTGCTTCGATGGTTTGGTTTGGCCTTACACTGGGGCACCTATATCTACACAGGCGCCTAGCCCAGTGAGGCGCCTCCTTTCAATGAGGCGCCTGAGTTGCAGAAACACCGTCCCTTCGGTTTCTGCAACCAGGGTTTGTTCCAAAACACAAGAAGCAAACATACATGATATATTAAACATTATTTACAACCTAAGATGTCTTGGTTCTGACTTTGGGTCTCCCAAATGGAACCCTAGGTCGAACCGACACCTAATGTTCCCTCCTATGGGGAATGCGTCCTCACCTACTCCTCTTGGGAGAATTTACCTTTTTTTCAACCGGCTCCTCCGATTGGACTTTTGCCCAGCTTCACTCACTAGGTCTTTGATGGCCAGCCCTCGACCAGGTCTTAGTGCCCAGCTTCACTCACTAGATCTTGGGTGCCCAGTCCTCGACCAGGTCTTAGTGCTCAGCTTCACTCACCAGGTCTTAGTGCCCAGCATCACTCACCAGGTCTTAGTGCCCAGCATCACTCACCAGGTCTTATTGCCTAGCCTTACGTCAGGACTTGGTTGCCCAGCCCGCGGCCAGGACTTAGATCCCAATTCAAAGAACCAGGACTTAGTGCCTAGTGTACCTAGGACTTTCCTGCACAATTAATAAGCTTGTTAGATCACAACCAGATCTTATCTTCTGAACCCTTTGCCATCATCAAAATATAGGTTTGACTTTGGTGCTTCTGGTACCAACAATCTCCCCCTTTTTGATTTATGGCAACATGATTCAAAAAGTTAAGTTAAGAACATATTATAGCAATCTAACAACAATAATAATCTAACAAAAGAAATTTATCTCCCCCTGAATTGCACATTCTCCCCCTAAAATTTTCAATTCATGTAGGTTTTGTAAACTTTCTAAGTGCTAAGTGTTTTTCAAAATTTAACAAAAGCTTTAAGTTTTTGACTAAGTGTTTTTCAAAATTAAAGCAAAAGTAAAAGCATTTGCACTCAAAAAATTTTTACACTTAGACAATTTTTGAGAAAGTTTTGCAGTATTTTTATACTTAGATAATTTTTGAAAAAGTTTTGCAAGCTTTACATTTTGAAAAACTTTTAGCAAGCTTTTTACACTTTAGACAATTTTTCAAAAAGTTTGTGCAAGCTTCTTACACGTAGAAAATTTTCAAAAAGTTTCTTGCAAGCATTTTACACTTAAAAAATTTTCTTGAAAAATACTTTTAAAAAAAATCTTATTACACTTTTGCTTATAACAATTTCACTTAGAAATATTTGCCAAAAAAACATTTCAAAAGAGTTTAGCTCAGACAAAATTTGTTTACTAAAGAAAATTTTCTTTAGGAATAATTTCAAGATAAGTGCACTAAGGCTTTTTGAAATCCTTTAGAATTTTTTGGAAGTACTTTGAAGATGCATAGAACAATTTTAAAGCACTTAGAAACATAAAACAAACATTTGAAGTACTTAGAAAAATTTAGGAATAATTTGAAGTACTTTAGCAAAAATATTATTTTTAAGCACTTAGAAATACTTAGCTTTTTGTGAAAAAGATTAAAAATTTTAAAAATTTTGAAAAATTAAAAATTTTCTCTCTTTTCTTTCTCTCCCCCTTTACCATATATCAAAAAAATAACTATTGTAATTAGAGCTAGTTAAACAAATTGGAACTCTGTATTGAACAAACTCTAGTGAATTTCAGCAAGCAATAGAAGAGGACCAAACCAATTTAAACCGATCTTGTTAGGGTCCTGTCTAACCCAGTTAGCTATTTACTAACTGTCATAAAAAGTAGATTTCGCTAGGGTTAATCAAGTTAAGTGATATGATCAAGTTAGATTTTCTAAGCTTGACACTTAACCTGATTCCTGTTCAACTTGTATTTATTGCCCCAATTACTGCAGATGCAGTGACTTAAAACATCTTGAATCAAGACATAGACCTAAGTATCTCAACCCAGTCTAGATTATCATTCAAAAGTACCCTAAGGTGCTTGTGAGATGCAAGCTTCTAGATCTATAGGTGCAATGCAGTTCTAGGGTTAGGGCCTAAGCTAAGTCCTTTTGTGAAAAAGCCGTAGTTTTGAAGGGGGTAGTTTTTAAAAGAAAACTAAGTCAGAAAATCATTTTAAATTTCAAAAACTTGATAAACAAAATGATAAATTTGCTAATTTTCAAAAAAATTAAGAAAAATAAAAAAAATAAGAAAATAATATAGATAAGTCCTATTCTACTAAGCACAACCCTAACTACCTTCTTAGTGAGCTAAACTCAGACTCAGGTAAGGGTTTGGTAAAGATATCAGCTAAGTTAGATTTTGAGTCCATATGTTTAAGTACTATTTCACCCCTGGCTACATCATCCCTTACAAAATGATGTTTAACTTCTATATGTTTTGTTCGGGAATGTTGAATTGGATTTTTAGTCAAGTTGATTGAACTAATGTTATCAATATAGACTTGGGTTTGGGTGTTGTCAAGCTGGAAGTCCTTAAGAGTGTGCATCATCCACAAAAGTTGTGCTATACATTCTCCTAGGGTAACATATTCTGCTTCTGTTGTGGACAATGCTACGCAGTGTTGCTTTCTACTACACCAGCTGACTAGGATATATCCTAATAGTAGGCAACTTCCACTTGTACTTTTTCTATCTAATTTACACCCAGCATAGTCAAAGTCAGAATATCCTGATAATTCAAAAGTGGAAGTCCTAGGATACTAAATCCCTACATTTAGGGTACCCTTAATGTACCTAAGTACTCATTTTAGGGTTGCTAAGTGGGATTCCTTAGCACAAGTTTGGTACCTAGCACATATTTCCACAGAAAATAAGATATCAGGTCTACTAGCCGTCAAGTAAAGTAGGCTACTAATCATGCTTCGGTATAACTTAAGATTTACAAGCTTTCCTTCAGGGTCATTATCTATTTTGACACTTGTAGCCATAGGGGTACTTAAGCTTTTGGAATTATCGATATTGAATTTCTTTATTAACTCTTTAGCATGTTTTGATTGGTGAACATAATTACCATCTCTAGTCTGTTTAATTTGTAAACCTAAGAAAAAGTTGAGCTCACCTACCAAGCTCATCTCGAATTCACTTTCCATTATTTTTACAAATTCTTTTATAAAGTTAGAGTTGGTGGATCCAAAAATTATATCATCAACATAAATTTGGGCAATAAAAATATCGTTTTCTAAGGTTTTAACAAAAAGGGTGGAGTCAATTTGACCTTGGTTAAATTCCTTAGAAATTAGATAAGCTGATAACCGTTCATACCATGCCCTAGGTGCTTGATTCAACCCATAAAGTACTTTTCTAAGTTTAAAAACATACTCAGGTGTTTCTAAGTCCTCAAATCCAGGGGGTTGTCCTACATAAATTTCTTCTTTGATAACCCCATTTAAAACGGTAGAATTAACATTCATTTGGTATAGCGTGAACCCTCTATGGGATACAAAGGCTAACAACATTCTAATTGACTCAAGTCCGGCTACTGGGGCATAGGTTTCATCATAGTCTAACCCTTCGACCTAACTAAAGCCTTTAGCTACTAAGCGGGCTTTGTTTCTAACTATTTCCCCTTGATCATTTAATTTGTTTCTAAACACCCACTTAGTATCTATAACAGAGTTTCCCTCAGGTTTAGGTACTAGTTCCCAGACTTGGTTTCTTTCAAATTGGGCTAACTCTTCTTGCATAGCTATGATCCAATCAGGGTCAGGTAGGGCTTCCTCTATAGTCTTAGGTTCAATTTTTGAAATTAATGCGATCTGACTAAGATTTCTATAGGAAGACCTAGTTCTGACTCCTAAGGTTGGATCACCCATAATTTGATCAGAAGGGTGATTGAGTTTGGGTTTCTTGGTTCTTCTAGTACTAGGCGCAGCCTCAGGTCCGGCTGGAAGGTTCGGTTCAGTGTTTGGTTCATCTACTTGGGTCAATTTAGTTGTTGGTTCAGTTGAGACCTCAGTAGTTGGTTCAAGAGTTAGTTCATTTAGAGGTTCAATCAGTGGTTCAATTGATGGTTCAATTGTTGCTTCACTATCTTCCTGATCAATATTTGATTGGTTCAAGTTTTAATTATCAGTTTTTGGTTCAATTTCCTCATCAAAAATTAAGTTATTAGTTTCCTCTATTTTATGGGTTTGTTTATTATAAACCCTATAGACCCTACTAGTTGTTGAATATCCTAAGAAAATCCCTGGGGTTGACTTGGATTGAAACTTACCTAGGTAGTCCTTAGTGTTCAAGATATGGACTTTGCACCCAAAGACTCTTAGGTAGTGTAGGTTAGGCAGTCTATGATAATATAGTTCATAAGGGGTTTTATTATGTCTTTTGTTAATTAGAACCCTATTTTGGATGTAGCATGCCGTACTTACCGCTTCTGCCCGAAATTGATTAGCTAGGTTAATTCATTCAACATGGTGTAACGCCCGCCCTTCCCGTCCTACGATGTAGGCAAAAGGCGGCGCTACGCGAACATACATATACGCATATGGAGCGGAATAATTTAAAACTTCATACATATGCGTTTAAACCATACAATTAAAACTTGAATCATGTTGACATATCTTAGCTATCATTCTTAAACATGGTTACTTGGTAAACTTAGCATTTTCGTAACATAAGACACAACATGTGAGACATAACATTCTTGGACATGCTTGCATTAAACATAACTTATCCTACCATCAAGCTTAAAGCCAACATATTGTTCTAAACGAACACATCATGGTATAGCATGTTAACATCCTAATTTAGAAATGATAAGCATAGCAATAAAGCACGATATAGGAATCAACATAAGTTGTTCATAAGCAACATATGTAATAAAATTTTCCTAGTAAGTTGTTCTTTAGGAAAACCATCATAAAGTATAGCATGAAACTAAAGATGACAATGCAAAACATAAGACATATGACAATTATGAGTAATAGGATCTTTTTCTTTTTCTTTTGCCATGTCACTGCCACACACACACTTGTCCCTCCTGCTGCTTCCCTTAGCATAGTATCCTCTTGCTTGATCTGCGGTATAAGAAAATAAAACTTATAAGCACATAGGCTTAGTAAGACCCTTTCCTACTCACTAAAATCATTCGTCACATATCATGGAAAGGGCATAACATAAAGAGTGTAAAATAAAACAAAAGCATATCATGAGAAGGTATTCATAAAGCATTTGACATGAGGAGGCATATAGATGTACATGAAAACACATAATCATATAGAAGTACTTAACATGTAATGAAAGTGAATAGAGCTCATAGCATAAGAAGTATTGACATAAAATATAAGCACATAAATACTTAACATAGAGAAGTTCTTAACATAAAACATAAGCATATAAAATACTTAACATGGAATATATGCATAACATGAATGAATGCATGAGTTAAATGCACATAACATAAGGATGCTTATTTGAAAATCATAATTATAAGTACTTAAACATAAATCTCAACATCATGGGGGGCCCCGACTTGTACCACATACATCCATCATTTGCGTGCATCCCTAAGTAAATGCGAGGTAGCTAGTCTCGACCTACTAGGGTACTAGGTTACCTTCAACCTAGGGACAGCTACGGTAGTCCAGAACCGAGGCTTTCTAAGGAGCCCATCCCTGTTGGACAGCTATGGTAGTCCCAGAACCGAGGACAGCTACGGTAGTCCCAGAACCGAGGCTTTCTAAGGAGCCCATCCTTTGGACCCTACTTGGGTCCGGTACAAGCTCATCCATAAAGTAAAATAGCTTCTCATGCTTTTTTTTACATCATAAGAAATGCTCTTGGCATTTCATCATTCATAGAACTTACATAGCATAATTAAAGACATAAACATGATCTTAATACATGAAGCATGGTATAAAGCATACTTAGCATTTCATCATTCATAGTTAATGCATAACATCATTATGCCTTAAAGGCACAAACATAGACTTGATTCATAAGGTATGTTATGCATACATCCTTATGCCTTAGAGGCATGAACATCATCTTAATTCATAAGGCATGACATACATACATAATTATGCCTTAAAGGCATAAACATCATCTTTGTTCATAAAGCATGCATAATCATGGTACATAAGGTAAGCATGCATAGATAAGTTTTTTTTTACATACATGGTACATATCACATAACATACATGATCATGGTATCTATCATAAAGCATGCATGGTTAGGATCCATATGAACATGAGACATACTACATAGGTTCATGACATTCAACATAAACATGTGTAGGTCTACATAACCATAATATATATATATATATATATATATATATATATATATATATATATATATATATATATATCATAATACATATGTTCAAGGCATTTAACATAATGCATACATAATTCTACATAAACATGATACATACTTCACAACATATATGTTCATGGTATATGGTTTAAAACATCCATGAATAAAACCTACTAAAACATGGCACATAACATAAGCATACAAGGTAGTGATGCATGTTGGTGCAGAAAGCACCCAAGTCAAACCTGTGTTTTGATAATGGCAACAGGGTTCAAAAGTTAAGTCTCACTTGTTATCTAACAATGTTACTCTAGTGTGCAAGGTAAAAAGCCCTAGCGAAGGAATGCTAGGCATTGGCGAAGGAATGCCAGGGTAAAAAGCCCTAGCGAAGGAATGCCAGGGTAAAAAGCCCTAGCGAAGGAATGCTAGGCATTGGCGAAGGAATGCCAGGGTAAAAAGCCCTAGTGAAGGGCTGCTAGGCACTGGCGAAGGAATGCAAGGGTAAAAAGCCCTAGCGAAGGACTGCTAGGCGCCAGACGAAGGACAGCCTGGGATTGAAGCCCTAGCGAAGGAATGCTAGGCACCGGGCGAAGGACAGCTCGGCATCCAAGACCTGGCGAAGGACCGCGAGGCAAAAGTCCAACCAGAGGAGCGGTTGGCATCAGGTACATTCTCCCGAGAGGAGTAGGTGAGGACGCGTTCCCCATCGAGGGAACAATAGGCATCGGTTCGACCTAGGGCTCCATTTTGGAGACCCAAAGTCAGAACCAAGACAGCTAAGGCTGTATAAAAAATTAATATGTTACTGCTTTTTGGACTAACCCTGGATGCAGAACCGAAGGACTGAGTGTCTGCAGCTCAGAGAGCCTCAAAGGAGTGAGGCAGAAGCTGAGCAGGGCGCTCGGAACAGCAGGGCGCCCCGGATGTTCCGGGCGCCCCCAAGGTGAAGACCAACCAGCAGGAGCAAACTCTGCTTCGACAACTGACTGTCGGGGCGCCCCGGATGCTCCGGGCGCCCCCATCGCTCCGGGCGCCCCGCATGCTGCGGGCGCCCCCAGCGCCAAGTACCGAAGCAGCTCCCGTCGAAGCCAGCGGATAAGAGAGCTGACCCGGTCAACCCGGGCGCCCCCAGCGATCAGGGCGCCCCCGTCAAAGCTTGATCCCGATTTTTGTGGGATCAGAGCTGACCGAGACCGAGGCGGATCGGCTGACACGTGGGGGGGGGCCGACGTTCCGGGCGCCCCCAGGGTGTATTAAAAGGCCCTCGAACCAAGGCTTCAGAACATCTAAGTTTTCCAACGCATTCATGCTCTTCCGTTCTCGCGCTCTGCTCCAGAAATCTCCTGACTCGAGATACAAGCGCCGACGACGTCCAACTGCTCCGAAAATACCATCTACTCCGGACGTCAGTAAAGAAGAGTTGATTTTTAATTTACTACACTTATTTTGTAATCAATCTTTGTAAATTGCTTTTGCGCCTCATATAGAATTGCCCAAAGTAAACGATCAACGATCGTGGGCCTTGGAGTAGGAGTCGGCCTAGGCTCCGAACCAAGTAAAACCACTTGTGTTCGTGTGTTGGTTTTAATTTCCGCTGTGCAATTTCTCTCATATTAAATCCGAACGTTTTCCGATATTCACCGCCCCTCTATCGGTTCTCTCGATCCAACAAGTGGTATCAGAGCGGGGAAGTTCAAATTTGGTGTAACTACCAGTTTGAAAATTTTTCGGATTTTATTTAATTTTTCTTTCAATATTTTTTGTCAAATTCCGCTTATTATTTTTTCTTCATTCGAATTTCGTTTCTCTTCGTTCGAACTTCGTTTAATATTCTTTCTCTCGTTCGATTTTTTTTTAATTTCTTCTCGTTGATCGAAGTTGGTGCAACACCACTCGACGAATATTTTTTATTTTATCCCGCACTACTAATCCAAGACCAAGTCTTGGCATATTCTTTTTGTTTAGTTTAAGTTTCAGATAAATGACCATGCAAGAAGGATTCAGCACCGCCAGACCTCCACTGTTCAGTGGAGAAGACTTTTCTTACTGGAAAAGTCGAATGGAGGTCCACCTGAAAACTTAGGTGGACATGTGGATAATCATCTAGCCAAGGAGCTGTGGGTAAAACTGATCGAGTTGCACGAAGGAACATCAGACACTCGGATCAGCAAAAGAGACCTGCTTCTGAACAAGCTGTACACCATCAAAATGGCCGACAATGAAACAGCTGCTCAGCTTCATGCCCGGATTCAAGAACTAATGAACGGTCTTCACACTATTGGTCACAAGGTCGAAAACTATGACCTAATAAGGTATGCTCTAAATGCTTTCCCGAGAAACACCTTGTGGGCATCTATGGTAGATGCATACAAGGTTTCAAGGGACCTTTCAAAAATAAAGTTAGATGAATTATTCTCTGAATTAGAACTACATGAACAGACTAACTGCAGTTTGGCCGAGAAAGGTATTGCCTTCATTGCAGGTAAAACTGGAAGAACAACCAAGAAGAAGCCTTAACCTGAACCCGAGTCTAACTTAGACTCAGACTCAGAAGATGAAGAAGGAGATCGACCTAAGCTGGTCCGACTGGCCCGAAGCTACTATAAAGAATTGAAGAACCAAACCAACAGACGGAAAACAAGCCGAAGAAAGGACGAACCAGCTGAACCCACAAATGACAAAAACAAGCCCAACGTGACTTGCTACGTGTAACGCCCCAAAATTTCCATTTTTAGTTCTTAAAGTCCTTAGAATTATTTAAAAATGGTTTAGAAATATTCTAGATATTTTTAGGAATTTTTAGAATATTTTTATGGAATTTTCCGAGTCCGTTTAGTATTTTTAGAAAAAAAAAGGAAAAACCACTTAAGGGCAGCCGGGCGTTTGAACCCGCGACCACCACGAGACGGGCGCGAGCGCAAACCAGCTGGGCTAGGGTATCAAGCACAACAAGGGATGGAGAGAAGTATATTTAAGGGGTAGTTAGGTCGATCCGCCCCATAGGTATAAATAGATGATTAAAGAGAGAGGTTTTATTTTCTCTCAAACCCTCTCCCTCTCCCGAGTTGCGCCGACCCCTCTCCCTCTCCTCTCTTGTGCGCACGCCACACCAAG
The DNA here is from genome assembly GCA_024364735.1 of Boesenbergia rotunda. Taxonomy (NCBI): domain Eukaryota; kingdom Viridiplantae; phylum Streptophyta; class Magnoliopsida; order Zingiberales; family Zingiberaceae; genus Boesenbergia; species Boesenbergia rotunda. Next base: position 575,405 of record JAGFNQ010000903.1, read on the forward strand.
CCCTAGAGGGCCAGCCAAAGCTCTTCTCCATGAGATATTCCTATATTCGGGATCCCCGCGACGAGAGGAACGCGTAGGCGCGAAGAATTCTCCGAGATCTCACCCGAGCTCTAGACGTCAATCTTGGTTGTAAGTCCAAGATATCAATGTAAGTACTGCTCACCTGCAGTAAGAGGCGGTTTTTCCGCAAGAATTTCCCTTAAAAGTTTTTAAAAGAGATATTTCCTTTTTTTTAGTTTTTGCATGTGATCTTAGTTCATTATATGCTTGTATAAGTTTGATAAAGCACCCTATGTGAGATTAGGGGCTAAGAAAGTTATGAGAAAAGAAAAGAGAAGATAAAGATAAGAAAAGAAAAGGCCAAGGCCTTAAGAAATCCCCAAAAGTCAAGACTTAGGGATTTTAGCACGCAAGGTGCTCGAGAAAATGCCAAGGCATTTACAGATAAGAAAGAAAAGAAAGAAAAGCTATTTTATTTTCTAAGGCCAGTACCCGGCGTCCAAGGGCGTCGTTAAAGAAATCCAGGTGTCCAATTCCAAGGTCTTAGCCCTGGTAGACCAAGGTCTGCTCTATTAGGATTGGTGGCTCGCTACCCCAACCTTTTAGGGAACGCGCATGAGATGGTACTTACGTCTTCAGTGGATCCAAGTGATTATTATTTTCAAGTATATGCTTTAGCAAAGTTTCTAAAGTTTAAAGAGTTTTCAAAAAGTTAAAGAATAGCTAAAGTTTCAAGTTGAGCCAAGAAAAGTAAATTGAGATTTATTAATGCTTGAGTATGCATGTTTTGAGTTATACATGTTCTTAGTTTTCTTTCAAGTATATAAGTATCTCATATGATTTTCATATTGTTCAAGAAGCATGTTTGCACATTTCGAGATTTTGTGAGCTAGATAGTACTTGCTAAGCTTTTTGCTTACTAGTTGCATTTCCTCTTACTGCAGATAAAGGTAAAGGCAAGCAATTCTGAAGGAGGGCGACGAGGCGGTGCTGAGTAAAGTGTGTGTGGTGGCTGATTTTGGAGAGATCCTTGAGACGAGACAATTTAGTTATTTGAATTACAATGTTTTAGTTTATTCAAATTTCAAGTTCTTGCTTTATGGAGTTTAGCGAACATTTAAGCTTTGGATAGTTTTACATGCTCAATTTCTTAGAGTAAAGATTCCATGTCATTTCATTTAGCATACATATCCTTATGATTTCATTGGATGAGTAGAAGTGTGAGTAGTTTGGAATATTGATACTTTGTTGAAGATATTGATGCATGTGCCAAGATAGTACTAGTTCCCCTTGGAATCAAGTTCTATTGCTTAAATATGTTTAGAAAAGTTGCATCCACATTTCATAATGCTTTAACAAGGTTATAGAACATGTATTTGATATTATGAATGCATAGGAGTCAAGATTGGTACAAACTCTAAGGTTAAAGTTCATATAAACTTGAATAGCTTATTTACTTCCGCAAAAGTCCTAATTTCAAGTTTATGGATTCATTTTGATTGGCTAAATTGTTTAGAAAACTGGTATAGAGTATAGAAATGGTGTCATGACTTTATATGGCTCGAAAGTATAGGTTTGGTGGAGTTTTGAAACAAGTATCGAAACCTGAATTTTCAGATTTCAGGCGTACCAGTCGACTAGTACAGTACCAGTTGACTGATACCCGTAAGCTGAGTTGGGCGAGGCAAGATTCAATAAGTATTTTCTTACGAGTTTTGGAGAAAGAAAGTGTGACATGGTATCATGCATGACTATTTGAATTAGATATCATTCTTAGATAGATTAAAAAGAAAAAAAAAGATTTCCGCATTCTTAGTCGTGTAGTAGAGTCGAGAAGTAGACAAAAGTAACGATCCGTCTAAGGCAGGAGAAGGCGGGTCGCTACAGGTGGTATCAGAGCAGTTCCCATTCTCCAGCATCACACACACAGCAGCATCAACCTTATCGTCTTCAAGTAAGAAAGCTTTAAGTTTCAGTTTTTCTATTGCTCCTTTATTTAATTGCAGTACAGAGAAATGCTTAAGTACTTACTCATATGTGCATAGAACAAGGAAGCATGTTTAATACCTTAGTATCACGGAATCATGTTTAATCCCTAGAATGGATATTAGAGAAATGCTTAAGTACTTACTTGATTTGCCCAAAAGTAAGTTTTGGTATTTCGGCACGCAAGGTGCTTGATAAAAGTTTTGAGTAAGACCAAGGTCTTACTAAGCCCTAGAACGAGTTCTAGGACTAAGAAATGAGATAAGAATCAAGACCAAGGTCTTGTTATATCCTAAAGCAAGTTTGGGAACATTACCATTAAGTGTTAAGTTATACATTTGAGGACGTCCTAGAAAGGCCCAAAACGAGGAGCAAGCTCCTAGAGGGCGAGAGGCAACAGAGTCAGTACCCCCACCAAATCTCTTAGACGTGGTGGCTCAGTTACAGAGACAGTTAGCAGAACAACAGCAAGTTATTGCCACTAGGATGGCTAACCAGCAGGTCGTTATTATTACCTCGCCGGTGGCGAATATAGTGGCACCAGTTGTGATCGAAGACCCATCGATTACATCTGTAGTTCGGCAAGGGGAGTAAGGCAAGAAGCGTACCTCATTCAGTAGGAGAAACTGAAGCCAGGGAACTTCCCAAGCACAAGCAAACCATGGGATGCTTAAGCATGGTTCAAAACGTTGGAAGGAATAGTAGGGCTACTGGACTGGCATGAGGTTGAGAAGATAAAGTGTGCATCTTTCTGCCTTACGGGAGATGCTAGAATATAGTGGAAGAGAGTCAAGGCCAAGAGAAATGTCAGCCAGATGACATGGGCCGACTTCGAGACTGAGTTCTTCGAATAATACTTTCACATGCAAGTAACCAACAAGCATTATGATGAATTCACGGAGTTCAGACAAGGAGAACTATCCGTGGATGAAGCAGTGAAGATGTTTAAGCGGTTAGCTCATCTGTGCCCAGAGCTAGTTAGCACAGAAAAAGAGATAGTTAGGCTAATGCTCAAGATGTTAAGGCCTGAGATAGCGTTGAAGGGGGCTAGCGGTGTTAAGAGGCTGCAAACCTCCGAAGAACTAATAAGTAGTGCTTTGATCACTGAGCACTACTTAAACAGTATAAAGGCCACCAGAAAGGTTGAACGATAAAGTTCTTAACAACCTTACCATCAGGGGAAGTAATGGCCTCTACTGAGAGGCTAAGGGCAGTATCAATCTAGATTTCCAACCGAGAGCTCTACAGTGACTTGTTAGTCCTTGAGATGAAGGATTACGATGTCATTTTAGGAATGGACTTCTTGAGCAAGTATAATGCTTCTATAGACTGCCGCAAGAAAAAAAAGTCAAGTTCACACCAGAAGCAGAACCTTCATTTGAGTTTATTGGAGACCCAAGGAGAAAGATAAATAGGTTCCTATCTACCTTACAAGCTCAGAGAATGTTAGAGAAGGGGTGCTCTGGTTTTCTTGCACACATAGTGGAATCAGAAGCAAAGGAAGAACTCAAGCAGGAGGAGGTACGGGTAGTCTGCGAATATCCAGAAGTGTTCCCAGAAGAATTACCTGGACTACCTCCCAACCGAGAAGTGGAATTCGAGATCGAGCTAGTGCCCGGTACCGGTCCGGTCTCGAAGGCCCCATATCGTATGTCTCCAGCAGAGTTGAAGGAATTACAAGAGCAACTCCAGGAGCTACTAGACAAGGGCTTCATTCGCCCGAGTCATTCACCCTGGGGAGCTCCTGTACTTTTCGTCAAGAAGAAGGATGGGTCTATGCGTCTGTGCATAGACTACAGAGCTCTGAACAAGGTGACCATCAAGAACAAGTACCCCCTTCCTAGAATAGATGATTTATTTGATCAACTCAAAGGGGCTACAGTGTTCTCGAAGATAGACCTGCGTTCTGGGTATCATCAGCTAAAGGTTAAAAAAAGCGACATCCCCAGGACAGCCTTCAGGACAAGATACGGCCACTACGAATTTGTAGTAATGCCTTTTGGAGTAACCAATGCTCCAGCAGTCTTCATGGAGCTGATGAACCACATCTTCAGGGAGTATCTCGATAAATTCGTCATTGTATTTATTGATGATATTCTCATATACTCACAGACTCCAGAGGACCATGCTACACACTTGAGGATAGTGCTGCAGATCCTTCAGCAGGAGAAGCTCTATGCAAAATTCTCAAAGTGTGAGTTTTGGCTAGATCAGGTGACCTTCCTAGGTCACATTGTATCCAAAGAAGGCATTCAAGTTGATCCAGCCAAGATAGAAGCAGTCAGCAACTGGTGTAGACCCAAGAATGCCAGTGAGATCAGAAGCTTCTTAGGCCTGGCAGGATATTACAGAAAATTTGTGGAGGATTTTTCCAGGATAGCCTCTCCACTCACAGCCTTGACCAGAAAGAACAAGAAGTTTGAATGGTCAGATAAATGCGAGCACAGTTTTCTAGAGCTGAAGAAGAGACTGACCAGTGCTCCCATCCTGACTGTTCCAGAGAGTGACAAGGCCTTTGACATCTACAGTGATGCATCCAAGATGGGCCTTGGAGCTGTCCTCATGCAAGATGGTAAAGTAATAGCATATGCCTCCAGACAGCTCAAGGACTATGAGAAGAATTACCCTACCCACGACCTTGAGCTAGCAGCTGTGGTTTTTGCACTGAAGCTTTGGAGACACTACCTGTATGGAGTGCAGTGCAGGATCTTCACAGACCATCAGAGTTTGAAGTACTTCTTCACTCAGAAGGACCTGAATATGAGGCAGCGCAGGTGGCTAGAGTTGGTCAAAGATTATGACTGTGAAATCCTCTACCACCCAGGTAAAGCTAATAAAGTGGCAGATGCACTGAGCAGAAAATCCTGTGCAGCACTGATGTCCCTTTCATCACTGTCTCTACCACTTCAGAAAGAAATAAAGGATTTTGGAGTCGAGGTAATAATTGGGCAACTTTCTGCATTGACTCTAGAGTCAACCTTGCTTGTGGATATACAAAGAAAGCAAAGTCAAGACTCAGAAATCCAGAAGATCAAGCAGGGGATCCAAGAGGCAGAAAATTCAGAGTTTCGAGTATCAGATAGTGGCATCCTCTATTTTGGAGACCGCCTTTGCGTCCCCAATGATGAGGAACTAAGAAAGAATATTTTAGAAGAAGCCCACAGTACCCCGTACTCTATGCATCCTGGTTCTACTAAGATGTATCAAGATTTAAAGAAAGGATTCTGGTGGTCTGGACTCAAGCGAGACGTGGCCAGATATATCAGTACCTGCTTGACCTGCCAGAGAGTCAAAGCAGAGCACCAGAGACCAGGAGGAGTTCTACAGCCACTTCCCATTCCAGAGTGGAAGTGGGAAGAAATATCCATGGACTTTATCACAGGTCTTCCAAGAACCACCCATGGACATGATGCAATTTGGGTGATAGTGGACAGGTTGACCAAGTCTGCCCACTTCCTAGCCATCAAGTTATCGCATTCGGTAGAGCAGTTAGCACAGCTGTACGTGAGAGAAGTAATCAGGCTTCACGGAGTTCCGAAGTCGATCGTGTCTGACAGAGATGGGCGATTCACCTCCCATTTTTGGAAGTGTGTTCAGGACGCCCTAGGCACCAGACTTCAGTTCAGCATAGCTTTCCATCCCCAGACAGATGGACAAACAGAGAGAGTAAATCAGATTTTAGAAGACATGCTCAGGGCTTGTGCATTGGACTTTAAAGGTAGTTGGTGCAAATTTCTGTGCTTAGCTGAGTTTGCCTACAACAATAGCTATCAGGCCACCATCAGGATGGCACCTTATGAGGCATTATATGGCAGGAAATGTAGATCACCCATATGTTGGCAAGAAGCTGGTGAGAAGAAAGAGATGGAGTCAGGATTAGGCAGCCAGACTGAGCTTATAGATGAGACCGCTCAGGCTATCCAGACGATCCGCCAGAGGATTGAGACTGCCCAGAGTAGACAGAAAAGTTATGCTGACACACGCCGTAGGCCACTTGAATTCCAAGTTGGAGATTCAGTATTTCTCAAGGTCGCTCCCATGAAGGGAGTGGTGAGATTTGGCAAGAAGGGCAAGCTGAGTCCTCGCTACATAGGACCCTACAAGATTATAAAGAGAGTTGGGAAAGTAGCCTATGAACTGGACTTGCCAGAGGATATGTCAGCTATCCACAGTACCTTTCATGTCTCTATGCTAAAGAAGTGTATTCACGACCCTAGCCAAGTGATTCAGCCTCAGTCAGTACAGATCCAAGAAGATCGTAGTTATGAGAGCAGACCGACACAAATAGTGGACAAAGCAGTTAAAAGATTAAGAAACAAAGAAGTGCCACTAGTGAAGGTCATCTGGCAGAATCAACAGCATGAAGAGGCTACTTGGGAACGCGAGGACAGCATGAGAGAGAGATATCCAGAATTATTCTAAGTTCGAGGACGAACTTTTTATAAGGTATGGGGGATTGTAACGCCCCAAAATTTCCATTTTTAGTTCTTAAAGTCCTTAGAATTATTTAAAAATGGTTTAGAAATATTCTAGATATTTTTAGGAATTTTTAGAATATTTTTATGGAATTTTCCGAGTCCGTTTAGTATTTTTAGAAAAAAAAAAAGGAAAAACCACTTAAGGGCAGCCGGGCGTTTGAACCCGCGACCACCACGAGACGGGCGCGAGCGCAAACCAGCTGGGCTAGGGTATCAAGCACAACAAGGGATGGAGAGAAGTATATTTAAGGGGTAGTTAGGTCGATCCGCCCCATAGGTATAAATAGATGATTAAAGAGAGAGGTTTTATTTTCTCTCAAACCCTCTCCCTCTCCCAAGTTGCGCCGACCCCTCTCCCTCTCCTCTCTTGTGCGCACGCCACACCAAGCCCTAGAGGGCCGGCCAAAGCTCTTCTCCAAGAGATATTCCTATATTCGGGATCCCCGCGACGAGAGGAACGCGTAGGCGCGAAGAATTCTCCAAGATCTCAAGTTTCTCCCGAGCTCTAGACGTCAATCTTGGTTGTAAGTCCAAGATATCAATGTAAGTACTGCTCACCTGCAGTAAGAGGCGGTTTTTCCGCAAGAATTTCCCTTAAAAGTTTTTAAAAGAGATATTTCCTTTTTTTTAGTTTTTGCATGTGATCTTAATTCATTATATGCTTGTATAAGTTTGATAAAGCACCCTATGTGAGATTAGGGGCTAAGAAAGTTATGAGAAAAGAAAAGAGAAGATAAAGATAAGAAAAGAAAAGGCCAAGCCCTTAAGAAATCCCCAAAAGTCAAGACTTAGGGATTTTAGCACGCAAGGTGCTCGAGAAAATGCCAAGGCATTTACAGATAAGAAAGAAAAGAAAGAAAAGCTATTTTATTTTCTAAGGCCAGTACCCGGCGTCCAAGGGCGTCGTTAAAGAAATCCAGGTGTCCAATTCCAAGGTCTTGGCCCTGGTAGACCAAGGTCTGCTCTATTAGGATTGGTGGCTCGCTACCCCAACCTTTTAGGGAACGCGCATGAGATGGTACTTACGTCTTCAGTGGATCCAAGTGATTATTATTTTCAAGTATATGCTTTAGCAAAGTTTCTAAAGTTTAAAGAGTTTTCAAAAAGTTAAAGAATAGCTAAAGTTTCAAGTTGAGCCAAGAAATGTAAATTGAGATTTATTAATGCTTGAGTATGCATGTTTTGAGTTATACATGTTCTTAGTTTTCTTTCAAGCATATAAGTATCTCATATGATTTTCAATTGTTCAAGAAGCATGTTTGCACATTTCGAGATTTTGTGAGCTAGATAGTACTTACTAAGCTTTTTGCTTACTAGTTGCATTTCCTCTTACTCCAGATAAAGGTAAAGGAAAGCAATTCTGAAGGAGGGCGACGAGGCGGTGCTGAGTAAAGTGTGTGTGGTGGCTGATTTTGGAGAGATCCTTGAGACGAGACAATTTAGTTATTTGAATTACAATGTTTTAGTTTATTCAAATTTCAAGTTCTTGCTTTATGGAGTTTAGCGAACATTTAAGCTTTGGATAGTTTTACATGCTCAATTTCTTAGAGTAAAGATTCCATGTCATTTCATTTAGCATACATATCCTTATGATTTCATTGGATGAGTAGAAGTGTGAGTAGTTTGGAATATTGATACTTTGTTGAAGATATTGATGCATGTGCCAAGATAGTACTAGTTCCCCTTGGAATCAAGTTCTATTGCTTAAATATGTTTAGAAAAGTTGCATCCACATTTCATAATGCTTTGACAAGGTTATAGAACATGTATTTGATATTATGAATGCATAGGAGTCAAGATTGGTACAAACTCTAAGGTTAAAGTTCATATAAACTTGAATAGCTTATTTACTTCCGCAAAAGTCCTAATTTCAAGTTTATGGATTCGTTTTGATTGGCTAAATTGTTTAGAAAACTGGTATAGAGTATAGAAATGGTGTCATGACTTTATATGGCTCGAAAGTATAGGTTTGGTGGAGTTTTGAAACAAGTTTCGAAACCTGAATTTTCAGATTTCAGGCGTACCAGTCGACTGGTACAGTACCAGTCGACTGATACCCGTAAGCTGAGTTGGGCGAGGCAAGATTCAATAAGTATTTTCTTACGAGTTTTGGAGAAAGAAAGTGTGACATGGTATCATGCATGACTATTTGAGTTAGATATCATTCTTAGATAGATTAAAAAGAAAAAAAAAAGATTTCCGCATTCTTAGTCGTGCAGTAGAGTCGAGAAGTAGACAAAAGTAACGATCCGTCTAAGGCAGGAGAAGGCGGGTCGCTACACTACGAGTGCAAGAAGAAGGGCCACTACAAGACGGATTGTCCAAACCTAAATGAGACCAAGAAGACAAGAAGAAAGAAAGCACTCCAAGCAACCTGGGACGAATCTTCCTCAGAAGAAGAAGAAGAAGCATCCCAGTCAAACCTACTAGCCCTGACCGCCTCAGAAGAAGTCGAGACCAAGTTAGAATCAGAACAGGACGACAGCAGACTAACCTTTTCAGAAGACGGCGAAATCAAGGTAAGTGGTTTCAATAGAAGTCAATTAAATGAACTTATATCTTATCTTTCTCGAGATTTGGCAAAAGCTAAACTCCGAGTCGAATCCCTCCGACAGGAAGTAAAACTCCTGAAAGAGGGAGCTGACTCTAAACCCTTAACCGAGATGGATCAAGAAGGAACTCCTACTCAAGTTGAAAAACTTGAGAAGGAGAACTCCTCCCTGAAAACTCAAGTTAAGGATCTTAGATCAGCTTTAGAACGATTCACATCTAGTTCCAAGGGTCTTGACATAATTCTTGGAAAGCAGAAATCAGTTCTAAATCGATCCGGACTTGGCTATAGAACCAAATCTAGACAAAGATCTTACTTTGTTGTACTAAATCAGTCCAAAAGTAAAGTTCAGGCATGGGTACCCAAACTATGCCTGAACAAACCAACTGGATCAAATCAGTATTGGATCCCCAAGGACAAGATTCACTTCTTGCCTAACCATCATCGTGGCTTTTGTCCAGGGGGAGCCAAACTGAAAACTATATTTATTGTTAGATAAAATTTAATTCTTGATTGCAAATTGCATGTTTGATTGTTTATTTAAATTTCTGCAATTTACCATGCATGCTTAGAAATAATTAGTATAAGGACTGAACAAACTTAACTGAAATTTGACAACATAGTATTGGGTGGAGGTGAGATGATAGTACGTTAGGGAAATCAATTCTAATAAGATCAAGTATACTTGGTCTCTTTAGACTGGTGAAACTAGCCGAAGCTACCGATCCAAAACTCAAACTAGTTAGACCAGAAATTTTCAAAGATTAATTTTGAAAATGAAATTTCATTAAAAGGCTTTGTCAAGGAAAGGGTTGATGATCCAATAAGGCTACGGCCAAAGAAGGCCTAGTGCCTCGCCAAGACCTGGAAGCCAATTTTTGAATTTCAAATTCAAATTATTCTTTGTCAAATTCAAATCTAACATAAATTTTCAGTTAGGTATAGATTCAAACATTTCTTTTCAAAATAAACTTAACTGTCTTCAAAATTAATTTAAGGTTTTCTAAATAAAAATTAACTTTTTCAAAATAATTTTACTTAACAAAACCTGTCTCACAAAACCTATAAGGCTAACGTGATTGAAAACCCTAGATTTGGGTGAGACAGACTAGGCAGTGAAACTCAATTTATGCTATTCCTGACTCTAATTGGATCCAAATCAATAAAACTCTTTATGTGTAGGAACATAAAGATTTGGACCAATGGATGTTGGATAGCGGTTGCTCCAGACACATGACTGGAGATAAATTGAAGTTCACCAAACTCAAGTTCAAGAACCTAGACTCAGTGGCATTTGGCAACAATGCTACACTCAAGGTAATTGGGTCAGGTAATATTGAACTCAAATCTGATTTTGTTATTAAGAAAGTTCTTTTGGTTGAAAACTTCAATTTTAACTTGCTTAGCATAAGTCAGTTATGTGATTCGGGTTATATAGTCACCTTCAACAATTCTAACTACCTGATTAGAAATGTACAAGACTCAGAAATCATACTTAAGGACACTAGGAAAAATAATGTATACAGTATAAACCTACCCCTAGTACCCAAATGTATGTTAACTCAGTTAGAACAATCAAACCTCTGGCATAGGAGATTAGGTCATACCAATCTGAGAACTATCTCAAAAATCACACAACTTGGATTAATCAAAGGTATCCCCAAAATTAAAAATAATGAAAACCTAATATGTGAATCATGTAATCAAGGCAAACAAACCAAATCTAATCACAAATTAATCCAATCTGATTTAACTCAAACCACACTTGAGCTCCTGCACCTTGACCTATTTGATTCATATGGAGCCAAGTCACTAAGCGGGAACCGATACTGCTTAGTAATAGTTGATGATTACTCTAGGTTCACCTGGGTTAGGTTTCTAAAAACCAAAGATGAAACCCTAAACCTATTTAATGAATTCTGTAAACTAATTGAAAATCAAAACGACACTAAAATTAAAAGACTTAGGAGTGACCACGGGGGAGAATTTGAAAATCAACGGTTCGAGGAATTCTGTAAGGTAAATGGGTATTTACATGAATTTTCATGTCCTAGAACCCCCCAACAAAATGGAATAGTCGAAAGAAGGAATAGAACATTACAGGAAGCCGCTAGGGCCATGCTCAATGAATTTAGCCTAGCAAACCAATATTGGGCAGAAGCAATTAGTACGGCTTGTTACATCCAAAATAGGGTTCTGATTAACAAGCAACACAACAAAACACCCTATAAACTGTACTACCATAAACTCCCAAATCTACACTACCTAAGGGTCTTTGGATGCAAAGTCCATATCCTAAACACCAAAGACTATTTAGGAAAATTTCAGTCCAAGTCAAACCCAGGTATCTTCCTAGGATACTCAACCACAAGTAGAGCCTATAGAGTTTACAACAAACAAACTAAGAAAATTGAAGAAACAACAAACTTAATATTTGATGAAGAAATCAACTCAACATCTGATAATCCAGACCTAACATCATCAAATTCTGATCAAGAAAATAATGAACAAACTAGTGAATCTTTAATTGAACCCTTAAACGAACTAACTATTGAACCAATTAATGAGTCAACTGAACCAATTATCGAACCAACAAATCAACCAGCCCAAAGAGTCGAATCAAATATTGAACCAAACTGACCAGCCGAACCTGAGGCTGAACCAAGTTCTAGAAGAACCAAGAAACCCAGACTTAGTCACCCAACCGATCAAATTGTGGGTGATCCAACTCTAGGAGTCAGGACTAGATCCTCCTACAGAAACCTTAGTCAAATAGCTATGATATCAAAAATTGAACCCAAAACTATAGAGAAAGCCCTACCTGACCATGATTGGATCATAGCTATGCAAGAAGAATTAGCCCAATTTAAAAGGAACCAAGTCTTGGAACTAGTGCCTAAACCTGAAGGCAAATCCATCATTGACACTAAGTGGGTCTTTAGGAATAAGCTAAATGATCAATGAGAAATAGTTAGAAATAAAGCCCGCTTAGTAGCTAAGGGATTCAGCCAAGTAGAGGGATTAGATTACGATGAAACATATGCCCCAGTAGCTAGACTTGAGTCCATTAGAATGCTGTTAGCATTTGCATCCCATAAAGGATTTAAGCTATACCAAATGGATGTAAAGTCAGCTTTCCTAAATGGATTCATTAAATAAGAAGTTTATGTAGGACAACCCCCTGGGTTTGAGGACTTAGACAGACCTGACCACGTTTACAAATTAACTAAAGCACTATATGGGTTAAAACAAGCACCTAGGGCTTGGTATGAACGTTTATCAACTTACTTAACTTCTAAAGAATTTAAACAAGGACAAATTGACTCAACCTTATTTATTAAAACCCTAGGAAAAGATATATTTATTGCCCAAATTTACGTAGATGACATAATCTTCGGATCCACCAACACAAACTTCCTAAAAGAGTTTGTCAAGATAATGGAAAATGAATTTGAAATGAGCTTAGTTGGTGAGCTTACCTTTTTCCTAGGACTACAAATCAAACAAACTAGAGATGGAAACTACGTCCATCAATCCAAATATGCTAAAGAGTTAATAAAGAAATTTAAAATGGATAACTCTAAAAGCATAATACCCCCATGGCCACTAATGTAAAAATAGATAGTGACCCTGATGGTAAGCCAGTAGACCTCAAACTATAAAGTAGTATGATAGGTAGTCTACTGTACCTTACAGCCAGCAGACCTGACATTCTTTTTGCTGTAGGGATGTGTGCTAGATACCAAACCTGTGCTAAGGAAACGCACTTAGCAGCCCTAAAAAGAATACTAAGATATGTAAAGGGCACCCTAAATGTAGGGATTTGGTATCCTAGAACCTCAACCTTCAATTTGTCAGGATATTCGGATTCTGACTATGCCGGTTGTAAATTAGATAGAAAGAGAACAAGTGGAAGCTGCCAACTGTTAGGAAATAGTCTAGTAAGTTGGTGCAGCAGAAAACAACACTGTGTAGCTCTATCCACAACTAAAGCTGAGTATGTAACCTTAGGAGAATGTGTAGTACAACTTTTATGGATGATGCACACTCTTAAGGACTTCCAGCTCAACTACACCCAAACTCAAGTATTTATTGACAATATAAGTTCAATTAATCTAACTAAAAACCCAATCCAATATTCCAGAACAAAACACATAGAAGTTAAACATCACTTCGTAAGAGACCATGTAGCCAGGGGTGAGATAGTACTTAAGCATATAGACTCAAAATCTAACTTAGCTGATATATTCACAAAACCCTTACCTGAGTCTGAGTTCAGCCCACTAAGAAGGCAGTTAGGATTGTGCTCTGTAGAATAGATTAACTCTACTTTTGATTTTTTTTTTCTGCTTTACTTAATTTCAAAATCAGTTCTTAAAATATTTTTTCTCGACTTAGTTTTATTTCAAAACTACCCCCTTTCAAAACTAGGGCTTTTTTCGCAAATGGACTTAGCCTAGGCTCTAACCCTAGAACTGCATGCACCTATAGATTTAGAAGCCAACATCTCACAAGCACCTTAGGGTACTTTTGATTGATAACCTAGAAAGGGTTGAGATGCTTAGGTCTTTGCCTTAATTCAAGATGCTTTAAGACAGTGCATCTGCAGTAATTGGGGCACTAAATACAACTTACACAGCAATCAAGTTAAGTGTCAAGTTTAGAAAATCTAACTTGAACAGAAACATTTAACTTGACTAACCCTAGCAAAAACTACTGCTGATAACAGTTAGTAAGTAGCTAAATGGGTTAGACAGGTCCCTACAAGAGAAAATCAACTGATTGGGTTTAAGTCTTATCATGAATTGGTTCAGTACAGTAAAATCATGCAAATATTTTCCTTTATGAAAGTTATTTCCTTTATACAATTTAATTTCAGCTATATTTATCTGTTTTTGATATATGGCAAAGGGGGAGAGATAAGAAAAGATAGAATTTAAAATTTTTTATTTTTGTCTCTCAAAATTTCAAAATCTATCCCTTATTCAAAAAGGCACTTAAGCTTTACAAAAATTTTCTAAGTATTTAAGCTTTTCAAAAAAATTTCTAAGTAATTAATCTTTTCAAAAAAAAAATTTCTAAGTACTTAAGCTTTTAATTTTCTAAGTACTTAAGCCTTTCAAAAATTTTTCAAGTACTTAAGCTTCTCAAAACTTACTAAATACTAGAGCTTGTCAAAAATTTACTAAGTACTTAAGTTAAAGCTGTCAAAAACTTTTGAGTACTTTAAAACTTAAGGCTTCAAAATTTTTCTAAGTACTCTAGACTCATGCTTCCAAAAACTCTTCTATGTACTTTTAAAAATTAAGTTGTCAAAAGATTTCCAAGTACCTAAACTTAAGTTTTCAAAAGTGCAAAAATCATTTTTGAAAATACAAAAGCCTTCTGTTGAAAAGTTCCAAGTAAAATTTTTTCCTTAAACTTAGAACCCCACGAATTTTTGAAAAATCTAGGGGGAGAGTCCTTCCAGGGGGAGGGAACAAAATTTAATGTTTTTACATACATTGATTAAACTTAACTTTTTGAACCAGGGTTGCCATAAATCAAAAAGGGGGAGTTTGTTGGTGCAGAAAGCACCCAAGTCAAACCTGTGTTTTGATAATGGAAACAGGGTTCAAAAGTTAAGTCTCACTTGTTATCTAACAATGTTACTCTAGTGTGCAAGGTAAAAAGCCCTAGCGAAGGAATGCTAGGCACTGGCGAAGGAATGCCAGGGTAAAGAGCCCTAGCGAAGGAATGCTAGGCACTGGCGAAGGAATGCCAGGGTAAAGAGCCCTAGCGAAGGAATGCTAGGCACTGGCGAAGGAATGCCAGGGTAAAGAGCCCTAGCGAAGGAATGCTAGGCACTGGCGAAGGAATGCCAGGGTAAAAAGCCCTAGTGAAGGACTGCTAGGCACTGGCGAAGGAATGCCAGGGTAAAAAGCCCTAGCGAAGGACTGCTAGGCACCAGGCGAAGGACAACCTGGGATTGAAACCCTAGTGAAGGAATGCTAGGCACCGTGCGAAGGACAGCTCGACATCCAAGACTTGGCGAAGGACCGCGAGGCAAAAGTCCAACCAGAGGAGCGGTTGGCATCAGGTACATTCTCCCGAGAGGAGTAGGTGAGGACGCGTTCCCCATCGAGGGAACAGTAGGCATCGGTTCGACCTAGGGCTCCATTTTGGAGATCCAAAGTCAGAACCAAGACAGCTAAGGTTGTATAAAAAATTAATATATTACTGCTTTTTGGACTAACCCTGGATGCAGGACCGAAGGACTGAGTGTCTGCAGCTCAGAGAGCCTCAAAGGAGTGAGGCAGAAGCAGAGCAGGGCGCCCCGGATGTTCCGGGCGCTCCCAAGGTGAAGACCAACCAGCAGGAGCAAACTCTGCTTCGACAACTGACTGTCGGGGCGCCCCGGATGCTCCGGGTGCCCCCATCGCTCCGGGCGCCCCGCATACTGCAGGCGCCCCCAGCGCCATGTACCGAAGCAACTCCCCTCGAAGCCAGCAGATAAGAGAGCTGACCTGGTCAACCCGGGCGCCCCCAGCGATCAGGGCGCCCCCGTCAAAGCTTGATCCCAATTTTTGAGGGATCAAAACTGACCGAGACCGAGGCAGATCGGCTGACACGTGGGGGGGCGCCCCCGACGTTCCGGGCGCCCCCAGGGCCTATAAAAGGCCCTCGAACAAAGGCTTCAGAACATCCAAGTTTTCCAACGCATTCACGCTCTTCCGTTCCCGCGCTCTGCTCCAGAAACCTCCTGACTCGAGATACAAGCGCCGACGACGTCCAACTGCTCCGAAAATACCATCTACTCCGGACGTTGGTAAAGAAGAGTTGATTTTTAATTTACTGCACTTATTCTGTAATCAATCTTTGTAAATTGCTTTTGCGCCTCATATAGAATTGCCCAAAGTAAACGATCAACGATCATGGGCCTTGGAGTAGGAGTCGACCTAGGCTCCGAACCAAGTAAAACCACTTGTGTTCGTGTGTTGGTTTTAATTTCCGCTGTGCAATTTCTCTCATATTAAATCCGAACGTTTTCCGATATTCACCCCCCCTCTATCGGTTCACTCGATCCAACAATGCATAGCACATAAAGTTAGGGTTTAGACACCATAAAATTCATACAACATACTTGAACATATATTTACATCATAATGAGCCATAAACAAGTACACTTGAAACCCTAGCCTAACCGAAACCTTAGACTTAGGTGCTTGGCCGAACGTTTGTAAATGAAAGTCCCATTATTCAAGCAACATGTGAGGTACCATAACTAAAGTAATGCCCATACAATACATACAATGCCATAGGAAGCCATTAGAACACATGATTGGGGCTAACCCTAATTTCTAACCATGAATTGGGTCTTGGCCGAAACCCTAGAGGGGTCACAAGGACATGGAAAATTCGTATAACTCACAATTAACATCCATTGTATCATAGGGAATCATAATAAGCATGCTTGGAGGGTTAGATCTAATCCTAACCATGAAATGGGGAAGGGGCCGAAAACTTCATAAGAGCTTTTTGGTGTTACAAAAATTCCACAACTCACAATTCATTCTTATTTTATCATGAGAAAGCATTATGAAGTATAAGTGAGGTTTTAACATCATCCCAAGCCCTAAAATGGTGCTTGGCCGAACCCCTAGAGGAGCCCTAATTCCATAGTTTTCTCAACATAGATCCCCAAACAAATGTTAAATCAAGAAAGACAACATAAAAGCTATTATACCACAGGTGAGGGAGTCTTACCTCTTGTTGTCTTGGTTATAAACCTTAAATAGAGAAAAGAGTGAAGACCTTCTTGACCTTAGAACACCCCTTGCCCTTGTAGCCTTGTAGGAAACCTTGGATCATCAAGAGGGAGTCCTCTTGTGAAGTTTTCCAAGGGGAAAACCTTCTTGTGGCTCACGGCAAGGAGGAGGAAGAAGAGGGGAGAGGACGAGCCTTGGTGGAAGAAAAGAGGAGAAAAATAACTTAAGTGCCTCTTCACTTCTCACCCATTTCTTTTATACTAAGTGAAGGGGCATGGTGCCTCTTCACATGGTGACTCTTCACTTCCTTTAGCCTCAACTAAAATCTTCTTTCTTTTCCAATAGCACTCCCTTGCTAGGTGAATTTGTTAGTACATGCATGATGAGGCTTTGCCTCTATTCTAGGTCCAAGGTTCAATCCTTGGTGCATGCACTTTCTTTTTATTCCATTTACTCTTATTTTTGGCAAGGCCCACATAAGAGCCCACCAAGAGTCATGCTAATATTCCTAATTTGAACTCATTTCTATTTATGTTAAAATTCTACCCAAGGTCCACTATTAGCCATGGTACTAGAGGGCCCATGAGTACTTAGCTTTTTAATCCATATAAGAAATCATGCTAAGGTTCATGCTAGTATTCATATGTTACTCAAGAATCTATATAGGCATGATTAATATTTTAAAGAAAAATATTGATAGGATTTTACGGGCGTTACACATGGTTCTAGCAGCTTCCTGAAGGGTTCTATTTTTTCTCTCCACTATCCCATTTTGTTGGGGGGTTTTAGGACAGGAAGACTCATGAATATACCCATTTATTTTGCAGAATTCCTTAAACCTTTGATTTTCAAATTCTCCCCCGTGATCACTCCTAAATTTTTTGATTTTAGTATCATTTTGGTTTTCAATCATTTTACATAAGTCAATAAATAAGTTCAAGGTTTCATCCTTAGTTTTTAGGAACCAAACCCAGGTAAACCTAGAGTAATCATCGATAATTACTAAGCAGTACTGATTCCCGCTTAGTGACTTGGCTCCATGTGAATCAAATAGGTCAAGGTGCAGGAGCTCAAGTGTGGTTTGGGTTAAGTCTGATTGAATTGGTTTGTGAGTAGACTTAGTTTGTTTGCCTTGGTTACATGAGTTACAGATTGTGTTTTCAAAATTCTTAATTTTTGATACACCTTTAATTAAACCAAGTTGGGTAATTTTAGAAATTAGTTTAACATGAGTGTGACCTAATCTCCTATGCCAGAGGTTGGATTCTTCTAATTGAGTCAAGAAGTATTTTGTTACTAAAGGTAAATTAATAGTATAAACGTTGTTTTTCCTAGTACCCTTAAGCATAACTTCTGAGTCTTGGAGGTTTCTAATCAGGCAGTCAAAGTTGGTGAATGTAACTACGTAGCCAGTATCATATAGTTGACTTATACTAAGTAAATTGAACTTAAAATTTTCAACCAGGAGTACTTTCTTAATCACAAAATCAGACTTGAGTTCAATGTTACCTGACCCAATGACTTTGACTGTAGCATTGTTGCCAAATGCTACTGAGCCTAGGTTCTTGAACTTGATTTTGGTGAATTTCAATTTATCTCCAGTCATGTGTCTGGAGCATCCACTATCCAACATCCATTAATACAAATCTTTATGTTCCTAACTATAATGTATTTATTGATTTGAATCCAATTAGAGTTAGGGATAGCTTAATTTGATTTTCACAACCTAGTTTGTCTCACCCAGTTTAGTGTTATCAATCACGTTAACCTTATGGGTTTTGTGAGACAGGTTTTAAAAATAAAGATTTTAATTTTGAAAAGCATAGATAATTTTGAAGATATTGAATTAATTTTGAAAGATTTATAAAGTTTAAGTTTATTGATTTTGAAAAATGTATTGAATCTAAGATTAATTAAAATTTATGTTAGATTCAAATTTAACAAGTAGTAATTTGAATTTGGTTTTCAGTAATCAACTTCCAGGTCTTGGCGAGGCACAAGACCTTCTTTGGTCGTAGCCTTATTGGAGCAACAACCCTTTCCTTGACAAAGACTTTTACTGAAAATTCATCTTCAAGTTACTTCTTGAAAAATTTTGGTCTAACTAGTTTGGGTCTTGGATCGATAGCTTCGGCTAGTTCCACCAGACTAAACAGACCAAGTAGGATATACTTGACCTTATTAGAGGGGTTTCCCTAATGTACTATCATCTCACCTCCACCCAATACTATGTTGTTCAAATTTCAACTTAATCATTTGTCCTAAACCTAACCAATCCTAAGTCTAAGTATGGTAAGATTGCAAAAAGGAAAAAAAACAAGCAAGCAACCAAGTGAATTTAAAACAATTATCTAGTTATGAATATGGTTTTTATACTGGCTCCCTGATAGATACCATTTTGTTGATTATTTTAATTGTTAAAATCCATGTTTGACCTATATTTTTATTGCTTAATTGTGAAATTGCCCTAGGTTTTAGAACTTTCTCTTATTTTGGACTTAATTGTAAATTTACACAATTTTTGGATTATTTGGCCACTAATTTTCTGATATATTTTTGTAGGCAAGAAAAGATCCTGGACCTAGGGCATATTGGGTCAAACTTGAGTCGGATGTGAACCGGATCGAATTATCTAGCCTACGATTAATCCGGGCCGTCCAATTCAAGAGCGGCTAGATCTGAGCCATCCGGGATGATCTGAAGAAATCCGAGCTAGGGTTAGGGTTGATCAAGCTCTATGATCAAGATCTGAAGGTTTCATCCCAATCAGAGCTAAATCAACCGTTGGATCAAGCAAGGAGGGCTCTAGAGCGTCCATTCACAGATGGAGTTGATCTGGACTATCCGTTGCATATCTGGAGGATCCGAACTACCACGAGGCAGATCCTGACCCCAGATCATCATAATAAAAGCTTGGCTCCAATCAGAGCAAGATCAGCCGTTGGATCTCCTCCGATCAATCTGGGCCGTCCGTTGATAACTATTTAATCAAAAAACGCAGCAGCTTCTCCTTTGTCGCGTCTCCGCCGCTACAGTAGCCTTCATCGTTCTTCTTCAGTTTTTCAGTGTTTTTTCTCAATTTTCGGGGCGCGACCCCTCAATTCTTCATCAAGATCATCTTCTGGATCTTTGGAGGTCAGTTTTGTTGGAGAATTCAGCTCGAATTCGCGCCGGACAGAGCTATTTGAGGGTTTCGGTGGCTCTGTGGTCCGACCACTGTCTTCTCTTCCACAGTCCATTTCAAAGCTTCCGAGCCATTTGTAGGGGTTCTCAGATGAGCTTAGAAGCTTCCCAATTCATCATCGCAGCTCCATTATTTGAGATCGAAGGGGTTCGGATTGGATTTCCCCATATGACGTAGTTTGAGAAGAGTTCATCATGCGAGGCTGATTTCCACTGATTTGCTGAGCCTAGGGGTTCGAAGCCAGCTCTTGCTTGACGACCAAGAAGAATTTGAGCTTAAGGAAGATTGAGGAGTAGTTTAGCTAGTTAATTTCATTGTTTTAGCTGTAGATTTCAGTTTTGTCGAATTCTGTCCTGTTTTCTGCAATTTCCAGTTTTCTAGATTTAGTTTTATGAATAGTTGAGTTTAATTAGGTTGTTAATCTTAGAGCTAAGTAGTTTAAGAGCTTGTTCAAGTGACAATTAGATCCAATTTCAAGTAGTTTGCAATTTTATTCTTGCGTGCCATTTCCTTAGCTGCGTATCAGTTTTGTTTTGTGCAGCAATTTTCTTTTGCGTTCCAATTTACAGTTTTTCATTGCGAATTAATGATCAATAGCTTTGTGTGAATCTTGCAGCTGTCTAATTTAGTTTGTTTTAGCTTTAGTTTCTAAACTTAGATGCACGTCTATAGTTCCAATTCTGCATTTGGGTTCCTACAGTGTAGTTTTGGTTTTGAATCCTGCAAGTTTTTGTCAATTCTGCTAGTTTCGGGTATAAGTTGCTGAATTTTGTATCAAGTTAGTTTCATGCTCTCTTGTCTCAATTTCCATTGTATCCAGTTGCACATCCAAAGGTTTCAATTTCATTTTGGCAGTAGGTTTCAGTTTGTGCGAATCAGTTTGAGAATCATTTCTGAAAACGTACCAAATCTGCTGATCAATTTCATTTTTGCATATCATCAGATTTCATTTCTGAAGTGTATCAGTGAAGCTCTGTATTTGAACTCTTAAGCATTGGATTTCAGTTGTTTTTATCTGGATTTTTCATCCACTATGTTGCAGCATTCGACTTCTAAGAGTTGGAACTCCATTTCTGCATCTCTGAAATATATTTCTGCATAAAAGCTCTGCCATCTTGCATTCCCTGTTTGCATTAAGTTGTTCTTGAGTGATCAGTAGCTAGCTTCTTAATTTCCTCAGTCCATTGCATATCACTTCATGTAGAGCCTTACACTCCCAGCTAAATTAATCCGTTAATTGCTGAAATGGCAGTTTAAAATTTCTGCACTCATCATCAGTTTCGGCACACAGTTTTCTTTCTCCATGTGTATCAAGTTGGAGTCAACTCTGGTTTTGTGTCAAGTAGAGTTCATGCAGATGAATCAGTGATGTTGAGCTTGAATCATTGCGGTTAACAAATCTTTTAGTGTGCCATTGAGCCCGAGTTCAGTTAGTTTCACAGATTTTTGCATAAGAGTATTTTAGTTGCTGAAATTTTTGTATCAATTGAGTTTCGGTATTGACCTTTTTCCAATTTATCTATAGAATGCTTACCATTTGGTTGTTTTGAATTGCAAACTCTGAAGCAAAGCTCTGCATTAGTGTCAATCAGTATTACGATTAGTTTGAATTCAGTTGATTTCTTGAATTTTGCAAGGTTGCTTTAGTTGCTTTAAGTTCTTCATTAGTTGGGTTGTAAATTGCGCTACCTAGTTTAAATTCGCATTGGTTTAGTTCCTTCGTTTTTATTGCGAATCCATTCCTGTCTGAAACCCAATCCAATTCACATTCGAAACCCAAAACATAAACGACACATAAACCAAGCGTGAATCAAATTATATCAACTAGTCCCCGAGAAAAATACGACCTGTGGCCCCTTTGCTACATTTTCATACTTTAATTGTAAAAAGGGTTTCCAGTTATATTCATTTACATCTAAATCTGATGGTCCCAACTTTCGTAACAATTTAATCTAGTATCATCTGGGATTGTCAAATTTTTGGTGTCGTTGCCGGGGAAGCTACTAGTTGATTTGTTTGATTTTTGCTTGTACACTTATTTCATATCTTTCTTGATTTATTTTTGTGCTTATTGCTATATCTGGTGATCTGATTTTATTTGTTTTATCTCTTTATCTACTTTTACTGCAATTTGTTTTGGTTTTATGACCAGGTCTACAGGTGGTGACTTTCAGAGCCAGGAGGAGCCAGGGCATTCTTTCTGAGACTATTTCCACTCACTCAGGCAGTATCATGGCAGACCACCAGAAGACTATGAAGGAACTCGCAGCGCCAGATGTTTCATTTCAGTACTCCAACATTGCTTATCCAGAGCTGGCTGGAGATTTTGAGCTCAGATCTGGACTCATCAAATTGCTGCCCAAGTTCCAGGGGTTATCTGGAGAAGACCCAAACAGACATTTGCATGAGTTCCACATTGTGTGCTCTACCATGAAGCCACAGGGGATCTCTGAAGAAGACATTAAGTTAAGAGCATTTCCTTTTTCCTTGACTGGGGCTGCTAAGGATTGGTTGTATTATTTGCCCACTGGACATGTTACTAGTTGGATTGAAATGAAGAAAGTATTTTTAAAGAAGTTTTTTCCAGCATCAAGGACCGCCATTATCAGAAAAAGTATTTGTGGCATTCAACAAGTGGTTGGAGAGTCCCTTTATGATTATTAGGAGAGGTTCAAGAAGTTATGCTCTAGCTGTCCTCAACACCAAATTAGTGAGCAACTTCTTGTGCAATATTTTTATGAAGGTTTATTACCTATGGATAGGAGCATGATTGATGCGGCGGCCGGAGGAGCCTTAGTAAACAAAACTCCGGAGCAAGCTAGAGAACTCATTTCTAACATGGCGGAGAATTCTCAACAATTCGGGAGTAGAGCACTCACTACAAGAGGGGTTAATGAAGCTCAAGTGTTGTCTAATGAACAAAAAGAAAGTAAGAGCTCATTGTTGGAGAGCTCATTGTTGGAGTTGACATCTTTAGTAAAGCAAATGACATTGAACAATGTGAACCAAGCCTCAAATTTTCCAACAACTTCATTTCCAAATCAAGTTACAAGAGTATGTAGCATTTGTTCAAGCCAAGAACATAATTCGGACCTTTGTCCGAATCTCCAACAAGATGAATCGGTTGCGGCCTTGGCTAGAGCTCAATTCCAACAAAGAAATGACCCCTACTCATCTACCTACAATCCGGGTTGGAGGGACCATCCAAATTTGAAGTATGGAAACTCTTTTTACCAACAACCGCCTTCCAATCATCAATTTCAGCAAAATCAGCCCTCATTTCAGAGTTCACAGCAGCAATACCATGGTTTTCAGTCACAAAATCACAATTTCCAGCAACCACAGCCGCTCTCACAGAGTTTCCAGCAAGGGTTTCAGCAAAATCAACAAAGTTTTCAGCCATTCCAGAATCAATTCCAGAACTCACAGCAGGGTTTTCAAAATTTTCAGCAGCCATTTCAGACAATACAGAGTCAAAATCAGCAAAAGTAGCCTCAATCGAATTTCCAGCAGCCCCAGCAAAATTAGATCAATCAGCAACAATTTCAGCCATCAAACCAAAATTTTCAGCCCCCGTTTCAGCCTAATTCTCAACAATTTCAGAAACCATTTCAGCATTTCGAACCTCAATTCCAGCCATTCCGACAGTAATTTCAGCCTTATCAGCAGGGGCAGCAAGTTTGTCAAACATTTCAGCAAGATCCGCCTCAAAACCAGCCATTTTATCAGCCCACACAGCCCTTGAATCAAAATTTTCAGCCTTACAACCAAGGGTTTCAAAATCAGAATTTTCAGCCCTTGCCACAGAATTTTCCACACCAAAATCAGAACTTCAAGGCTACAACTCCCAGCAAAGTTTCCAAGAATATCAGCCCTTTAATCAGCCCTCTTATCAGCCACAATTCCCACCGCAGCAGGGTAATATTTTTCAGCCTACTACTTCATCTTTTCAAGGACCATCCGAACCCTATGCTAACCAAGGGGGATATGGGAGTTCTAGTGGAGGAAATGTGCCCCAACAGAGGGTTGAAGAATTGTTTCAGCAAAATTTTCAAGAACAACAGCAACAATGGTTTCAAAACATGCAAGATCGATTGAATAAGATAAAAGCCCAGAGATCAGAACAATTATCTTCTCAAGCTGTTTTTAATTCTGAGAGCCCCGGAGTTGGTTTTATATCAGTTCAAGGTAACCCTAGTGCATTGCCAAGTCTATCTTCAAGTAATCTTGCAAATTTGGTAGAAGAAGAAGAAGAAGTAATCATCAAATATAGGGCACCTACAGCATGCATCCCTCCGGAGACTCCTATTCAAAATCCAATTCCAAATTTTTCAACTCCAGAAGAAGAAATTGAAGCTTCACAGGACCATTCTAGATTTTTATTTTGTGATGATAGCATTATTGATGGTCCTAATTTTTCTGATGTTGTTGTTGCAGATATTACAGGAGAAGCATGTATAGGAGATGATTCCACAGGTGTAGGGGATTGCACTAAGCCCCAGGGACCACCACAAGACTCAGAGAATGAACCAGAAAGTGTAGGGACTTGCATGGTGGAAGCAAGCACCCAAGGATCACCAGTTGATTGTCCACCAGAGCCGGAGGCTGAAGAGGAGCATGTACTTGATCAGGAGGAGGCCACAAATACATCTACTTCTGTAGAACCTCCAGGTATTTTTCAGCACGATCAGGTAAATACTCCACCAAATTTTTCTGAAAATTGGATAGAGGTACCTAGTGTTGAATTGGTTGAAATTGAAGCATGTGGTGTTACATTAGATGCAAATGCTAAGTGTGAAAATTTTTTAGAAGTGCCTAGACTTGATGTTGATTATTGTGATGAGTCTTTTGATATATCTTATGCTGGAAATAACTGTGAAAAAATTATTGAGACACCAAGCATTGATTTAATTGGACATGATGCAGATTTGGATTCATTTCATGCAGAGACTGACATTATTTTATTTCTTTCTGACCCTGCACGCTTGAGAGAGGTCTTACATGGTTTTGCAGGGTCCAGAAGACTTCAGGAGTGGATGCTCCAACTGAACAGACTTTAACCTCCTGGAAGGACTTCTAAAAGGCAGAAAGAAGGAGGAGATGATTTTACTTTAATTCGAATCACTCCATTCCTTCAGTGGATCTTACACCTAAATCGCCTGCGGCCACCGGAGCAAATTTTTGTGAAGTTTAAGTGTGGGGGAGTCCCAATTCTCTCAGCTACCCAGACTCCTCCACTACCAAGATGGAGGCTTCTTCTGGATCGACTCCGTCCACCAGAAATAAAGGGGAGTTTATTTTCTCTTGCATTTTCTTTTATCGCATTTTTCACTTTTATGTTTTCTAGAGTAAATTGAATAACTAGACATTGTAAATACCATGTCTTTTCTTTTAGCACTTTTTCTTACATGAGTGGAAATAAAAGTATCCCTCTAGGTTATCCCATAGCATTTTAGAGTCTTTTGAAAATAAATTAAATTTGGTTGTCAAAACTTAGGGTTTGAACTCATGGATGAATTCTTGGATGCTTGAGTACGATTTTGCTTTAGATTCTTAATTGAGGACTTGGGAAGAATTATTTTTACCTAGTGAGATTAGCCTTATCTTTGTGACACATACATGTTATTGTGCTCTAGAACTTGCCTAGATTCTATCAAAATCATATTTCAATGATTGGATCACATCTATAGAGACTAATCACCTTGGTTACCTTTCTATATCAATTTTGGCAAAAATCATGTTCAATCCATTTTTCTTTACTTATTTCCTAATGTTAACCCCAATTTTTCTATGGATTTGTTTGCTTGGGATGTTTTCTTAATGCTATTTTGCCCGAGACGGACAAAGATTTAAGTGTGGGGGAGTGACTAAAGTTTTGGATGTATTTCATGTCAAAAAGAAAAAATTTTTTGCCAAGTTGAAGCCAAAAGGTGCCAAGTGAGTTGAATTTGAATTTCGAAAATGAGCAAGAGGATGGAAGCAAGTGGAGAATTTCTAGAGTCTTTATCATACTTTAAAGATCCAAGCTTACATGGTCAAGCTCAAATTGGTTGATGAAGAAGAAATTGTGTGCCAAGTGTCAAGTGGCAGGCAACCATCAAGTGGAAGCCAAATGGATGCCAAGGTTTGAAAATGGAATGCAATTTGAACAGCAGCTATAAATTGAGTGTAATTTCAGAAATAAATGTCTTTGAAGCTGATTGGGAGGAAGCAGATTTGGAAATATAGCTGTATAATCTGAATGGGAGCTAAACACAATCTGAGCTGGAAATTTCTGAGCTGAATTGCAAGGAAAAAGCTGCTGCCGAGTATTGAAATTAGATGCTACTGAAATTAGACAAACTGAAGCAAAGGAATGCTGCTGCGTGGATGGATTACAGTTGAAAAATCTGAAGTGAAGACTGGATTGAAGCAGGAAAGGCAGAATTCAGTGCAAAAGGAAAATCTGTGAAACATAATTTGGTTAGCAAGGCTTGGATCAAGAATTGGGGAGTTAAGATCAGCAACGTTTTATAGGAAGTCTGAAATTCAGCTGTTCTTTGTAGAAAAATTAGAAATGTGTTGGGAGAAGCTTAATTGCAGTTGTACCGAAGCTGAAAAGAAGTTTAAAGGCTGTACAAAAGCTAAAAAGAGGCCAAAAATCTGAGCTGAATTGAAAGTATAGCTACTGAAATGAGTAAGCTGTAAACTGTTGAATCTCTTGAAGGATTGTTGGTGAATCTGAATGGAAGAAATCAGAGTGGGAAATGCAGTTGGAAAAGAAAATTCAGAAGGTGGTTTTCCCTATAAGCAGTTTGTGCAGAAATTGTGTCAACTTGGAGGCTGAATTTGATTTTCCTAGGCTGTAAATCAAGGCACCAAAGATATGAATGTATCAAAGAGTGATGAGTGCATCATTTACTGATCAGAATTGGAAGGAAGTGGATTGGATCAAAGACTGAGCAAGGCTGAAAAATCAGGAAAAAAGGCTGAAGAAATCTGAAACAATGCAAAGGTTGCTGCTAAATTATGGAATCTGATCTCCAGCTGAAGACAATATGAATTTCAGAGCTGATGAATGAAGAACTGCAGCTGGAAAAATCTGATGATCATTGCAGAAAATGGTGCCAAAAATCAGAGGAAGGAAGGAAATCTTTACATGGTTGAGGCTGGAATCCAATTTATTGATCTGGAATGGAATGGAAATGAATTGCAGCAGAAATGATCCGGATTTACAGCAGAAAAGAAACAAAACAGAATTAAATTCAGTGAAGCTGGAATCAGAAAACAGCTTGAGATCAAAACAGAAAAAAATGTAGTCAAGTTGATGCTAATTGCTGCAAAACATCAAAGAATTGCAAGGTCTGGAAGGAGCTGCGTGGAATAGGAAATTGACACTTGAAATCGGAAAATGCAGCTGAAGCAGAAAAATTAGAATGGAATGTTTCCATTCAAACAGATTTGTGTCAACTTGAGGCTGAATTTTGGTTTTCAAGGGCTGTGAATCAGGGAATTAAGTTCCTGAATGCATTAGATTGGTATCAAGAATATCCATTGTTGATCAAAGGAGAAAGAAGAAAATAGAAACAAAATAGTTTAGGAATTTAAGCTGAGCAGATTTAAGAAGAGAGAGTAGCTATTCATGGGAAGCTCACGGCACTAGAAGGATTGGAGCTAATTCAAATAGGGAACTGAGCACATCATGACTGAATAAAGAAGAAGGTAGCAGCTGAGACCAAATGCAGAAAAGAAAAAAAAAGAACACAGTTTGAAGAGAAATCAGAAAAAAAAGAAGAGAAAAAAAAATAAGTTGGCACATCATTGGAGTTTCGGCACCATAAATCATTGAATGTTCTCTCATCTGATTTAAGCCTTGCTCCATTACATTCTGAATTCATTAGAAGATAAAAGAAGAAGAGAAAAATCAGAAAAGAAAACAAAGAGCAAAATTGGCACGCAAGAGCAAAACTTGGCTCAAGGAAGTCAAGGAAAGGTTTTTCATCCAAATTAAAGGAATTTATTCAAGTTTCACTCCATCACACTTTTGATATCATTAGAGGACTGTAAAGAGGGCAGAGTTCATTGGAAACATCCTTGAGCATTCAAGTCTTCCACTTTACCCATTTTTCTATTTTCTTTGCTTTTATTCCATTTCTTAGCATTTCTATGTCTTTGATTTGTTTTTATAGTTGTTGATCCTATTCATGATTAATGGTGGAGATTAGATAATAAGCAAGCCTATGGTAGTGCAAGAAGCATATGTGTTTGAGTGAGCTCCACTTCCATCATCAAGTTAGAACCTAAGGAGAGAGCCACCAAAATTTTCCTTGAAAGGCTAGTGATTTAAATTCATCTCAATGACTCATGATTGATGAAAAGGCTAAGTTGTTGATTTAAGGACAAGATACTAGTCTATTGAGCTTAGATTTTTTGAGAATTGACAACCCTAGGTAATTTCTTTTCATTTGCTTCTAATTATGCTTAAGAAAATCTAGGGGATACATACTTAGTGTTTTCGCGAGACGCTCAAGGCTAAGTGTGGGGGAGATGATAGATACCATTTTGTTGATTATTTTAATTGTTAAAATCCATGTTTGACCTATGTTTTTATTGCTTAATTGTGAAATTGCCCTAGGTTTTAGAACTTTCTCTTATTTTGGACTTAATTGCAAATTTACAAAATTTTTGGATTATTTGGCCACTAATTTTCTGATATATTTTTGTAGGCAAGAAAGGATCCTGGACCTAGGGCATATTGGGTCAAACTTGAGTCAGATGTGAACCGGATCGAATTATCAAGCCTACGATTAATCCGGGCCGTCCGATTCAAGAGCGGCTAGATCTGAGCCATCCGGGACGATCTGAAGCAATCCGAGCTAGGGTTAGGGTTGATCAAGCTCTATGATCAAGATCTGAAGGTTTCATCCCAATCAGAGCTAAATCAACAGTTGGATCAAGCAAGGAGGGCTCTAGAGCGTCCATTCACAGATAGAGTTGATCTGGACCATCCGTTGCATATCTGGAGGATCCGAGCTACCACGAGGCAGATCCTGACCCCAGATCATCATCATAAAAGTTTGGCTCCAATCAGAGCAAGATCAGCCGTTGGATCTCTTCCGATCGATCTGGGTCGTCCGTTGATAACTATTTAATCAAAAAACGCAGCAGCTTCTCCTTTGTCGCGTCTCCGCCGCTACAGTAGCCTTCATCGTTCTTCTTCAGTTTTTCAGTGTTTTTTCTCAATTTCCGGGGCACGACCCCTCAATTCTTCATCAAGATCATCTTCTGGATCTTTGGAGGTCAGTTTTGTTGGAGAATTCAGCTAGAATTCACGCCGGACAGAGCTATTTGAGGGTTTCGGTGGCTCTGTGGTCCGACCACTGTCTTCTCTTCCACAGTCCATTTCAAAGCTTCCGAGCCATTTGTAGGGGGTTCTCAGATGAGCTTAGAAGCTTCCCAATTCATCATCGCAGCTCCATTATTTGAGATCGAAGGGGTTCGGATTGGATTTCCCCATATGACGTAGTTTGAGAAGAGTTCATCATGCGAGGCTGATTTCCACTGATTTGCTGTGCCTAGGGGTTCGAAGCCAGCTCTTGCTTGACGACCAAGAAGAATTTGAGCTTAAGGAAGATTGAGGAGTAGTTTAGCTAGTTAATTTCATTGTTTTAGCTGTAGATTTCAGTTTTGTCGAATTCTGTCCTGTTTTCTGCAATTTCCAGTTTTCAGCTGCTTAGATTTAGTTTTATGAATAGTTGAGTTTAATTAGGTTGTTAATCTTAGAGCTAAATAGTTTAAGAGCTTGTTCAAGTGACAATTAGATCCAATTTCAAGTAGTTTGCAATTTTATTCTTGCGTGCCATTTCCTTAGCTGCGTATCAGTTTTGTTCTGTGCAGCAATTTTCTTTTGCATTCCAATTTACAGTTTTTCATTGCGAATTAATGATCAATAGCTTTGTGTGAATCTTGCAGCTGTCTAATTTAGTTTGTTTTAGCTTTAGTTTCTAAACTTAGATGCACGTCTATAGTTCCAATTCTGCATTTGGGTTCCTACAGTGTAGTTTTGGTTTTGAATCCTACAAGTTTTTGTCAATTCTGCTAGTTTCGGGTACAAGTTGCTGAATTTTGTATCAAGTTAGTTTCATGCTCTCTTGTCTCAATTTCCATTGTATCTAGTTGCATCTCCAAAGGTTTCAATTTCATTTTGGCAGTAGGTTTCAGTTTGTGCGAATCAGTTTGAGAATCATTTCTAAAAACGTGCCAAATCTGCTGATCAATTTCATTTCTGCATATCATCAGATTTCATTTCTGAAGTGTATCAGTGAAGCTCTGCATTTGAACTCTTAAGCATTGGATTTCAGTTGTTTTTATCTGGATTTTTCATCCACTATGTTGCAGCATTCGACTTCTAAGAGTTGGAACTCCATTTCTGCATCTCTGAAATATATTTCTGCATAAAAGCTCTGCCATCTTGCATTCCCTGTTTGCATTAAGTTGTTCTTGAGTGATCAGTAGCTAGCTTCTTAATTTCCTCAGTCCATTGCATATCACTTCATGTAGAGCCTTACACTCCCAGCTAAATTAATCCGTTAATTGCTGAAATGGCAGTTTAAAATTTCTGCACTCATCATCAGTTTCGGCACACAGTTTTCTTTCTCCATGTGTATCAAGTTGGAGTCAACTCTGGTTTTGTGTCAAGTAGAGTTCATGCAGATGAATCAGTGATGTTGAGCTTGAATCATTGAGGTTAACAAATCTTTTAGTGTGCCATTGAGCCCGAGTTCAGTTAGTTTCACAGATTTTTGCATAAGAGTATTTTAGTTGCTGAAATTTTTGTATCAATTGAGTTTTGGTATTGACCTTTTTCCAATTTGTCTATAGAATGCTTACCATTTGGTTGTTTTGAATTGCAAACTCTGAAGCAAAGCTCTGCATTAGTGTCAATCAGTATTAGGATCAGTTTGAATTCAGTTGATTTCTTGAATTTTGCAAGGTTGCTTTAGTTGCTTTAAGTTCTTCATTAGTTGGGTTGTAAATTGCACTACCTAGTTTAAATTCGCATTGGTTTAGTTCCTTCATTTTTATTGCGAATCCATTCCTGTCTGAAACCCAATCCAATTCACATTCGAAACCCAAAACATAAACGACACATAAACCAAGCGTGAATCAAATTATATCAACTAGTTCCCGAGAAAAATACGACCTGTGGCCCCTTTGCTACATTTTCATACTTTAATTGTAAAAACGGTTTCCAGTTATATTCATTTACATCTAAATCTGATGGTCCCAACTTTCGTGACAATTTAATCTAGTATCATCTGGGATTGTCACTCCCCCTGGACTGAAGCCTCGATAAGGACTAGGCAAGATGTGAATCTTGTCCTTGGGGATCCAATACTTGTTTAGTCTAGCCGGTTTATTTAAACACAGCTTGGCGACCCATGCTTGGACTTGGGTTCTAGATTGGTTCAATACAGAGTAATATGATCGTTGTCTTGACTTAGTTCGATAGCGTAATCCGGATTGGTTAAGAATGGACATCTGCTTTCCAAGGATCATGTCAAGACCCTTGGAACCCGAAGTGAATCGTTCTAAGGCTACTCTGAGCTCCTTGACTTGAGTTTTCAAGGAAGAATTCTCTTCCTCAAGCTTTTGGACTTGAGTTGAGTTTCCTTCTTGAATTTGCTCGGTCAAGGATCTCGAGTTGGCTTCCTCTTTCAGTCGTTTTACTTCCTGTCGGAGGGACTCAACCCGGATTTTGGATTTTGTTAAGTTGCGAGATAAATAAGAGATTAATTTAAATAGTTCATATTCTGAGTAACCTCTTACAGTGATTTGCCCGTTCTCCGAGATTGTGAGTCTTCCGTTGTCTGGTTCTGATTCCGATCTGGAGTCGACATTTTCCGAGGCGGTTACGGCGAGGAGATTCATGTGCGAAACTTCTTCTTCTTCTTCGGAAGAGGATTCGTCCTAGGTGACTTGGAGAACCTTCTTTCTTCGCGCCTTCTTCGTTTCCTTCAGATTGGGGCACTCTGACTTGAAGTGTCCCTTTTTGTTGCATTCGTAGCAAGTAACGTTGGTCTTGCTCTTCGAGCTTGTTGAAGGTTTTGCTGGATTTTCCTTTCTTCGGCTCGATTTCTTCTTGCTCGTTTGGTACTTTTGTTCCTTGTAGTAATCCCGAGCTAGCCGAACCAAGTTGGGTCGATCCCCTTCACTATCTTCTGATTCTAAGTCTGAGTCAGACTCGGGTGTTGGTTGAGTCTTCTTCTTGGGAGTTTTCCCTTGAGATTTACCTGCAACAAAAGCTATACCTTTCTCGATCAAGGTAGTGTTAGTCTGTTCGTGCAGTTCTAGTTCAGAAAAGAGTTCGTCTAATTTGATTTCAGATAAGTTCCTTAAAACTTTGTAGGCATCTACCATAGACGCCCACAGTGAGTTTCTCGGAAAAGAATTTAGCATATACCTTATCAGGTAACGGTTTTCAACCTTGTGACCTATCGTGTGCAGCCCATTCATCAGCTCCTGAATTTTGGCGTGGAGTTGGGTTGCAATCTCACCATCGTGCATCTTGATTGTATAGAGTCTATTCAGCAACAGATCTCTTTTGCTGATCCTCATGTCGAAAGTTCCTTCGTGCAGCTCGATCAGCTTGTTCCAAAGCTCCTTCGCGTTGTTGAAGGGTCCCACCCGGTTCAGCTCCTCCTTGGTTAAGCCGCATTGCAAAGTTTGGGTCGCCTTTGCATCGGGCTCGATTTTCTTCTTTAGTGGGTCGTCCCATTCGGTATAATGTTGCACCACACCTTGTGCATTTTTGGGAATTTCTAGCCCAGACTGGATGATTATCCACATGTCCACCTAAGTTTTCAGGTGGTCTTCCATCCTACTTTTCCAGTAGGAGAAGTCTTCTCCACTGAAAAGAGGAGGTCTGGCAGTGCCCTCTTGGTTGGCCATTAAAATTTTCTGAAAAATTAGAAACAACTTGTCCCAAGACTAGGTCTTAGATTAGCAGTGCGGAAAAAAATATTGAGAACGGAAAAAGATCGAGTGGTGTTACACCAACCTCGATTAACGAGAAAATTCGAGCGAATGGAAAAAAATTTAAAATTCATAAATCTGATAAAAAATTCTCAAACTGGTGGTTGCACCAAGTTTGAGCCACCCGCTCTGATACCACTTGTTGGATCAAAGTAAATCGATAGAGGGGGGGTGAATATCGATTGGAAAATTTTCGGATAACTAAGAGAAATTACGCAGCGGAAAGAGTAAAACAAAGTCGCTAACACGGTTTGTTTTACTTGGTTCAGAGTCGTTGTCGACTCCTACTCCAAGGCCCACGGTCCTTGACCGTTTACGATGGGCAATTCTATATTCGAAGAATGATTACAATTTAGAGTACAGATATATAATTAAATAAAAAGGAGTTACAACACTTAAGAAATTTAAGCTTTTACCGACGACCGGAGTAGATGGAATTTCGGAGCAGCGGGTCATCGTCGGCGCTTAAATCGCTAGTACGGAGCGTAGTGCTTGAGCGAAAGTGTTGAGAGCGAGATTTTCAAGTTGTACACAAGCCTTGGGGGTGAACCCCCTTATATAGTGGTCGCTGGGGCGCCTGTGTTGAAGGGGGTGCCTGACACGTGGGCTATCCTGCGAGAAACCCAATCCGCAGACTCGGCCAGCGCTTATCCCTTCAACTGGGGCACCTGAGCTGACTGGGGCGCCTGTGTTAACACAGGCGCCTAGCTTGACTTGGTCCAAAGGCTTTCGTGGCAGTTTGCTTCGATGGCTTGGTTTGGCCTTGCACTGGGGCGCCTGTATCCACACAGGCGCCTAGCCCAGTGAAGCGCCTCCTTCCATTGAGGTGCCTGATCTGCAGAAATACCGTCCCTTCGTTTCCTGCAACCAGGGTTTGTTCCAAAACACAAGAAGCAAACATACATGATATATTAAACATTATTTACAGCCTAAGATGTCTTGGTTCTGACTTTGGGTCTCCCAAATGGAACCCTAGGTCAAACTGACGCCTAATGTTCCCTCCTACGGGGAATGCGTCCTCACCTACTCCTCTTGAGAGAATTTATCTTTTTTCCAACCGGCTCCTCCGATTGGACTTTTTCCCAGCTTCACTCACCAGGTCTTCGGTGCCCAGTCCTCGACCAGGTCTTAGTGCCCAGCTTCACTCACCAAGTCTTATTGCCCAACCTTACGTCAGGACTTAGTTGCCTAGCCCGCGGCCAGCACTTAGTGCCCAATTCAAAGAACCAGGACTTAGTGCCTAGTGTACCTAGGACATTCCTGCACACTTAATAAGCTTGTTAGATCACAACCAGATCTTAACTTCTAAACCCTTTGCCATCATCAAAACATAGGTTTGAGTTTGGTGCTTCCGACACCAACATTGACGTCATGCGAAAAATGTACAATAGATGAGAATATATGGCGGGTAATGTCAATGTCTAGACTCCTCTCTAATGCATATATCATCACCAAGTGAGGTAGCCAAATCTTTGACCTCCCCTTGGTGACAATAGGCAGAATGCAATCTAGAATAATTTTATACAATATGTTGCTAACTGGACTCATGCGCCTAGCTATAATGATATGCACTAGAGGAGGTCGAGGATTATCAAAATAATGATGATGAATCTGATCAATGGTGACATTCGACAATGATAATGGCTCAGTGATAGTGGGAAAATATGTAAATGGGTTTCCCGAAACCCGACACCTAGAAATGATCCTAGTAATGCAAATGAAAAAGGAATGGTAACTCCCTGTACCATAGACTCATACGTCCCGTCATCGGGACTACTACATGTAAGATTGGCATAAAACTCCTTGCAGAGGTCAAAGTTGACCTAATGCTGATAGTATACTAGTTTTTCTAATCCAAAATGTGTGATGATCTCAATAATGTGAGGAGTAATCTCCTGAAAATATGACTGATTGAGATATCTACAACTCATTAGAATAAAGTCAGCATTTTCAAAGACCCGCCGGCAAGCCTCGGAACGGAACCGAGGTGCCGCCGAATCTATGGGCTGCTGTTGGGATGATCACTCACCAACTCTTCTCTTTTGTCTAGCCCTAAAATGCAAATACCGTATACATGTCCATGAATGACCTAATCAAGAAGAAAAACAAGGAAAACATGCAAAATATCAATAGTTATTTGTGAGCCATGAACTAAATGGAGAAAAATAAGGTAGACACTTTGTTACTATTGCTCCATTTGTTGTATGATGGATGATGACCAAGTTTGACTCAAGGAAGGTGCTTTTCTTGCCCTAGACTTGGATCGAAGGTGAAGAGGGCTAGAAACTTGATTTTATGACCTTGGGAAGACTTGGAGTGGCTAAGGAGGTCGGAGGAGAGAAATGGCAGCAAGGGACGGTGCCTGAAACCCTAGGTTCGGCTGTCCCCGCGCGGGGTTTTCTTTTAAAGATTTGCAGCATCAGTCGACTACCCCAGGGCTAGTCGACTGATGAGCTAAATAGAAAGATCAGTCGACTGATGGAGAATCAGTCGACTAATGGAGTATCATTCGACTGCTGTATTGAAAATCCTAGTTTCTTATTCGAGCTGGACCAATCGACTGCCTCTGAGTCAGTCGACTGATACCCTATATTTCAGCATTTCTGGCCCAACTTCAGAAATGCACCAGAAACTCCACAAACCTCCAAAAATTCTCAAATTTTGTAGAGAGATTTGTGGTACCCGTGTCTATTTGGCAAAAATACATTCACACATGTATCTATCACCAATCCCAAGATTGACACAAAACTCAAAACTATCTAAATAGTTCAATTGAACCTTGACCTAAAGTCCCAGTTTTGATCTCTCCTTAATGTATCTTCTCATCCCCAACCACAATGCATCCTTAGCATTGGTTTATATGGCATCTCCACATTAAGAATCAATTTTCATGCAATATGGCTCCATTGTCATATATTTACATGAAACCTTACTTTTAATATGTCAAATCCCTAGGATTAAGACTCACAACTTGTCCCCAAATCCTTTGGCACATTCCACAATTCATCTAGTCCTTTTGGAGAAACCCTCTTGAGATCCATTGACCATGGATCCCAACTTGACTCCTAGAGCTCCCCCTTGAGCTCTTAGCCTTAGTCACCTCCCTAGGTGGCTCATCTATAATGGCAAGACCGCACCGATATACCTCCGGTACTTCTTGGCCTACAACCCTAACCTTCTTGACTTTGTATGCTTTGTACTTGGTTAAGTTCTTCTTCTTCCCTTTAAATAGATTTTCCTTGTCATTTTTGGCCTTCCCCTTGCTATAGTCATATGACATCCTTGCATATGACTTTTCCATAGTATTCGATCTAATAGATTGGTATCCTAGACCCGATCTATCATTGTCGGGGTTTTGACTACCCGACACCATGCCTAAATCCTTAGATCCATTAATGAATCGTTCTAGGTTTTTCTCTAATTTATCAAGCTTTTTCTTCAAGGCTTGATTTTCCTTTTCTAGGTTCTTCGCCTTAGTATCAACATGTCCACCTTGAACACTTCTAGATCTACCCATTTGTCTAGGCATGTGTCTCCCTTTCTTTGGATTAATGCCTTGGTCCTTAGTTCTAACAAATCTAGGTTTATCATGATACATAAATTCCTTAGGATTTTGAGATACAGCATTAGCCCTATTCTTATCGCAATATCTAAAACTAAAATTATGCATAGGTAAATAATTCTCATTACTTCTAACATGCATGGAGGAATTTGAAAAACGCTTAAAGTTAGGGATTACCTCCCTTACCCTAGTAGCTTCCCCTTGAGATGAGCTTTTCTCTTCTTCTTCTTCTCCCACTTCCTCAAATGCTCCAATTTCTTGAATTCTCCTTTCCTTGAGCATTTGGTGTGGTAGTGTCCTAGCTCACCACATGTGTAACACCTAATGTGTTTTTTCTCCTTCTTTTCCCTACAACCCATGTTACATTTTAAATATATTGACTTGGGATTAGGGTTTACTTCCTTTTTACCTAAGGGGGGCTTGTCCTTGTAGTGTCTGTTGGATCGAGAGAAAACGATAGAGGGGGGGTGAATATCGTAAGTCATTTCGGATTTAGAGAGAGTATGCACAGCGGAAAAATTAAAACTAAACACCACAAAAACCAAACGCAAACACCAAGATTTTACTTGGTTCGGAGTCGCGGTCGGCTCCTACTCCAAGGCCCACGATCGTTGACCGTTTACTGCGGGCAATTCTATATGTGCACAAAAAGGTTTACAGAAAGATGTTACAATAGTAGTACAGTAAACTTAAAAGGACAGCTCTTCGTTAGCGACGTCCGATGTGGAATGTATCTCGGAGCAGAGGGACGTCGTCGGCACTTGTATCTCAAGTTGGGAGGTCTCCGGAGCAAAGCGCTTGAGTAGAAGAGCGTGTTGGCGTTGGAAGCAGTTGTTATTGAAGCCTTGGGGTCGAGGGGCTTTTTATAGCCTCTCGGGGCGCCCTGAACGTTGGGGGCACCCCCCCACGTGTCAGTTGATCCGAGCAAGTCTCGGTCAGCCCTTATCCCACTCGAATAGGGCTGAGAGTTGACCGTGGGGGTGCCCGGGATGCTGGGGGCACCCTGGATGACCCGATCCGCTGGTTTCTCGGCTGGATAAGTCTTATCCGCTTCGTTGGCTTGAGCCCGGGGCGCCCTGGGCACTGGGGGCGCCCGGGAGCACGGGGGCGCCCGGGAGCATGGGGGTGCCCCGCCTAGTAAGCTTCCGAAGCATACTCTTGCTTAACTTGTTTTGCCTTGACCTTGGCGGCGCCCGGGACACTGGGGGCGCCCTACTCAGCTGTTGCCTCTCTCCTTTGAGGCGTTCTGAGCTACAGAAACTCATTCCTTCGGTCCTGTATCCACGGTTAGTCCAAAACAACACAAAGCAATCAAGTATTAGGTTTATACAGCCTTAGCTATCTTGGTTCTGACTTTGGGTCTCCAAAATGGAACCCTAGGTCGAACCGACGCCTACTGTTCCCTCGACGGGGAACGCGTCCTCACCTACTCCTCTCGGGTGAATTTACCTGTTGCCAACCGGCTCCTCCGGTTGGACTTTTGCCCAGCAGTCCTTCGCCAGGTGCCTAGCTGTCCTTTGCCAGGTCTTCAGTTCAGGCAGTCCTTCGCCAGGTCTTCAGTTCCAGGCAGTCCTTCGCCTGGTGCCCAGCAGTCCTTCGCCAGGTCTTTGACTCCTAGCAGCCCTTCGCTAGGTGCCCAGCAGCCCTTCGCTGGGTCATAGGGTTCCGATGCCTAGCAGTCCTTCGCTAGGTGCCTAGCAGTCCTTTGCTAGGTGCCTAGCAGTCCTTCACTAGGTGCCTAGCAGTCCTTCGCTGGGTCTTAGGGTTCCGATGCCTAGCTAGACTTTAATCTGCACACTCAAGTAGTATGTTAGATAAACATTATATCTTAACTTTTGAACCCTTTTGCCATTATCAAAACACAGGTTCGACTTGGGTGCTGTCTGCACCAACAGTGTCCCTTCTTGTTGCACCCAAAGCAAATGATGTGATCTTTTGACTTTGCTTTGGTGGAGATGGCCACTTCTTCTTACTCTGACATTGAGGATGATCACTCCTCTGTAAGATGTGTATACTGAAAGACATGAATTTCTTTATATGAACATCTTCATTTTGTAAAGAGAATCACAACAACTCTAGGTGCTTGTTTACATTAGTACATGCATGAAGCCCAATTACTTTGCATTGTAAAAAAAAAAATAATGAACCAGGCAGCAGACAAATTGAACCTGGGGTGACCGGCCCGGCCCCACGGAAGTTTCCCACTGGTCACCAGGGTAAATCGGGAAGCGCTCGTGGTGGCCAGTCTAGAAGCCCAGCGTCCCAGGGTTCGCGCCCGTCCAATTACTTTGCATTGTAGATAACATAGTGTGTGGTGTCACACGGAAGATCATGTTATCAGTTCCTTGCTTAGCATAAATAGAGGCCCACAACCGAGATGGAATTGGACAACCCATCGGGATGGTTGTAGTGTAATTTGGTGTGGTTGGTCTTGACCATAGAATTACACTTGTGTGCTTTGAGAACATTGAGTAGGACCAAAATCCGAGGTTATCCAATTTGTACTGACTCGATAATTGGATAGGACCTCAAGATTATATTATGGAGTATGATCCCTTAATCCCGATATAATAATGGGCATATATTATTAACTATTATTTCTTTGATTTACCAATGGGTGAAATCTATTCTGTTAGATCGATAGGCCCGATAAGTTGAGAAATAATATTAATAATATGATGTGCTATTGATTATTGATGGAATTCGTGTCTTGGTGAGTCAGGTTGATGATGCCCCCTTGATGAGCTCGAAAGGTTCATCATGCTAAACCTTGCAGGTGGATTTGATCTGGCATGATAATAAGGTCGAGTGGTACTAGTCAAGGACTCAGAGGTTAATTAATTTGAATTGTCAGTAATTTAAATTAATTAACAGACATTCAAGATCTTAAACACGGGGGGATGGACGACTCGTAATATGTGGAGCCCATATGAAAATATTGGGGTTGGTGAGGAAGTTCAATTAAGATCCTTTAGTGGAATGGATCTTAATTAATGGATCGGGTTTAGATCCATTGGTGGGCCAAGATCCAACTCCTCCTCTTGGTCCCTACCTTAGCCCTATATATACCCAAGGAGATCATGAAACCAAGGCTTGATCCAAGAGCCAACACCCTAGGCATCTCTTCTCTCTCTTCTCTCTCCTATCCTCCCTAGGGTTCGGCCGACGCCAACAGGAAGAAGAGGAGATTTGCTCCTCGGTTCTTCTTCCCCTCTCCTTGATACTTCGGCTGGGAGTCACAGAGACAAGGCAGAGGAGTCCTCTACCTTGTGTGGTGCTCTGGTCGGGTGGAGAGGTTGCCGGCGGCCGATAGGAAGCGACGCAAGCAAGGTTGTGACGTCGTCGCAAGGTTGGAGGTGGGAGTCTAGTTCTGGTCGGTTGGGTGTGGAACTTCATCATCTTCTTCTCCTTCCTCTCAAGGACTGCAGTCGGTCTGAAGGCCCTGGTATAGCTCCGACGGTCGGCGGCGCAAAGGAAGAGGAAGAAGGAGTCGGCGCAAGGAGAACCCTAGGTTTTAGGGTTTCTTGTTTCGGCTAAGGTGAGAAGAAAAGCTCAGTAGGAGTGCCTCGGTGATCTCGGTTCACTGTAGATTATCGCCCACACGACTTCCGTGAAGGGAGGGACATAAGGTAGAAGACCGCGAGGTGATCGGGAAGGTATATCTCTTCCTAAGCTCCTTGATTAACCTTATGTTGTTTGTGTGCTTTATTCATTTGTCTCGTCATTTCATGTTAGTTAATTTATTATTATGATATCGTATCATGATGAATAATTTATTAACTGGACCCCGACCATAAACTCAAAAGCCGACGATCAACTCATCACCGTTTTCGAGGTCGAATGGTCAGGCAAATTACAAGGCTGATTTTTGTAATTGGTCGAGTTATAATTTGGATCGCTCGATACGACACGAGACGGTCATAGGGATACGGGTCTCCATTCGGATTAATTTTTAATCCGTAGACATGGAGAGGTCTCTCGGATCGACTGAGTATTCACTTAGGAACCCCGCCAAGCCATACCCAACATCCTCCCCCTTAATCCTTGAAGTGGAGACTTCCTCTTCTCCCTTTGATGAAGTGGATGATTCTTCAATTTTTTGTGTCACTTCACTTGAGGAGATGGATGACTCTTTTCCCCCTTTCTTTTCCCCCTCGGATGTTGAGCTTCTTTCCTCATCTGATTGGTCCTTCTCCTCTTCTTGGACCATGAAGCTCATTTCCTTGGACTCTTCCACTACTTGAGCTTGTGTAGGATTTTCATGAAGTGCCAATATCTTACTCCATAATTCATGTGCGTTTTTGTATTCACCTACACCACTAATTATAACATTAGGCAAAATATCAAGTATTATTGAAATTACCTTTTCCTTTGCCTTTGATTGGGTTTGTTACTCCTTATTCCAATATCTTGGTCGAAGCCTTTTCCCGTGCTTATCTTTTGGAACTTCAAATGGCTCTTCTAGCGCGATCATGTAGTTCCAATCCATACCAAACCATGTCTTTGTCCGCATCTTCCAATACTCAAACTCTCGTGATTGTAGGAAGGTAGAACATTGATATCATCCCCCAATCATTCTTCAATCGCCATTTCCTCTAGCATTTTGCTTTCTCGGCGGTTAATCCATAGATGAGCGAACCAAGCTCTGATACCACTTGTTGGGGCCTTGTCGTTTAGCTAGAGGGGGGGTGAATAGCTACTTTTCGATTTTTCTTCCTACAAATGTTAGCAAGTGCAAGCGGAAATCTCAAATATAAACTAAAACAATGCTAACACATCACCTTTACGTGGTTCAGAGATGAAACTCCTACTGCACGGCTGTCCGTAAGGTAGACGATCCCGATCCTTCGGTGGATGATTCCCTGGAGCACCCCCGGCTAGCTCTTCTCGCTCTTTGTGAGTGGAGAAATCTCGCCACAATCCTTTGACAATGTCTAAGCACTTGTAGGCTACTAGCAGGCTTTGACCAAGCTTGTTTCGCCAAAGAAAAATAGCCAAAAATGAGCCTTCTTAAATAGTGCTCGATGTTGTTCTAACCATTACCAGTCAACTGGTCCTCACAAATTTGAATGTCACAGCCTGACAATTCGCATTCTAGTCGACACTAGTTGACTGCATCATTCAACTGATCAAGCATTAGTCGACT
This sequence comes from Boesenbergia rotunda, assembly GCA_024364735.1. NCBI lineage: Eukaryota > Viridiplantae > Streptophyta > Magnoliopsida > Zingiberales > Zingiberaceae > Boesenbergia > Boesenbergia rotunda. The sequence goes on from JAGFNQ010000903.1 coordinate 617,074, forward strand.
GATTATTCTGTGCTCTACCTCAGTCAACTGATTAAGCATCAGTCGACCGCCACCTAAGGTTTCCCTTCCCAAATATAATTCTCTTAGCACTCGAATCCTCACGACTTAGCTGACTCTTCATCTCGTAGCCTCGATCTGTTGCCTTCAAGCCCTCTTCGACTTTGGCTTTCATCCCTCGGATGCATGCAAGCCTGTGGCTCACCTTCCCATGTCATCCTTCACGTATGCCTCAAAGTCCGCTTCCCTTGGCTCATCATCCCTACTCCAGCAGCCTCAACCTATCGCCTTCAAGCCCTCTTCGACTTTGACTCTCGTCCCTTGGATGCATGCAAGCCCTCGGCTTGTCTCCCATGCCATCCTTCGCGTATGCCTCGAAGTTCGCTTCCCTTGGCTTGTCTCCCATGCCATCCTTCTAGATTTTTATTTTGTGATGATATAGTTGTTGTTGGTCCAAACTTGTCTAATATGGTTGTTGCAGATATTGTTGAGGAAGCATGCATTACAGATGATTCTACAGGTATAGGGGATTACATTGAGCCCCAGGGACCACCAACATTGATTGATACATTAGAAGAGTCAGAGGATAAGTATGAAAGTGTAGGGACCTGCATGGTGGAAGCAAGAACCCAAGAATCACCTATTTTAGCCGAATGCCCACCAGAACCTGAGATTGAAGTGGAGCCTGTACATGATCAGGAGGAGGCCATAGTTACATCTACTCTTGTAGAACCTCTAGGTATTTTTCAGCATGACGAGGTAAGTATTTCTCCTATTTCTTTAGAAAAATCCATAGAGGTACCCAAGATTGTTTTTATTGGTTGTGATGAATCTCTTGATACATTCTTTGTAGAGGATCATTTTTTAGAAAATCTCATAGAGGTACCTAAGGTTGATTTTGTTAGTTGCGAAGCATTTCTTGATACATCCTTTGTAGAAACTAATTTAGAAAAATTAATAGAGATACCTAAGATTGATTTTATTGGATGTGATGCATTTCTGGATACATTTTATGTAGAGGTTGGTTGTATTTCATTTCTTGCTTACCCTACATGCGTGCGGAAGGTATTTTCTTTTCATGATATTGCAGGGCACTGTAGACTTCTGGAGTGGATGCTCCAATTAAATAGACTCCAACCTCCTGGAAGGATTTCCAAAAAGCATCAAGAGGGAGGAGATGATCTCACTTTAAGTCGTAGCACTCCACCAATTAAGTGGATTTTGTACCTTAATCATCTCCGGCCACCATAACATATTTATGTGAAGTTGAAGTGTGGGGGAGTAGTGCACCATGACATTGATCACATGAAGAATGCTCTCTCGACCACCCAGACTGCACCACTACCGGGATGGAGGTTACTCCTTAATCGACTCCAACCGTCAGGAATAAAGGGGAGTTTGTTCCTTCTTGCATTTTATTGCATTGCATGTTTCATTTTTTATTTTCTAGAAGTAAAATTTTCTTTTATGTTTTCTTTTAATTAAAATTTTCTTTTATTTCATTGCTAATAATTGCTTGGGTAGTGTCAATTGAATAAGAGTCATTATAGATACCATTTTATCCCTTTTGGCATTTTATTTCTTGCATGAATTGGAATAAATGTATCCATCTAGATTTTCTCTATATTATTTTAGAGTCCTTTGAAAGCAAATTAAATTTGATTGTCAAGACTTAGGATTTGAGCCAATGGATGAAAATTCTTGGATGCTTGAGTACTACTTAGTTATGGACTCTAGATTGATGAATTGAGATGAACTCTCTTTACCTAGTGAGGATTTGTGATACACACATGTGATTGTACTCTATAACTTGCTTAGGTTCTTTCAAAGCTATATTTCTATGATTGGACCACATTTATAGAGGTGAATCACTTTGTTTCCTTTTCATATCATTTTTGCAATTTTGTTATTGATCTACTCTATATTCCATTTTCCTTCCCTAATCTTCATGTTCATCATCATTGTTTCCATGGACTTGGGTACTTTGATATTTCTTGATGTTATTTTGCCTGAGACGGACAAAAGTTTAAGTGTGGGGGAGGATGCAAGCATTCTATCAAAAATTGAGGACAATCAAGCATGGGCAACCTACAAGAAAAGTGTGTCAATTTGAAGGATTTTGTATCAAGTTTGGGTTGCAAGAATTGATTAGTGAAGGGAAATGAAGACTCATTCTCGCTACCATAAAAGAAACGAGAAGAAAAGAAAAGAAAGGAAAAAGATGTGCTCGAGAAAGTATTTAGTGGAAAAGAAAGGTGAGTAGAGATCAACTTGAAAAATCTGAAATTGAAGCACTTGGCAACATCCAAGCATTCTATCATATTTTCCATGTGAGTGGGCTGCATTTAACAGTGAGAACAAGCAAAGTTACAAGCAATGTTCCATTGAACCAAAGCTGAAATGTTTAGAATTTCAAATCTGTCGAAAAGAAAAATGGAAGTAGGAAAAAATTTAGCTGCAGAAAAAAAAAGAGCAGCTGAAAAACAAAAGAAAAGAAAAAAAAACATAAAGTGTCAGGAGTTGGATTAATTTCTGAAGTAGAAGATGGAAGCAAGAAGTTGTTTGAATGCAAGAGTGAGTATTGATTGAGAGATTGAAACCTTGGCAAAAGGCAGTTCAGAATCTACAGTTTCAGCTACTGATCATCACTTGATCGGTCCCCAGACCGATCAGGCAGGTGACTGATCAGTTCCTTGACCGATCATAAGCATTCCAGTCCGATCCCCAGAACGTTCAGGCAGTGTCTGATCGGTCTTTGGACCGATCAGTAGAGTTGGCACAGAACAAAACCAAGAATTCAGTGAATTTCTTCAGTCCTTGCTCCACCACAACTCTGATACGTGCAGGATAATTTAAAATAAGAGGGCAAAGTGCATTAGGTTGCATTTTTGAGTGTCCAAGTCTTCCACTTTCTCTACTTCTTCCATATTTTCTTATTATGCCATATTTCTTTATCATATTTCCTTATCATGACATATTTCTTTATTTTCTTTATCATGATTCTTTGGTATCAAAGTTCATCAAGATCTTATTTCATTTCTATCAATTCATATATCTTCTTTGACATGTTCTAATAAGCTTTTGTAGATGTGGATCCAAGTCAAGAATGATGGTGGAGAGTAGATAACAAGCAAGTTTATGGTAGTGCAAGAAACATGTTGTGTTTGAGTGAGCTCCACTTTCATTGAAATGTAGAATTTAGGAAGAGAGCCATTAAATATTCCCTTGATAGGCTTTGTGTGTTTAGTTCATCTCAATGAGTCATGAAGGATGAAGTATATTAAGTTGTTGATTTAAAGACAAGATACTAGTCCATTGAGTTTAGATTTTTGAGAATTAACAACCCTAGGTAATTTCCTTTCAATTGCTTCTAACTATGATTGAGAATAATCTAGGGGGATACATAATTAGTTTACTAGTAGCTTGTGCGAGACGCCCAAGAGTAAGTGTGAGGGAGTTGATAACTACCATTTTGTTGCTAAAATTAGGCTCTCAAATCTATGTTTTGATCCACTTTCATATGCTTAAGTTTGCATTTACATTAGGTTTCATGAATTCTTTCCATTTTGGATTTGGATAAAATTCTTTCTATATTTGAGATATTTTGTCACTAAAATATGAATCTAATTTTGTAGGCTTCAAATGATCATGGACCTAAATCAGATTGGATTAAACTTGAGTCAGAATTGGATCCGGATCAAGGTGATCAAACATCAGATTAATATGGGTCATCCATTCAAGAGAATGGCTAGATCTGAGCCATCCGTCAACTTTTGATCAATCCAAGATCAAGATAGAGTTAATCATGTCCATGGATCAAGATCTGAATGTTTGAGCCAAATCAAAGTTAATCTAGCCATTGGATCAAGCTCGAGAGGGTCTAAGTCATCCATTCAAAGATCAGGGCAATCTGAGCCACCCGATGTAGATCTGATAGATCCGAGCTGAGGTGGAGCAGATCCTAACCCTTGATCAAGATCTGGAAGGTTTGGTTCAGATCTGAAGAGATCCGACCATTGGATTGAGCAAGGAAGATCACAGCCGTCTAAATTCAAATTGGATTAGTTAAATCAAACATTCCCTCTTCCGCTCAGGGGGTCACATAGTCGCCAGATCGCAGTAGCCTAGCTTCCTTCTCTGCTCTTCAATTCTGCATCATTTTTCTTCATTGTTTCTTCTCAGATCGCGCGACCAAGACATCAGATCCATTTCTTCTCAAGGTTTTAAATCATCGCGGTAAGATTTCTGTTCAGTTTTTCTATCAAATTCTCGCAGCTGATAGAGTGCAGGAGAGGGTTTCGCCGGTGCTCTGCCCACTGTCGATTCTGACTGATCGTTGTTGTTTCTATCAAGCGGGTGCAATCGAAGCTTGTGGAGGGGTTCTCTGAAGGCTACCGAGAGTTTCCAAGCTCTATCGTCACTCAGCGTGTCAAGAAGGAGGAGATCGCGGGTGATTTCAGCTACTGACCGATCACGTGACCGGACAGAGATATCTCTGATCGGTCCTGTGACTGATCAGATGAGGACCTGATCGGTCGGTTGATCGATCAGGAAGACTAGTACAGAGCAAGTTGATCTAGGGAGCTTGCCTTCGATGGCTTTTGAGCCAAGAGGGTTTCAAGCTCATCCTTTGTGTGACGGCAAAGGGAAGTCTTGATTGGAAACTGATTTGATGTTCTAATTAGGATTATTTTGGTTTTAAACATGTATTTTTTCACATTGTTCTAATTTGTTCCTCTACACTTTAAGTCAAGTTTCAAGCAATGTTTCGATCTAGTTTTCAGTATCTTGCCATTAATTTCCTGCAATTAGCCTTCTGCAATTAGTTTCCTACAATTAATTCTTGAATTTCAATTCCATTGTTTGAAATCGTATTGCTTAGTTTCTTCCAATAGGTTAAGTTTAGTTCTTGCAATTTCCTAATTTGTTCTCTACTTTAGTTAAGCTCCTTTCTATTTCATATTGTCATTTCCTTATTGCCAAAAACCCCCATTTTATTAGAAAACCCAAATCATTAAACGACAAATAACTTTCAAGCTCGAGTTAAGCACTCACAACTAGTCCTTGGAAAAATACGACCTGAGGCCCCTATTCTACACTTTAACTTTGTTAGCCAAGGGTTTTCAGTTTATAAATATCTAAATTTGAGGCTCATTCGTGACACTAGTATTAGGCAACATCAATCTTCTATTGTATTCCTACCCTCTTCTTGGACTTCGTGTGGGCGACGATCTTCCAAGAAACGAAAGCCATCAAACAACACCTTCTTCCCTTTCTTGTCGCCGACAACCAAAAAGGTAGAAGCCACTGTTGGATCAGAGAAAACGATAGAGGGGGGGTGAATATCGTTATAAAATTTTCGGAGTCGAAGAGTAAATGCGCAGTGGAAAATCACATAATACACACCAACACCAATCGATTTTACTTGGTTCGGAGTCGCGGTTGGCTCCTACATCAAGGCCCACGGTCCTTGACCATTTACTTTGGGCAATTCTATATTTGATAAAGTTTTTATAAGATAATAGTACAGATATAGAATTGGAAATTTAAATCACAACACTTTCATAAATTGAAATTTTACCGACGCCCGAGGTGGATCAAATTCCGGAGCAGAGGATCGTCGTCGGCGCTGGAATCTTGAAATCGAACTTTGTGTAGGACCGGTGTCGTCAATAGAGGGGGGGGTGAATATCGACGTGATAAACTTTGTACAAGACTTTCGATCTTTCTAGACTCAGAGCGTTAGTGCAGCGGAAAATAAACAGAAAGAATAAAGGCAATACAAAGGACACGCGGGATTTATTTACTTGGTTCCCGACCCCCCTAGGTCAGTACGTCCAAGGCCTATGTACTCGACGTGAGTCCACTATTGGTCTCCTTTTCAGAATTTCCGAGGGGAGAAAACCCTTCTTACAGTTGATTTACAAGCAAAAGATAAGTAAATTGAATTGCAGAATGTAAATCGAACCAAAACAATTTATGTCGAAGCGTCTGCTGATCTGGACCTCCGAAGTGATGCGCACTTCCTCCTGGAGCATCCCGGACACAGAACTTCATCTTTAGTGTGTTGTCGTCGATCAGAATGCTCAGAATCACTTGGGAAGTTGTGTCTGAAGCAAAGGGGTCGAAGCCCCTTTTATAGGCTTCATACGGGCGCCTGTGATGACCGGGGCGCCCCTATCGGCTTGGTCAAACCTCATCCCTGCGCCGAACTCGCCGCAGCTGATAAGATCTCTGACCAGGGTGCCCCAGACCTCCTAGGCGCCTGAGTGAAGGCTTATCTGTGTTTCGAACTCGAAACAGCAAATACAACTTTCAACTTGGGCGCCCGTATCATCCCGGGCGCCTAACTGGAAGCCTATTCTGCTTACTTCACGAAACTGCCATTTTCCTCTTTGTCTTGGGCGACCCCATCATACTGGGCGCCTAGCTTCAAGGATTTCAACCCAACACTGGGTTTTAGCCTTTGATCTGGGTGCCCCTATCAATAGGGGCGCCTGGGTTGGATGCTTTCCAGCCTCTCGCCTGCTTTGTCTTTGGTTCTTGGTACCTACAAGATACACAAACACAAAACAAATATACATACAATATTAGCCTTAAGGACTTGGTTCAGACTTTGGATTTCCATGAAACCCTAGGTTAAATCGACGCAAGTTCCCACCCCCGAGAACGTGCCTTTCACCTACTTCATTCAGGAGACGGTTGCCACCCAGTCCTTCGGGTGGACTTTTGCTTAGCTTCCGATACTTCCGGATCTCGAGACGTCCGATCCCTGACCCGTCCCTACTTTTGTCCTTAGTCATTGCTCAGCTAAGTTGCTCAGTCCCTCGGACCAAGACTTCGTGCCCAAACGCTAAGTCCAGGACTTCGGTGTCCAACCCTCGGCCAGGTCTTCTTGCGCAATCCTCTACCAGGACTTCGGTGCCGAACCCTCGGGCAGGTCTTCTTGCCCAATCCTCGACCAGGACTTCGTCCCCACCTTCCGAGCAGGTCTTCGGTGCCCAGCCCTTTGCCAAGACTTAGTGCCCAATCCTCGATCAGGACTTAGTGCCCACCTTCCGAGCAGGTCTTCGGTGCTTAGCTTCACTCACCAGGTCTTAGTGCCTAGGTTAACTAGGACTTTTCTTCCACTTAGGTTACTCCTTCTTTGCTCACCCTCCCTTGTTCTATGTATCACTTACTTAAGTGTTTTGTCAAACATTAAAACACTTACAGGAGGACATTACTGATGCAACTTGCACTAACAATCTCCCCCTTTTTGATGTTTGACAATATCTTAAGTTAGATTGGCTGAAAGGGCAAAATTACTATCCTTGAGATCAAAATAAAAAATTGATATAAGTTTTGAAAATACATTTTGATCTTTGGGAGAAATTTATTTTCTAACATAAGCACACTCTCCCCTTTTTTGAAAAAAAATATTTTGATTTTCATTGAAAATTTTCTAACTTAAGCACACCTCTCCCCTTTTGTCATACATCAAAAATCACCAGAAATACGTGCGCCAACAATGAAAACACCTCTCCCCTTTTGTCTTTTTGAAAATACTTAGTATAAGTTTTTGAAAGCATAGCATAAAACTAAGTACTTAAGTATTTTGAACTCAGAAAACTTAAACAATATTGTTTTTAAAAATACCGTATTTTTGAGAAAAAAATACTATGAGCTTTGAAAGTTACAAATACTTTGAAAAATGATCTTTGAAATATGCAAGTACTTTTGAAAAAAATAGATTGAGAAAATCTAAGTACTTTTGTAACATATTATGCAATTTTTGACAATCTAAGTACTTTTAAAAAAATGAATTTTTGAAGACATAATATTTTACTTGACTTGGTTTATCTTCTAGTTTGACACAATCATAGGAATCATTGTTGACTACAAGGACATTTTCCTAAGTGTCCTGGAAAATTTTCCAAACTCAAGAAAAACATTATCTCAAATTGATTAATACCAAATGAATTTTTGAAAATAATAGTATTTTTTAAAAAATTATTAAAATGATAGTCTTTGAAAGGATAGTTATGTTTTCAAAAGGATTTGAAAATACTGCGCATGAAAACATTTGAATTATTCAATAATTCTTTTAATTTGACCTCCCCCTAAACTTGACCCAGTCCTAGAAAGCTTGTTGACCACAAGTAATCTTCCTCTGAGTCTTAAGGTTTGATTCAGATCAAAAGAATTATCTAACAATTTTCAAAATAAATAATTTAAAACTTGTCGAAAGTTTGACTCAGACTCCCCCTAAATCTGACACATCCTAGGAGTCCTTTTTAGATTATGAAGTGGACCTTCCTCTGTGTCTTTAGGGTTTATCAAAATCAAATGAACACCAATTTTCAGGAAGATAGATTTTGAAATCATAATTTGGAAAGCGGATCATTTTTAAAGTATAATCCTTTTTGAAATCATATGTGATAGAAATTAAGGCGCAGTTTTCGAAGAGTCTTTTCAAATAAAAATTTTAAAAGAGTGAAAATACTCCCCCTGTACCCAACACCGTTTGACTCTATCTAAGTGCCTTAAGGAACTTTAGTGTTGTCCTAAGAGGCTTGAGTCTAATTGTGTGAGTCAAACAATTTTTAAAAGGATATAATTTTTGAAAACATATCATATATAATCAATCAGACAAGCATGAATTTCATGAAAACATTATTATGTTGAATCACTATTTTGAAAATATATTTTTAAAAAAATATTCCAATATTTTGAAAAACAATTTTGAAAAATATTTTTCAATTGATTAGTCCTTAACATTTCACCCATTCTAGATGTCTCAATACAGCAAGCATGGTTGCCTTATGGGTATATTGTGAGATGCTTGAATCATTTTCTTTAATTTATTATTAAAACTAAGATTTAATTGAAACATGTGTTAGATTCAAATCTAGCAATAGTAAAGTAAATTTGATTTTCAGTAATTGGCTTCCAGGTCTTGGCGAGCACTAGCCTTCTTTGGCCGTAGCCTTATTGGATCATCAACCCTTTCCTTGACAAAGTCTTTTATAGAAAATTCATCTTCAAGTTACTTCTTGAAAGATTTTGGTCTAACTAGTTTGGGTCTTGGATCGGTAGCTTCGGCTAGTTCCGCCAAGATGACTTCCCTAACGTACTATCATCTCACCTCCACCCAATAATAGGTTGATCAAGTTTCAATTATTCTTTTTCCTATAACCGTTCTAATTTATGCATAAAATTAAATATGAATGACATGACATGTATTAAAGAAAATAGCAGATGCATGTCCATGGCATTAATGCATGATTCAAACAAGTCCAAAACATTTTAATTACATTTCTAAAGATGTATCAAATTCCCGATTTGATACATGTTGTGTGAACCCGCGAATATGTCAACCCACTTTGACATATTTAGTTTTATTAAATTTATTGTTGTACTTTGTGTAAGATTTTATTTAATTTGAGTTTAAGTTATTTACGAGTTAGAGTTAAAAAAAGATTACCTAAAGTTAAATAAATAACGGATTAATTAATATAAGAATTAATTTAAATTAATTAATCATTAATTAAAAATTAATTTGAATTTGAATTAAGATTTAATTAATTTGAATAAAATAAGATTTAATTTGAATTAATTTAAATTTAAATTAATTAAGATTTAATTGAATTTGATCTAATTTGAATTTGATTTTGAATTTAATTGAAGTTGATTTAATTTGAATTTAATTTGAAATTGAATTAATTTGAATTTAATTGAATTTGATTTAATTTGAATTTAATTTAATTTGAATTTAACTGAATTTGATTTAATTTGAATTTAATTAGATTTAATTAAGATTTAATTTATTTGAATTAATTTGAATTAGATTTAATTAAGTTATAATTTATTTGACTTAATTTGAATTAGATTTAATTTATTTGAATTAATTTGAATTAGATTTAATTAAGATTTAAATGAATTAATTTAAGTTTGAATTAATTTGAATTTGAATTAATTAACATTTAATTGAATTAATTTATGTTTGAGTTAATTACGATTTAATTAAATTAATTTAAGTTTGAATTAATTATGATTTAATTAAATTATTTTAAGTTTGATTTAATTATGGTTTAATTAAATTATTTTATGTTTGAATTAATTATGATTTATTTGAATTAATTTAAATTTGGATTAATTATGATTTAATTGAATTAACTTAAGTTTGAATTAATTATGATTTAATTGAATTAACTTATCTTTGAATTAATTATGATTTAATTAAATTAACTTAAGTTTGAATTAATTATGATTTAATTAAATTAATTTGATTTAAGTAAGATTTTCATTTAATTAAGATTTGAATAATTAAGGTTGAAATGATTAATTAATAGTTGTGGGTTTAAGTTCATCATTTTCATTATTTCAAAAATTTCTGCTTCATCCACTATTTCTTCTTTATCTATCTTTTCAAATTTTTCTAGCAATTCGAATTTGTTTGAACCTTTGTGAACTTTATTAACTATGGCCTTTGTCTTAGATAGTTCCATATCCTCCACATCCTCAAAATTATATCTTTTAGTATCCTCAATGTAGAAGGAGTAATTTGGGCCACTAGTTAAAGTTTTGTAATAATTTTCAAGATTATCTATAATTAAGTTATTATCTAGGAGAATTTCATCTTCAGAATTATCCTCAGAAATAATATTTTCAGAATTAACTTCTGGATTATCCTTAGGATTTTTAAATTCGAATTCGGAGTTATACAACAGATTTTCTAATTTGAATTCATAATTATCTAAAGGATTTTCAAATTTAAAATTATCCTTAGGATTTTTTAATTCAGACTTATCCTTAAGATTTTTGAATTCAGATTTATCCTTAATATTTTCAGAATTAATATCTGAATTATCCTTAAGATTTTCCAAATTAATTTCTGGAATATCTTCAATATTATCATATTTGAATTTAGAATTATTCTTAAGATTTTCTGAAATAACAGATTTAATTTCAGAATCAGAATTATTTTTAATATTGTCAGAATTAATTTCAGAAATCATTAAGTTGACATTAAGAATTAAATAATTGATTTCTGATATTTTAGCATTATTTGCTTTTTCTAACTGGTCATGCAAGATATTAACTTGACTATGCAATAATTCTAATTTATCAGAAAAATTAACTAACTTATCATAAGACAGTGCAGGAATTTGTAAAATTTTTGGAATGTAAATTCTGCATACGTGAAGCATCGTACGTGATCCTTGTTTTTTCGGACTCCTGGCGCTGGTGCCCCCTTTGCCGCCGGTGGTGTATACCGAGTTTTACGAGTAGTGCACTGATTTTTATAGTGCCCTCTCTCCCTGCACGTGAAGCATATAACATGGAATTTAAAATTTGACATCTAAAATAAAATATACCTGATTCACCCCTGGGCTCCCCCTCAACTCCTGGCGTCGTTGCTCCGTCAGCGGTTAGTCCAGTGTGTTGATGCAGTCTGATCCTGATTGTTGTTTTGATGTTGACACCGATTTTAGTTTAGGTTGATGATTATGATTAAGTCCTGATCGGGGATCAGGCAGGGTATGAGAAATCTTAGCTTGGAGGGCTAGGTATTGGAAAATCCTAACCTGGAGGGTTAGGTGTGAAAAATCCTAGCTTGGAGGGCTTGGTGTTGAAAAGTCCTAATTCGGAAGGGTTGGGTGAAAAGTCCTAGCTTGGAGGGCTAGGTGAAAAGTCCTAGCTTGGAGGGCTAGGTGAAAAGTCCTAACTTGGTGGGTTAGGTGAAAAGTCCCAACTTGGAGAGTTAGGTGAAAAAGTCCTGGCTTGGAGGGTCAGGTCCTAGCTTGGAGGGCTAGGTTTGGAAAAGTCCTAATCCGGAAGAGTTGGGTGAAAAGTCCTAGCTTGGAGGGCTAGGTGAAAAGTCCTAACTTGGAGGGTTAGGTGCAAAATCCCAACTTGGAGGGTTAGGTGAAAAATCCTTAGCTTGGAGGGCTAAGGTGGTTCGAGCCCCTGGATCGGTCTGGTGACCGATCAGAGAGTTGGCACGTTGCTCCTTCATGGATCGGTCTGGTGACCGATCCAGCGATGACTGATCGGTCTGGTGACCGATCAGGGAGTATGCGTTTCACCCATTGCTTTGCTCCTGATCGGTCTGGTGACCGATCAGGGAGCAAACAGTGAGGTTGAGTTCCCTTGCTGACCTGCTCCTGATCGGTCTGGTGACCGATCAGGATCACTGTGCAGATCATTCTGGAGAACGATCCAGCATCGCGGGTTCCTCTCTATGATCAATCAGGACGGAGCCTGATATGTCTGGTCATGACCTGATCGGTCGGGTGACCGATCAGGAGGCTCCATGATTGGTCCGGTGACCGATCAGGAGGTTTGGACTGCGAAGATCAGAAATCGCCCGATAAAGGGGTGGATCGGTCTGGTGATCGATCCACAACCTGGGATCGGTCTGGTGATCGATCCAGGAGAGTCCCAAAGAAATCGCGATTTCTAATTGAGCGTTGGGGACCGATCAGGATGGAGCCTGATCGGTCTAGACCCAACCTGATCGGTCTGGTGACCGATCAGCTCTGATCGGTCCGGTGACCGATCACTTTAATTCAAAATGCACTGTCAGACGCTCTGATCGCATCTCAACGTATCCGATTCTCTGCGCTTAACATCTGATATATGATTTGTAGTGTGATATGCTGCTCTAACACACTGATTAAGTTGCAGGTGACAGGGAAGGATTCAAACACTCAAGGAGAGTCAATGGTGGCCTTTCCTTGGAGCAGGTTTGTCCGTTTTCCATCTCAGGTTGCAACGGCTGGAGCTGCAGACTGGAGCTGCTGACTGGAGCTTGGCTGAGGGAGGCTCAGGAAGTCCAGGGAGAGCTCAGTGGTAGCTGGCGTTGGCAGGGAAGCAGCTGGAGGCTGCAGGAGATTGTGTCACTTGATGCTGAGTGGAGAAACAAAAGGGCAGAAGAAAGCTTCTTTGAAGCAGAGTTCGCGAACTGAGTTCTTGCTGCGCCTTTGTTTTCTCCACAACTTGCTTGCGTGTTCTGAAGTTTCATCACCTTGAGCAAGCTACTGCAATCTTGAAGCAACCATTCATTACTTGAGCGCTAGAAGGAAGGAACAAGAACCTCCGAGTCCAACAACGAGAAGACATGAGGAGAAGGATCTTGCGTGATATCATCGCTGGGTGGAGCTCTGAGGGAGCTTGCTGTGTTCTTGTCTTTGCTAAGTGCTAAGTAAGATCTTTTTTTGTGTTTCATTGTGCTTAAACCTATATCTATGATTGAAACGCTGTGGAGAGGTTTCTCCACCGAGAAGGAGGTTGCTTTCTATCCGGTGTTAACCGGGGCTTGATCTGCCGACGATCAAGGGATTGCCCACCTTAAGGGCACGCCAAGAAGTAGGGGCAAGTTATCCGCGAACCTTGTAAACCCTCCTTGTTAGCGATCTTGCTAGTTGTGTTTGTTTTGCCTTCATTTTTTGTTTTTGTTTTCTGCACTTCTTTGTTTCCATTGATTCTTCCGCTGTGCTACTGATAAGTTTGAGTGCAGAATTCGATAAGTGCCTAAAGTCCAAGTGTTTGGCTATATTCACCCCCCCCCACCCCTCTCTATCCATCCGAGTTCCAACACGGTGAAGAGCGGCCTAGCTCTGATACCAATTGTAGGATCGGTGCTGTCGATAGAGGGGGCGTGAATATCGACCGTGAAAATTCTCGCGGAAATCTTCATAAAACTTTCTAACTATTTTCTAGACTCAGAGCGTTAGTGCAGCGGAAAATAAACAGAAAGAATAAAGGCAATATAAAGGACACGCGGGATTTATTTACTTGGTTCCCGACCCCCCTGGGTCAGTACGTCCAAGGCCTATGTACTCGGCGTGAGTCCACTATTGGTCTTCTTTCCAAATTTTCCGAAGGCGGAGAATACCCGTCTTACAGTTGATTTACAAGCAAAAGATAAGTAAATTGAATTGCAGAATGTAAATCGAACCAAAACAATATATGTCGAGGCGTCTGCTGATCTGGACCTCCGAAGTGTTGCGCACTTCCTCCTGGAGCCTCCCGGACATAGAACTTCATCTTTAACACATTGTCGTCGGTCAGAATGCTCAGAATCACTCTTGGAAGTTGTGTCTGAAGCAGAGAGGTCGAAGCCCCTTTTATAGGCTTCATACGGGCGCCTGTGATCACCGGGGCGCCCCTATCGGCTTGGTCAAACCTCATCCCTGCGCCGAACTCGCCGCAGTTGATAAGATCTTTGACCAAGGCGCCCCAAACCTCCAAGGCGCCTGAGTGAAGGCTTATCTGTGTTTCAAACTCGAAACAGCAAATACAGCTTTCAACTTTGGCACCCGTATCATCTCGGGCGCCTAACTGGAAGCCTATTCTGCTTACTTCACAAAACTGCCATTTTCCTCTATGGCTTGGGCGCCCCCATCATACTGGGCACCTGGCTTCAAGGCTTTCAACCCAACACTGGGTTTTAGCCTTTGATCTGGGCGCCCCCATCAATAGGGCCGCCTGGGTTGGCTGCTTTCCAGCCTCTCGCCTGCTTTGTCTCTAGTTCTTGGTACCTGCAAGATACACAGACACAAAGCAAATATACATACAATATTAGCCTTAAGGACTTGGTTCAGACTTCGTATTTCCACGAAACCCTAGGTCGAACCGACGCAAGTTCCCACCCCTGAGAGCGCGCCTTTCACCTACTCCATTCAGGAGACGGTTGCCACCTAGTCCTTCGGGTGGACTTTTGCTTAGCTTCCGATACTTCCGGATCTCGAGACGTCCGAACCCTGGCCCGTCTCTAATTCTGTCCTTAGTCATCGCTCAGCTATGTTGCTCAGTCCCTCGGACCAAGACTTCGTGCCCCAACCCTCGGCCAGGTCTTCTTGCCCAGTCCTCGACCAGGACTTCGATGCCCAACCCTTGGCTAGGTCTTCTTGCCCAATCCTCGACCAGTACTTCGTGCCCACCTTCCAAGCAGGTCTTCAGTGCCCAGCCCTTTGCCAGGACTTAGTGCCCAATCCTCGATCAGGACTTAGTGCCCACCTTCCGAGCAGGTCTTCGGTGCCCGGCTTCACTCACCAGGTCATAGTGCCTAGGTTAACTAGGACTTTTCTTCCACTTAGGTTACTCCTTCTTTGCTCACCCTCCCTTGTTCTATGTATCACTGACTTAAGTGTATTGTCAAACATTAAAACACTTACAGGAGGACATCACTGATGTAACTTGCACCAACACTTTGCCGGGGCACAGCGCTTGAGCGTAAGTGTCTGGAGAGTTGAGAGAAATGGATGTCGAATCCTTGGGGGTGCACCCCCTTTTATAGCACCCATACGGGTGCCTGAGTCGATGGGGGCTTGACAGGCCCAAACTATGTGTCACGAAAGTAGGTCTCAAATTTAACTGTATATGAAATGCTGAAAACCCTTTTTACAATCAAAATCTGAAAATGTAATATAGGGGCCACTGGTCGTATTTTTCTCGGGGCTAGTTGTCGTGTTTGATTCAAACTTGTATTTGTGTCGTTTATGTGTTTTTGGGTTTCATGTGAATAATTCGGGTTTTGTGGTTGTTCGTAATTTAGAAATGGAATTGCAAGAAGAAAAAGAAAGGAAAACTACACAAATGAATTAAGGGGTAGATTGCAAGTAATAGCTCAATCAAAGGGAAATCGAATCAATCTAAGGAGCTAAATTGAAACTAAAAGGGAACACAATGGATAATAAATGCAATTTTATTTCTGAGCAATTGAATGAGTTCAATGATGGCAGGTTTCGAAACAAACAAGCTCAACACAACTCAATTCCTAAACAGTTTGGCACGCAAGAATGAAACCCTTGTGCCGAAAGCTGAAATTTTTGTGCCAACTTGTGTTTGAAACATGCCAAAACAAGGACTACCAATTCTGGAATGAGACTAATCGGGATCATCTTTGAAAGTCGAACTAAAGGTAACTGATACGCAAAGATGGAGGAAGGAAATTCAGAAGCAATTGGAAGAGCAACTAAGAAATGGCTAAAGCAGAATTTGCAAGTGCAGAATTTCAGAATTCCTGATCAGAATTCGAAATAGATTATCTAGTGGTAATGCAAAACAAATTGAGCAACTAAGTACACTGCTTGACACTAGCTTAAGGAGTAATAAACCTAGTGATTTCTGAATTTGACTAACAAATCAAACGCAAACTGCATGCAAGGGGAAGAAAATTCAGATTCGAAATTGGCAGTGCAAATAAACATGTGCAGAGATTAATCTACAAACCAAATTCAAATTGAATGCAATTGGTAGGAACTCTAAAGCAATGATTCACCAACCGAGGGCCTTTTGAAGTGCTGAAATTCTACAATGCAGAAACACAAAGTTAAAATGTAGAAACATGATGGAAAATTCAGAAACAACTTGGCACGTTAGCTGGAATTGGCACACAACAAACTAAACACAATTGAACTGAAAATTTAACTCAATCTAGCACTAAACAAGTTCCTAACTTACTGAAATTGAAGATTAAAATCCTAATTAAGCTAAACAATTCAGAAAACTAAATCTAAGCAGCTGATCTAATTGCAGAAAAACAGAACAGATTCGGCAGATATTAAAATTACAACTAAACAATGAAAATTTATGATCTAAACTACTCCTCGACCCTTCTTGAGCTCAGAATCTTCTTGGTTGTCAATCAAGAGCTGGCTTCGAACCCCTAGGCTCAGCAAATCAGTGGAAGAACAACTTCAATCCATAAAATCTGCTCAAACTGCTTCAACTGGGAAATTCCAATCCGAGCCCTTTAATCTCAACTTGCCAAGCTGCGATGAAGATTTGGAGACGACCTGAGCTCACTTGAGAACCCCTACAAGAGGCTCAGGTGATCTTAATTTGCGTGTAGCTGAGATTCAAGCTCCCGGACCACAGAGACTGCGAAACCCTCAACAAGCTCTGTCCGGATGAAGTTTGAGTTGAATTTCAGATCGAGATTGCCTCCCAAGGATCCAGATGATGAGTTTCAATAGGAATCGAGGTGGTCGCGCCTTAGATTGAAGAAGAAATGAAGAAATGAGGAAGAACACAAAGAACTGAGGCTTTGCGGCGAAGAAGCGACAACGGCTGAAGGCAGGGAAATTTTCCTTAAGTAATTAGCAATGGACGGTCCAGATTGATCTGCTTCAATCCAACGGTTGATCTTGGTCTGATTTGAGCCAAACTTTGATGATGATGATCTGAGGTCAGGATCTGCCTTGTGGTAGCTCGGATCCT
This sequence comes from Boesenbergia rotunda, assembly GCA_024364735.1. Classification (NCBI taxonomy): domain Eukaryota; kingdom Viridiplantae; phylum Streptophyta; class Magnoliopsida; order Zingiberales; family Zingiberaceae; genus Boesenbergia; species Boesenbergia rotunda. Next base: position 634,282 of record JAGFNQ010000903.1, read on the forward strand.
CCAGATATGCAACGGATGGTCCAGATCAACCTAATCTTTGAATGGATGATCAAGAGCCCTCCAATCTTGATCCAACGGTTGATTGATCTCTGATTGTGATGAAACCTTCAGATCTTGATCAGGGTGCTTAATCAACCCTAGCCCTAGCTCAGATTGCTTCAGATCATCCCGGATGGCTCAGATCTAGTCGCTTTTGAATCGAACGGCCCAGATTTAATCGTAATCTTGATAATCTGATCCGGGTCACTTCCGACTCGAGTTTGACCCAATATGCCCTAGGTCCATGAACCTTTTATGCCTACAAAAATAAATCAAGAATTTAGTGGCCAATTAACTCAAATATGTGTAATTTTGCAATTAAGTCCAAAATATGAATAAGTTCTAAAACCTAGGGCAATTTCACAATTTTGGCAATAAAAACATAGGTCAAACATGGATTTTAACAGCTCAAATAATCAATAAAATAGTATTTATCAGGGCTCCTAACACGTGGCCTTCCCTGCGTGAATTCTTATCCGCTGGCTCGGTCAGCGCTTATCCATCTCCTCTTGGGCGCCTGAGCTGATGGGGGCGCCCGTGACCTCACGGGCGCCTGATCTACCTTGGTCCAGAGGCTTCGCTACTGTGGTTGGTGTTCTGCCTTCACACTGGGGCACCCGTATCCTTACGGGCGCCCGAGTCCATCCGGGCGCCTAGCCCTAGTGAGGCACCTCACTTGCAGAAGACCAGTCCTTCGATCCTGCAACAAAGGTTAGTACCAAAACAGGCAGTGTATTAATCACATTTTGTTTCCTCCCCCTAAAAGATTCTTCCCCTGAGTTTTTCAAACATAAGTGGGGTTTTTGAAAATGCTTTCTAAGTTCTTGACTAAACAATTTCAAAAGGTTTTCGAGTTTAACCACATAGAAAATTTTCCAAAACAATATTGAGTTTTAATACTTAGAAAATTTTTCAAAATAAATTTTGAGTTTTAACACTTAGAAAACTTTCCAAAATAAATTTTGAGTTTTAACACTTAGAAAATTTTCAAAATAAATTTTGAGTTTTAACACTTAGAAAACTTTCCAAAAAGAATTTTGAGTTTTAACACTTATAAAACTTTCAAAATAAATTTTGAGTTTTAACACTTAGAAAATTTTCCAAAATAAATTTTGAGTTTTAACATTTAGAAAATTTTCCAAAATAAATTTTGAGTTTTAACACTTAGAAAATTTTCCAAAATAAATTTTGAGTTAAGCACTTAAAAAATTTTCAAAATAAATTTTGAGTTAAGCACTTAGAAAATATTCAAAATAAATTTTAAGTTAAGCACTTTGAAAATTTTCAAAATAAATTTTGAAATGCTTCATATTTGAAAACAAGTATTTTCGTTACTTTACTTTTTGAAAAAGGAGATAAAAGTTTTTAAAAATATTTTAATTTAGAAAATTTTAAAATTAAAAAAAAACTTCTTTTCTCTCCTTTCCAATCTCTCCCCCTTTGCCATATATCAAAAAAAATTATAGCAAGAAAAATTGAGTAAAGAAAGTAAAGTACTGTATTGAACCAATTCTAAGCATAATCTAGACTAAATCAATTTAAATTCTTCTCTTTCGGGTCCTGTCTAACCCAGTTAGCTACTTACTAACTGTTATAAATAGTAGCTTTCTCTAGGGTCAGTCAAGTTAAGTGATCTGATCAAGTTAGATTTTCTAAGCTTGACACTTAACCTGATTACTGTTCAATTGATATTTATTGCCCCAATTACTGCAGATGCACTAACTTAAAGCATCTTGAATCAAGGCATAGACCTAAGCATCTCAACCCAATCTAGATTGTCAATCAAAAGTACCCTAAGGTACTTGTGAGATGCTGGCTTCTAGATCTATAGGTGCATGCAGTTCTAGGGTTAGGGCCTAAGCTAAGTCTATTTACGAAAAAACCCTAGTTTTGAAGGGGACAAGTTTTTGAAAAAAAACTAAGTCAGAAAATTATTTTTAATTTCAAGACTTTTAAAAACATTAATTAAATAACAGATAAGAAATAAAATAGTTTTTGAAAAAAACATATGTAGAGTAGTCCTATTCTACTAAGCATAACATAAACTCATAAAGTATCTGACTTAGCATACTAATGGCAAGTAGTCAATAAGTAAATCTGGAAAATGCATAAGAGTCATCTGGTCAATAGTGGGACCAGCAAAGTCAAACCATAGTGTGATACAAGTCAACCCTACTCAGTAGGGATAGTCAAACAGTCTACAATACACTGAGATAGCTAAAAATGATCTAAGAAGAAGGGCCAGGAGGGTCAAATGGGCCAGGCTACCAAGATCAAAACAACGACATCATTTCATTGTATCGTGTGTCGTTTGTCTCTCGATCAGCTCGAAGGGTATCCATGTGCTCAATATGACGGGCCTCATTTGCCTGATGTTTGATAAATGCTATTTTATTGATTATTTTAGTTGCTAAAATCCAAGTTTGACCCATATTTTACTTGCTTAATTGTGAATTTACCCTAGGTTCTAGGACTTGTTTTTATTTTGGACTTAATTGCAAATCTTTACATATTTAAATTATTTTGCCACTAAATTTTTGAACTATTTTTGTAGACATGAAAGGATCATGGACCAGGGCACGCTGGGTCAAACTTGAGTCGGAAGTGGACCCGGATCGAGTGATCAAGCTTTAAACAAATCTGGGTCGTCCGATTCAAAAGCGGCTAGATCTAAGCCATCTGGGACCATCTGAAGCAATCCAAGCTAGGGTTAGGGTTGATCAAGCATTGAGGCCAAGATCTGAGACATTCATCCAAATCAAAGATCATTCAACCGTTGGATCAAGCTCAGAGGGCTCTAGAATGTCCATTCAAAGATTAGGTTGATCTGGGCCATCCGTTACAAATTTGGAGAATCCGAGCTACTGGGAGGCAGATCCTGACCCTTGATCAACATCTGAAAAGTTTGGGCCAGATCGGATGAAGATCAGCCGTTGGATTGAGTTAAAGAAATCTGGGTCGTCCATTGCTAAGTATTTAATCAAAAATTTCCCACAGGGCACAGTGTCGCATCTTCGCCGTTTCCTTCATTTTTCTTCGCGTTCTTCAGCAGTTCTTTGAGTTTTTCTTCAATTTCTTCATTTAAGGGGCGCGACCACCTCAATTACTTAATTAGATCGAGTGCTAGATCCTTGGGAAGTTGTTGCCATGAAGTTTCCAGCTCCGAATTGGCCAAGAACAGAGCCGAGAGAGGGTTTCTTCGGTTCTGCCATTGATTGCCATGATCTTAGTTTTGTTCCATCCTTCATCCATCTGAGCCATCTGGAGGGGTTCTCTGGAGAGCTCAGATCATCCCCAACCCATCAGCGCAAGTGGACAAGGCTGGATTGAGGAGATCGAATGGAATTTCAGCTTGGATCAAAGTGGAAGCTGGATTGATTCGCAAAGACTGTTTCTCCATTGATTTGTTGAGCTTAGGGGTTCGAGGCTAACCCTTGTGTGACGAGCAAGGAGTTCTTGAGCTAAGGGAGTGATTGAGGCTTAGATTTCTTATTGCATTTCGGTTTCTAGCTGTAACTTCAATTTTTGCGTACCATTTACAGTTTCTGAATTTCTGTATCAGCTGTTTGGTTTTATTTTCTGAATCATTTCTGCCTTAAGTAGTGTTTCAATTATGCAAGTGATTAGTTAAGTTGTTTGTGTAGTGAGCAATTGCAATTAGTTTAGTTTGCTTTGCATTAGTTTCATTACTGCTGTTTTGTTCAGTTTTTCCCATTGCGTATCAGCCCTGTTCCTGCAATTTAATTCTTGTCTTTAGTTACTTAAGTTTGTGTCGAGCGAGTTCTAGTTTTTCTTCTGAATTCACTTTGAAGTTTGTTTCATTTACATAGTTATCGAATTCAATTTCTGCATTTGGTTTAATTAGCTACGTATCAACTCTAATTTCTGCTTCTCAGCTCTTTATTATGCGTATCAAATTCCATCCAGCAGGTTTAAGTCATTGATTCTGAATTTTGTGATAAGTGCACATAAGTCCTTCTAATCCTTTCCAAACATGGATTGTGAGAACTTGATCTTAGTTGCTTGTGAGTTTCTGAACTCAGTGTATTTCCCTGTTTTTAGTTTTCAGTTCTGCACGTGATATGTTCCTGAGCATCAGTTCCTTGTATCGATGAATTGTTTCTGAATTCATGTCAATCAAATACTAACTCCTCTGAATTTCACATAAAAACTAGAATTGTGCCCTCGATTCCAATCAGCTGAGTAGTTTTGCATTTGGTGGTTGCTTTCACTTCAGAATTATGTTCTCAGCTTGTCTGAATTTCTGCATTGGATTTCTGAAGCTTCCATTCATTACTGTCTTCAACTTGTTTCTGAATTAGTATCAATGTTTGCGTATCAATTTTCTTGTTGCGCATAAGTTTTTATAACCTTGCAGAGTGTTGGATTATTTCTGAATTCATTTAAGCAGTATCAAGTGAACTTGACAGTTTCCATTTGCATTCGGTTTGTTCTTGGACTGTGATCTCCAATTCTGCACATCATCTTGGGAATCTGAATTGCAGCTTTACATTCAATTATTTTTGAATTTGCATATGATTTGTTTGCTTCAATTTCGTTTGCTTTACATCAGCTTATAGTGTTGCATTTAGCATCATTTTCAGCACATCAGTTTTTCTTGTTTACATGCCAAGTTGTTTTAATTTCTCCACTTTGTATCAAGAAAAGTTTTGGCAGTGATTTGTACCAAATTAAGTGCAATTTTCAATGTGCTAGTGAGCTGAAAATCAGTTTGTTTCATTTATGGTTTGTGTCTGAATTTCAACTTTCATTTCGACATTAGTATTTAGTTTCAATTCTTCAATTAGGTTTTAAGAGTTGGGCTTTAATTCCAATCGAAAATTCAGCTATGGTTTTGACTCACCTTGCTTAGCATTTGGTTGCTTTTGATATCAGTTTGAGTTCCTGAATTTTGCAAAGTTGCATTGGTTTTGATTCGGTTTCCCTTTGATTGAGTTATCACTTGCTATCGCTTGTTTAGTTCATGAGTTAAGTTTCCTAAATTTTCCTTGCGATTTCATGTCTGATTACATCAAACCCAAGTTTTATTTGAAACCCAAAAGCATTTAACGACACATAAACTCGAGTTTAAATCAAACAACCTCAACTAGCCCTAGGAAAAATACGACCTATGGCCCCTTTACTACGTTTTCATCTTTGATTGTAAAAAGGGTTTCCAGCTTACACATATCTAAATTTTGAGACCCACATTTGTGACACCTAGTTAGGGTCCATCAATGTTCGGTGTGAAGAATATCCAAGTATTGAGTGTGGTAGCCCTCGTTCACATTGTGTTCATTCTGTAGGGCCTCCAGACTCTGCGTGACGAGCCTCCATCTCCTCCCTGAGGTTGTGCATCGCCGTCTGCAGTTGTGTAATGCGTTGATCGGTGGTCAGTGGTGGAGGCTCCTATAGGTGCTCGTTGATCTCAGCTGCGAGCTCGGCTACGTCCACCTCCACTTCCTCGTCGAAGTCATCCTACCGTCTAGCCCTCTCTCGTCTCCATGATAGGACCCCGGTGGCCGATAGGTCTATCCCCACTAAAGAGAAGTTTCTAAACCCTATTTCATCGAACTCAGTCATCGAGATAATCTCCCCAGTAGTGATGTCGCGACCATGGTGGTGAAGAAGGGCGATGATAACATGGCAGTAGGGCGTACGTACTCGATCGTGAGTCGATACGCTCGATGCGTAAATGATGGTGTGGAATATGTGGAGACCTATATCGATATCTAATTGATGAATCATGGTGTAGAGTAAAAAGGTGTGAAACGGTCACATGGTCGCGACATCTCGGGTGGTGAGTGGGAGTACACAATGAACTATGACTCGGTATAGGGCATAATCCTGGACTCGGAGGTCAATGGACTGAAATCGCCGTGCCAGCGGGTTTCGAACGTCTCCAAAGAAATAGGAGTAAAGAGTGTCTAGAGTGATGTGCGAATAGGGGGGTGTGAAGGGAGGATCGGCTGGAGGATAACAAGAAAAGGTAGACTGCGAAGGTCGTAATCCGAGAAACCGATTAAACAAAGTTGGAGAAATGGTTAGGGGAGTGCCTTGTACGGTGGTAGAGTAGAGCAGGTCATCAATTTTGACTAAGTTATTGTAAAATTCTGCACACAGAGTCGAGTTTACAAGATGTGTGCAGAAGACTAGATGATCTAGTTGATAAAAGTTGATCGCGTCCATTGCTAAGGGGCAGGATTGGTAAAGAATTGCCTATTTAGAAAGCTAATCTTCATAGGCTTATAGGTTGTTTGGGCAAACTTGTTAAACAATTCCAAGTTGGGGAACCTTGGATCGGGGCTAGGTTCGGCCACAGGGTTAGGTTGAGAGACTCGACGTTTTCTAAATATGTAAAAGAAAATAGTGCATTTAATAAGCGAAATAAAAGGAAATTACTTGAAAATGCATAATAAAATTGATACCGGGGCGGCATTTTCGAAGTGGAGCATTTGAAGACGAGGAAGGAGCGTCCGGGTGCCTTGGAAAGAAGAGAAGTGAAAGAGGATTTTGGTTTTGGTGTGGTGAAAGAAGGGGGAGCCATGCTCCTTATATAGTGTCATACGGGCGCCCGTGAAGAGTTGGGCGCTCGTGTTCATTGGGGTGCCCGTAAGGTCACAGGTGCCCGAGTCAGCAGACAGCTTTTGGCATACTTGACTACCTCGGATGAAGATAAAGATTTAGGCGCCCGATAGGTCATGAGCGCCCGGGTCAGGAGTGTCGGGTTTGATAGCTTTAGCTGTCTTGGTCGAAGATAAAGTCGGGGGCCCAACAGGTCACAGGCGCCCGTGTTGACCGGGGTTTGACTATTGAGCAGTTTGACTGTTTTGACCTAGTTTGACTCTTTTGACCAACTAACAAATAAATCCATTAAGCTCTAAATTGCATGATTCATTGTTTTTACTTGACAAAAGTACAAAACCAGATGAATTTGAGTTAAGTTAGGCCCTAACCATCTCACCCAGTCTATAGTTATCAATCACGTTAACCTTATAGGTTTTGTGAGACAGGTTTTTGTTGAGGCAATCGACCCTTAAATGATTGGAAGATCATGGTTTTGATGTGTGGGCGAATAGGTTTAAAGTTAGAGTGTTATATTGTGTTTGATGTGTGTGATTGAGTTTGCAGGACTTGGAGAATCACACTTGGTGGACATATCCGAGGGACGAGAGCCGAGGGAGGAGAGCTCCAAGGGCAAGCCGGGAAGTGGACTTCAAGGGCACATATGAAGGGTGGCATGGAGGCAAGCCAAGGGAAGGCTTGCGTGCGCATCCGAGGGATGATAGCCAGAGGAAGAGGACTTCAAGGGGCGAACCAAGGGAGCAGACCTGAAGGCACACGCGAAGGAGAAGGTCCGGAGTGGCTAGAGCTGAACTGGAGTCAGGCATCGACTGGCCATTGGCAGTCGACTGCTAAAACCACAGAAAGTTCGCAGCCTCGGACCAGTCGACTGGCCCTGGGGCAGTCGACTGGTATACCCCGAAACTAGCCGTTGGCTAGCCGTTGGCTAGCAATCAATGCTGGGTCAGTCGACTGCCCTTGGGGCAGTCGACTGGTACGGGGCTGGACAGACTGCGAGTCTGTCCTTTTCACCTATAAAAGGAGCTCCTCGTTACACGTGCACGGTACGATTCCATACAGTAACGAAGTGCTGCCCAACTGGAAAGTGTTCTTGCTTCCTCTCACTCATTCTACTCTATTCTGTAAAGAGGAAGATCGCCGTTGTAAAGGTTTCTCCACCTAAAGGAGGTTTTCATAGTGAAAGTGGTGCTCGCGGCGTGGATCCTTGGATTAGTCACCCATCTGGGTGGATACCAAGTAAAATATTCTTGTTAGCATTGTTTAATTTCCTTTACATATTATTTCCGCTGCGCTAACAACTCTGTAGAGATCAAAACGATCCGAGAAAGTGCATTCACCCCCCCCCTCTGCACGCCTAAACGATCCTTCAGTTGGTATCAGAGCCGGTGCGTTTCGGAAGATCTAACAGTCAACCGGAGCAATTGTAATGGCGTTTCAAGAGGGATACTCCACTGCACGACCACCATTCTTCGACGGGAACGACTTCGCGTACTGGAAAGGTAGGATGCAATACTACCTCATGAATGATATTGAAACTTGGATAAGTGTTGCAGATGGCTTCGAGGCGCCCGTCGATGAAAGAGGAGACCCAACACCTATGAGATCATGGTCTAAGGAGGTGATGAAGAGGGCGCAATCAAATGCCAAGGCCACCACCACATTGCAATGCGGGCTCTCGAAGGAGCAACTGAACAAGGTGGGGTCGTTCAAGAGCGCCAAAGAACTATGGGACAAGTTAGTTGAACTGAACGAGGGGTCAAACGAGTCCAGAAGAGCAAAGAAGGACTTGTTGGTGGCCCAACTGCAATCCTTTCCATGAAGAGCAACGAGACCGTCAGCCAGCTGCATGGAAGGGTAAAGGAAGTGATAAACGAGCTCCATGTGATTGGAGAGAAAATAGAAATCGGGACATGGTCAGGTATGTTTTACAAGCCTTCCCGAGAACCACCCTGTGGGCATCCATGGTTGATGCTTACAAGGTATCGAGGGACTTATCTTTAGTCAAATTAGACGATCTATTTTGTGAATTTGAACTGCACGAGCAAGCTAACATTTCGGCCAAAGAGAAAGGTATTGCTTTTGTTGCAGAAAAGGAGAAGAAGAGGAGGAAGGAGAAGAAGAAGGTGATCTACTCATCGTCATCGGACTCAGAGGAGTCAAGCGCCTCTATGGATAGTGACCAAGAGGCCTTCATGGTAAGGAAATTTCGTAAAGCATTTAAAAGTTTTTCTAACAAGTCATATGCTAGGAAAGGGGCCAAAGGTAAGGGTAAGGCCAAGGACATCATATGCTACAACTGTCACCAAGAAGGACATATGAAGAACGAGTGTCCCCAGTTGAAGAAAAGGGATGATAAGAAGGAAGAGAAGAAGAAGAGTGACAAGAAGAAGTCAAAGGGAAAGGAAAAGAGTACCACGAACCTCAAGGCAACTTGGGACGATCCCTCATCCTCAGAAGAAGAAGAAGAGCAAGTCTCCCACTTCGCTCTTATGGCACAAGATGACTCAGACTCATCGGATGATGAACGAAGCTCAAGCAGTGAAGATGAGAGCTCCTCCACTTCATCATCAGAGTCAGAAGCGTCGGTAAGTGAGGTATACCACTTACCTTCCTCTACTTTAGTGAAAATAATTTCTAGCACGAACATGGACTTAGCTAAGGCTAGAGGTAAAGTTAAGGATCTCAAAGAACAAATTGTCATGCTTAGAATAGAAGCTATTAAACTTAAAGATTTGCATGCTAGTTCTACTTCTTCACATGTTTCACACCTTGAAAATGAAAATAGGGAATTAAGGAAACAGGTAGATGACCTCACGAAGGCCCTTAGGAAATTCCAAGTAGGATCTAGTAACCTATATATGATCATAAACAGTCAAAGGGTTGTATACAACAAGACTGGGTTGAGCTATAGGCCTAAGACCAAGGAGGTAGCTTTTGTTTCACTCACCGGTAGGATTGGTGCATCTAGGAGACTAGGGGCTAAGGGAACCACTAAGAAGGCATGGGTACCTAAGAAATTTCTAAATGATGTTTATGGATAAAAAATATGGGTATCAAAAGAGTATGTTTTCCGTGTTGTCTAGGTAAAGGTGAAGGAGGCCCCAACTTTGTGGATAGTAGATAGTGGATGCTCAAGACACATGACCGGGGATGTGAGCAAATTCACCACTATTAGCTATCTAAGAGAAGGGACGGTCTCCTTTGAGAATAGTGGAAAGTTGAGGATCATTGGTAGGGGCAAAATTGAGGTATCTCCCACTATTTCGATTCATAAGGTACTTTTAATCAAAGATATGAAGTTTAATTTATTAAGTGTGAGTCAACTATGTGATGCCAAGTTTTAGAGTAGAATTTCATGCTAAGAAATGTGTAATAAGGCAAAGTAATTCAAATACTATCATATTAGAAGGGTTTAGAGAGGCAAATTTATATTATCTTGATCTATCTTATGCTACTAACAATGTTGTTAAGTGTCTCATGTCTAAAGAAGAAGAAGGGTGGTTGTGGCACCGGAGACTTGGACATGTCAACATGAGGAGCATTGCAAGAGTGGCCAAGGAAGAGCTGGTGAAGGGGCTCCCAATGATCAAGTATGAGAAGACCAAGTTGTGTGATGCATGCCAAGAGGGTAAGCAATCAAAAGCATCACACAAAGGTAAAACTCTAATCACCACTTCCTTACCTTTAGAACTTTTGCATATAGATTTGTTTGATTGCCATAGTACTCCATCACTTGTAGGGAGTAAGTATTGCCTAGTGATAGTAGATGACTTTTCTAGGTTCACATGGGTCTACTTCTTGAAACATAAGGATGATACCCTAGATATCTTTATAGGTTTTAGTAAAAGGGTAGAAAACGAAAAGAATACCAAAATAAACCGAATTAGGAGTGACCATGGTGGGGAGTTCCAAAACGCTAATTTCACACAATTTTGTGTTGAAAATGGGTACAAGCATGAGTTTTCATGCCCAAGGACTCCTCAACAAAATGGGTAGTTGAGAGGAAAACCGAGCCCTACAAGAAGCTGCTAGGACTATGCTTAATGCATATTCTCTTCCTAGCTATTTTTGGGCCGAAGCGGTTAACACCGCTTGTTATATCCAAAATCGGGTGTTGGTACATAGGTTTTTAGGAAAAACACCCTTTGAACTGTGGAATGGAAGGGTACCACAAGTCCATTATTTTAGAGTCTTTGGATGTAAAGTCTACATCTTAAACACCAAAGATGACCTAAGGAAATTTGAGTCAAAAGCCGATGAAGGAATTCTAGTAGGGTACTCATTGACTAGTAGGGGTTATAGAGTGTACAACAAGAGGACAAAAGTGATTGAGGAGTCCTCAAATGTCAAATTTGATGAAACCACTAGTACCTACCCTAGAAAGGCTTCTATTGATAAGGATATAGAAGAGGTCCAACCCCTTGCCCAAAGAATCCAAGACCTACATTTGGAGGGCAATGATCAAGGGGGAGTAAGAAGTACCCTAGAGGATGAGGAAGAAGGAGTAAATGAACCTACAACCTCTAGACCCTTGAGACATCACCATGATCATCCTATTGACCAAATTGTGGGTGATGTCACTCAAGGAGTAAGGACTAGGTCCTACTTTAGGGATCAAACTAGTCAAATAGCTCTAATCTCCCAATTAGAACCTAAGTCCATTGATGAAGCATTGGGAGATGTTGATTGGGTTTTAGCTATGCAAGAAGAGCTAAATCAATTTGAGAGGAGTGAAGTTTGGGAGTTAGTTCCTAGGCCCAATGATTGCACTATTGTAACCACTAGATGGGTCTTTAGGAACAAACTAGACGACCAAGGTAAAATCACTAGGAACAAGGCTAGATTGGTAGCTAGGGGGTTTAACCAAGTTGAAGGACTAGATTATGATGAGACTTATGCCCCCGTAGCTAGGCTAGAATCAATTAGAATTCTACTAGCCTATGCCGCTCACATGGGTTTCACACTCCACCAAATGGATGTGAAGTCGGCATTCCTTAATGGGATCATTAAGGAAGAGGTCTATGTAGAACAACCCCCGGGGTTTGAGGACCCTAACTATCCAAGACACGTATATAAACTAAGAAAAGCCTTATATGGATTGAAACAAGCTCCCCGGGCTTGGTATGAAAGGCTTTCTTCATTTCTAGTGTCTAAGGGGTTTAGGAGAGGAACAATTGACCCTACATTGTTCCTAAAATCTAAGGATAAGGACATATTTGTTGCCTAAGTCTATGTAGACGATATCATTTTTGGGTCAACAAATAATGACTTCCTACAAGAATTCATCAAGTGTATGGAAGATGAATTTGGGATGAGTCTTGTAGGAGAGTTAACCTTTTTCTTAGGCCTTCAAGTTAAGCAAACTAATGAAGGTACACATGTCCTTCAAAACAAATATGCCAAAGAGATGCTAAAGAAATTTGATTTAGAAAATGCTAAGGAAGCATCTACACCCATAGGAACCAATGTGAAAATGGATAGTGACATTGAAGGGAAAATGGTAGACTCTAAACAATATAGGAGCATGATTGGTAGCCTCCTATACCTAACCGCTAGTAGACCCGACATACTTTTTGCGGTAGGTATGTGTGCAAGGTACCAATCGTGTGCCAAAGAGTCGCATTTGGTTGTAGTCAAGAGGATCCTAAGGTATGTGAAAGGTACCCTCAATGTCGGACTTTGGTATCCTAGAACCCCTAGTGTTGATCTAATTGGATACACCGACTCAGACTATGCGGGTTGTAAGTTGGATAGGAAGAGTACAAATGGAGGGTGTCAATTCCTTGGGTCTTCTTTAGTTAGTTGGAGTAGTAGGAAACAACCATGTGTTGCCCTATCAACAACGGAGGCAGAATATGTGGCAATGGGTGGATGTGTTTCCCAACTCCTCTGGATCATGCACATTTTAGAGGATTATGAGCTACATTACACCAAGGTCAAAGTCTTGTGTGATAATGTAAGCACAATCAATTTAACTAAAAATCCGGTTCATCATTCTAGGACAAAACACATTGAAGTGAAACATCACTTCATTAGAGACCATGTGGCAAGGGGAGACATAGAACTACACTATGTTGAATCAAAGTCGAACCTAGCTGACATCTTTACCAAGTCTCTTCCTGAATCAGAGTTTACATCCTTAAGAAGAGGCCTTGGAATGTGTTTTGTGGAAGTATAGGATGAACTTGAAGACATTAGCTTTGAAAAAGGGTGCTTGATCCATTAGGGTGATACATTTGGGTCACTTGTGCTTGTGGCACATTGTTGAACCATTAAAAGTATCAAAATATCAAAACTAGACCAACTATGGGGAGGCAAGTGTTTAATCAATGGACACTTTGCCAAAAATCATAGTTGGACATTTTAAACCTTTGAAAACCATTTTATGTTTTACATACTGTGCCATGTTTTTAAAAGTCATATAATTGCAAAATTGGTTTCAAAGTTTGATACAAAATGTAGTGGTTTTCAAAACTTTTGGATTTTTATCAAAAGTCATGCATGTTTGAAATTTTATATGGTTTAATATTTTTCCCTGATAGAGTATAACATTTAAACATGTATGCAAAATTTTATAATTTTTGGATTTTTTGAATTTTCTAGGAGTTTCTGAAATTCGACAGAATAGCTGAAAATTCAGACTGATAGCGTATCAGTCGACTGCCCATGGGCAGTCGACTGGCACACAGTTTTCAGCCACTGTGAGAAATTTCGGAAATTGAAAATTCTCTCATTTGATGCCATGGGTTTTGGTTGCTTGAGGCAATCATTTTGATGGTGTCAAAGGGGAGAATGGGTGGTTTAAGTTAGAATTTTAACTTGGAATGGATGGTTTAAGGTTTTCTTTCTAACTTAGAACTTGAATGTCTAAAATAGAGAAGACATGGATTAAGGGGGAGGTACCTCTTAGGTTCTGATATGTCTTATATTTTTACATTGCTATTGTTAAGTGGTAACTTAACTTAGATTTAGATTAGAATTGAAAATGGGGAGAAGACATAAATTAAGGGGGAGGTTGACTCTTAGGTTACTATGTCTCATGCTTTTCAATTGTTATCTATTGTTGTTGTTATTATGGCTGTTATTTATCTATAACTTAAACATATTTTCACACATCAAAAAGGGGGAGATTGTTGAGGCAATCGACCCTTAAATGATTGGAAGATCATGGTTTTGATGTGTGGGCGAATAGGTTTAAAGTTAGAGTGTTATGTTGTGTTTGATGTGTGTGATTGAGTTTGCAGGACTTGGAGAATCACACTTGGTGGACATATCCGAGGGACGAGAGCCGAGGGAGGAGAGCTCCAAGGGCAAGCCGGGAAGTGGACTTTAAGGGCACACGTGAAGGGTGGCATGGAGGCAAGCCAAGGGAAGGCTTGCGTGCGGATCCGAGGGACGATAGCCAGAGGAAGAGGGCTTCAAGGGGCGAACCAAGGGAGCAGACCTGAAGGCACACGCGAAGGAGAAGGTCCGGAGTGGCTAGAGCTGAACTGTGAGTCAGGTCAGTCGACTGGCCATGTAGCAGTCGACTGATAAAACCCACAGAAAGTTCGCAGCCTCGGACCAGTTGACTGGCCCTGGGGCAGTCGACTGGTATACCCCCGAAACTAGTCGTTGGCTAGCCGTTGGCCAGCAATCAATGCTGGGCCAGTCGACTGCCCTTGGGCCAGTCGACTGGTATGGGGCTGGACAGACTGCGAGTCTGTCCTTTTCACCTATAAAAGGAGCTCCTCGTTACACGTGCACGGTACGATTCTGTACAGTAACGAAGTGTTGCCCAACTGGAAAGTGTTCTTGCTTCCTCTCACTCATTCTACTCTATTCTGTAAAGAGGAAGATCGCCGTTGTAAAGGTTTCTCTACCTAAAGGAGGTTTTCATAGTGAAAGTGGTGCTTGCCGCGTGGATCCTTGGATTAGTCACCCATCTTGGTGGATACCAAGTAAAATATTCTTGTTAGCATTGTTTAATTTCATTTGCATATTATTTCCGCTGCGCTAACAACTCTGTAGAGATCAAAACGATCCGAGAAAGTGCATTCACCCCCCCCCCTCTGCATGCCTAAACGATCCTTCAGTTTTAACAGACATAAAGATTTTAATTTGAAATCATGGTTAAATTTTGAAATGTTAAATTAATTTTGGAAAAAAATTTAATTACGTTTTAGGATTATTTTGAAAAGTGATTGAATCTAAGATTAATTGAAATTTGAGTTAGATTCAAATCTAACAATAGTAAAGTGAATTTGATTTTCAATAATTGGCTTCCAGGTCTTAGTGAGGCACTAGGCCTTCTTTGGCCGTAGCCTTATTGGATCATCAACCCTTTCCTTGATAAAGCCTTTTATTGAAAAATCATCTTCAAGTTACTTCTTGAATTATTTAGGTCTAACTAGTTTGGGTCTCAGATCAGTAGCTTCGGCTAGTTCCACCAAAATGGCTTCCCTAACGTACTATCATCTCACCTCCTCCCAATACTATGTTGTTCAAATTTCAATTAAGTCATTTCAATCCTTAGTCTAACCAGTCCTAGGTCTAAGAATAGTAATTTACAGAAAGAAATAAACAAGCAAGTATGCAATAAAATTAAGGAATTAAAAAAAAAGTATCTAACTATAGAAATGGTTATTAAATTGGCTCCCCCTGGACTAAAGCCACGATAATGATTAGGCAAGATGTGAATCTTGTCCTTGGGGATCCAATACTGGTTTGGTCCAGCTTCGTTGTTCAAGCAAAGTTTGGGTACCCATGCCTGAACTTTGGGCCTAGATTGGTTCAATACAGCATAATATGACCTTTGTCTAGCCTTGGTTCGATACCCTAACCCGGATCGATTTAGAACGGACTTCTGTTTTCCAAGGATCATGTCAAGACCATTGGAACCCGAAGTGAATCGTTCTAAAGCCACTTTGAGTTCCTTGACTTGAGTTTTCAAGGAGGAGTTCTCTTTCTCAAGCTTTTCAACTTGAGTAGAGATTCCTTCTTGAACCTTCTCGGTCAAGGATCTAGAGTCAACTTCTTCTTTTAGGAGTTTTACTTCCTGTCGGAGGGATTCGACTCGGATTTTGGCTTTCGCCAAGTTACGAGATAAGTACGCTATTAATTTTGATAACTCACTTTCGGAATAACCTCTTACCGTTATTTTGTCGTTCTCCGATATTGTGTGCCTTCCTTCGTCTAGCCCCAATTTCGATCCAGTGTCGATGTTTCCGAAGCGGTTAAGGCGAGAAGATTTGACTGTGGGGCCTCTTCTTCTTCTTCTTCGGAGGAAGATTCATCCTACGTGGCTTGAAGAGCCTTCTTCCTTCGAGTCTTCTTTGCTTCCTTCAAATTGGGACATTCTGATTTGTAGTGTCCCTTCTTGTTGCATTCGTAGCATGTGACATTTGTTTTGCCTTTTGAAGTTGAAGGTTCGGCTGGATCATCCTTTCGTCGGCTCGCTTTCCGTCTGTTGGTTTGATGCTTGAGCTCCTTGTAGTAATCTCGAGCTAGCCGCACCAACTTAGGTCGATCCCCTTCACTATCTTCTGAGTCTGAGTCTAAGTCAGACTCGGGTGCAGGTTAAGGCTTTTTCTTGGCGACCTTTCCTTGGGATTTACCTGCAAGAAAAGCAATACTTTTCTCGGCCATAGTGCAGTTAGTCTGTTCATGTAACTCCAATTCTGAAAACAGTTCATCGAATTTAATTTTTGAAAGATCCCTAGAAACCTTGTAAGCATCTACCATAGTTGCCCACAGAGTATTTCTGGGGAATGCATTTAAGGTATACCTGATTAGGTCACGATTTTCTACCTTGTGACCTATTGTATGCAGTCCGTTCATCAGCTCCTGGATTCTGGCATGGAGTTGTGCTGCTGATTCGCCCTCATTCATCTTTATTGTGTAGAATCTGTTCAGCAACATATCCCTTTTGCTGATTCTAGTGTCGGAGGTACCTTCATGTAGCTCAATCAGTTTGCTCCAAAGTTCTCTGGCACTGTTGAAAGGACCCACCCGGTTCAGCTCTTCCTTGGTTAATCCACACTGCAACGTCTGAGTTGCCTTTGCATCAGCCTCGATCTCTTTCTTCAGCGAGGCATCCCATTAGGAGTAGTGTTGTTCCACTCCTTCTACGTTCTTGGGGATTTCGAGGCCAGATTGGATTATTATCCACATATCCACCTGAGTTTTCAGGTGGACTTCCATCCGAATTATCCAGTAGGAGAAATCTTCTCCACTGAAGAGCGGTGGTCTGACTGTGCTGAAACCCTCTTGCATGGCCATAATAATTTCTGAAAAATAAGAAAAATAGAAAAATCTTGTCCCAAGACTTGGTCTTGGATTAGTAGTGCGGAAGAAAATTAATCGAAATAAAGACGATCGAGTGATGTTGCACCAACCTTGATTAATGATTAAATTCGAGAGAAAAAATTTAAAATAATTTCGTAAAATCTGAAAAACACTCTCAAATTAGTGGTTGCACCAGATTTGAGCCACCCGCTCTGATACCACTTGTTGGATCGGAGAAAACGATAGAAGAGGGGGGTGAATATCATTATAAAATTTTCGGAGTCGAAGAGTAAATGCGCAGTGGAAAATCACATAATTGTAACGCCCCAAAATTTCCATTTTTAGTTCATAAAGTCCTTGAAAGTAGTTAGAAATGGTTTAGAAATATTCTAGATATTTTTAGGGATTTTTAGAATATTTTTATGGAATTTTCCGAGTCCGTTTAGTATTTTTGGAAAAAGAAAAAGAAAAAGAAAAATAAATAAAAACGTTTAAGGGCAGCCGGTGGATTGAACCCGCGACCACCACGAAACAGCCCGCGCGCGCAACCAGCCGGGCTAGGGGTATCAAGCACAACAAGGGACGGAGAGAAGGGTATTTACGGTATAGTTAGGTTGATCCGACCCTTAAGTATAAATAGCTAATTAAATAGAGAAGTTTTATTTCTCTCCTCTCCAAACCCTCACGCCGACCTCCTCTCCTCTCTTGGGGCGACGCCGACCAACACCAAGCTCTAGAGGGCCGGCCAAGACTCTTCTCCAAGAGATAATCCTATATTCGGGATCCCCGCGACGAGAGGAACGCCTAGGCGTGAAGAATTCTCCGAGATCTCAAGTTTCTCCCGAGCTCTAGACGTCAATCTTGGTTGTAAGTCCAAGATATCAATGTAAGTACTGCTCACCTGCAGTAAGAGGCGATTTTTCCGCGAGAATTTCCTTTAAAAGTTTTTTAAAAAAGAGATATTTCCTTTTTGTTTAAGTTTTTGCATGTGATCTTAGTTCATTAGTTGTTGTATGCTTATGTATAAGTTTAATCACATACCCTATATGAGTTCAGGGGCTAAGAAAGTTATGAGAAAAGAAAAGAGAAGATAAAGATAAGAAAAGAAAAGGCCAAGGCCTTAAGAAATCCCCAAAAGTCAAGACTTAGGGATTTTAGCACGCGAGGTGCTCCAGAAAATGCCAAGGCATTTACAGATAAGAAAGAAAAGAAAGAAAAGCTATTTTATTTTCTAAGGCCAGTACCCGGCGTCCAAGGGCGTCGTTAAAGAAATCCAGGTGTCCAATTCCAAGGTCTTGGCCCTGGTAGACCAAGGTCTGCTCTATTAGGATTGGTGGCTCGCTACCCCAACCTTTTAGGGAACGCGCATGAGATGGTACTTACGTCTTCAGTGGATCCAAGTGATTATTATTTTTAAGTATATGCTTTAGCAAAGTTTTCTAATGTTTAAAGAGTTTTCAAAAGTTAAAGAATAGCTAAAGTTTCAAGTTGAGCCAAGAAAAGTAAATTGAGATTTATTATTGCTTGAGTATGCATGTTTTGAGTTATACATGTTCTTAGTTTTCTTTCAAGCATATTAGTATCTCATATGATTTTCATATTGTTCTAGAAGCATGTTTGCACATTTCGAGATTTTGTGAGCTAGATAGTACTTACTAAGCTTTTTGCTTACTAGTTGCATTTCCTCTTATTGCAGATAAAGGTAAAGGCAAGCAATTCTGAAGGAAGACGACGAGGCGGTGCTGAGTAGAGTGTGTGTGGTGGCTGATTATGGAGAGATCTTTGAGACGAGACAATTTAGTTATTTGAATTACAATGTTTAAGTTTATTCAAATTTCAAGTTCTTGCTTATGGAGATTATAGAGTATTTGAGTTTTGGATAGTTTTACATGCTCAATTTCTTAGAGTAAAGATTCCATGTCATTTCATTTAGCATACATATCCTTATGATTGCATTGGATGAGTAGAAGTGTAAGTAGTTAGAGATATTGATACTTTGTTAGAGAAAAAGGTGTTTGTGCCAAGATAGTATCAATTTCCCTTTGAATCAAGTTTTTATTGCTTAAAAATGTTTAGAAAAGTTGCAATCACATTTCATAATGCATTAGCAAGGTTGTAGAACATGTATTTGGCGTTATGAATGCATAGGAGTCAAGATTGGTACAAACTCTATTGTTAAAGTTTATATAAACTTGTTTAGTTTATTTTCTTCCATAAAAGTCCTAAATTCAAGTTTATGGATTCGTTTGATTGGCTAAATTGTTTAGGAAACTGACATAGAGTATAGAAATGGTGTCGTAGTTTGATATGGCTCGAAACTGAATGAATGGTGGACTTAAGAAGCAAGAGCCGAAAACCTGTAATTCTGATTACAGGCGTACCAGTCGACTGCTACGTCACCAGTCGACTGGTACGGGCAGTTTAAGTTGGGTGAGGCTTGATCAATAAGTATCAACTACGAGTTTTGAGAAGGAAAGTGTGATACGGTATCATGCATGACTACTTAAATTAGAATATCATTCTTAGATAGATTAAAAAGAAAAAAAAAGATTTCCGCAATTTTTAGTCGTGTATAAAAGTTGAGAAGTAGAGAAAAGTAACGATCCGTCTAAGGCAGTAAGAAGGCGGGTCGCCACAGGTGGTATCAGAGCAGTTCCCATTCTCCAGCATCACACACACATCAGCATCAACCTTGCCGTCTTCAAGTAAGAAAGCTTTAAGTTTCAGTTTTTCTATTGCTCCTTTATTTAATTGCAGTATAGAGAAATGCTTAAGTACTACTCACATGTGTATAGAACAAGGAAGCATGATTAATCCCTTAGTATCACGGAATCATGTTTAATCCCTAGAATGGATATCAGATTTCTAAGTAAGAAGATAAGTTTATACCTAGAGATGTAATAGTGATTTCTTGTTCCCTTATGCATTATTAGATGGCAAGAAGAGGCCGAGCTCCTAATGCTAATAACAGAACTCCAGTTCAAGATAACAGTGAGCCTGGCACAGAACAGCCAAACCTGATGGCAGTCATTGCTCAAATGCAAGCCCAGATTACAGAACAACAGAAGACCATCGCCACACTGATGGCGAATCAGCACCCAGTGCCCCCTACACCACCCACAGCAGGAGTGGGAACTCCAGTAGTGGCTGAAGTTCCACCAGTCCCACAGGAGACCCCTGCTGTGAACCGAAGACAAGAAGCATACCTCGTCCAGTGGCAGAGGCTGAAACCCGAAAACTTCTCAGGCACGACTGAGCCCTGGGATGCCCAGGCTTGGTTCAAGACTTTAGAGAGCACGATGGAGCTTCTTGACTGGCCAGAGGTTGAGAAGATCAAATGTGCCTCCTTCTGCCTAACTGGAGATGCTCGTATGTGGTGGGAGCGAGTCAAGAGTAAGAAGATAGTCAACCAGATGAGCTGGGCAGATTTTGAGCACGAGTTCTATGAGGAATTTTTCCACATGAAGGTTACCAACAAGCACTTCGAGGACTTCATGGAGTTCAGACAGGGTAGCCTACCAGTGGGAGAAGCAGTTGCAAAGTTCAACAGACTAGCTCGCCTCTGCCCAGAGCTAGTCAGCACAGAGAAGGAGCGAGTCAGACTGATGCTTCGCATGCTGAACCCGGAGATAGCACTCAACGTGAACAGCGGGATGCACCGACCCCAGACCAGCGAGGAGTTGGTCAGTAGTGCCCTAATCTCAGAGCACTACCTGAATAGCATCAAGGCACAGCAAGCACAGCAGAAGCCAGTCCTGATTGAGAACAAGACAATAGGAGGCCAGAAGCCTCAGCCAAATAGCCAGAACTGGAAGAACAAGAACCACAAAAGGAAGCAGTGGCCTGGCAGCCAGAAAGGAAAACCAGAGAATAAGCAAGCTAGGTATCCACCTTGTCCTAAGTGTGGGAGGAACCATCCAGGAACATGCCTTTTGGGTGTAACTGGATGCTATTCATGTGGACAAGAGGGACACAGATCCAGAGACTGCCCAAACAAGTTTAAAGTACTTCCTCAGCAGTCCGTTCAGTATGGAGGCCAGCCTCAATTACATTACATGCCTACTATGCTGGAGGGACCTCAGATCAGTCAGGGAGGATTGGAAGCAGCACCAGTTCCAACCAATGCCAGAGTCTTTTCCCTCACGAAGGAAGAAGTTGCCAGCGCCTCCACGGTCGTAACAGGTCAAATAGTTATTTTTCAGCATTTAGCTACTACACTGTTTGACACTGGGGCGACCCATTCTTTCGTATCAGTACCTTTTGCTAGTAAGTTATAGGTGCCTACAGAGAGTTGGGAGTCCAGATTCCTGACAACTCTCCCTTCAGGGGAAATCATGGAGTCCACCCAGAGCCTTCGGGCTGTGCCAATCAAGATTTTAGACCGAGAGCTACATGTCGATCTGATAGTCCTTGCGATGCAGGACTTCGACATCATATTGGGCATGGATTTCCTCAGTAAGTACAGCGCTTCAGTGGACTGCCGTAGAAGGAAGGTGGTTTTCAGCCCAGAAGGAGAACCACCATTCGAGTTTCAAGGAGCCCCAAGGAGGAAGACTCAGAAATTTCTCTCAGCCTTGGCAGCCCACCAGATGCTAGAGCAAGGGTGTGCTGGTTTTCTAGCACACATAGTGGAATCAGAAGCAAAGGAAGAACTCAAGCAGGAGAATGTACGGGTAGTCTTTGAATATCCAGAAGTGTTCCCAGAAGAATTGCCTGGACTACCTCCCAACAGAGAAGTGGAATTCGAGATCGAGCTAGTGCCCGGTACCGGTCCGGTCTCGAAGGCCCCATATCGTATGTCTCCAGCAGAGTTGAAGGAATTACAAGAGCAACTCCAGGAGCTACTAGACAAGGGCTTCATTCGCCCGAGTCATTCACCCTGGGGAGCTCCTGTACTTTTCGTCAAGAAGAAGGATGGGTCTATGCGTCTGTGCATAGACTACAGAGCTCTGAATAAGGTAACCATCAAGAATAAGTACCCCCTTCCTAGAATAGATGATTTATTTGATCAACTCAAAGGGGCTACAGTGTTCTCGAAGATAGATCTGTGTTCTGGGTATCATCAGCTAAAGGTTAAAGAAAGTGACATCCCCAGGACGGCCTTCAGGACAAGATACGGCCACTATGAATTTGTAGTAATGCCTTTTGGAGTAACCAATGCTCCAGCAGTCTTCATGGAGCTGATGAACCACATCTTCAGGGAGTATCTCGATAAATTCGTCATTGTATTTATTGATGATATTCTCATATACTCACAGACTCCAGAGGACCATGCTACACACTTGAGGATAGTGCTGCAGATCCTTCAGCAGGAGAAGCTCTATGCAAAATTCTCAAAGTGCGAGTTTTGGCTAGATCAGGTGACCTTCCTAGGTCACATTGTATCCAAAGAAGGTATTCAAGTTGATCCAGCCAAGATAGAAGCAGTCAGCAACTGGTGTAGACCCAAGAATGCCAGTGAGATCAGAAGCTTCTTAGGCCTGGCAGGATATTACAAAAAATTTGTGGAGAACTTTTCCAGAATAGCCTCTCCTCTCACAGCCCTGACCAGAAAGAATCAGAAGTTTGAATGGTCAGATAAATGCGAGCACAGTTTTCTAGAGCTGAAGAAGAGACTGACCAGTGCTCCCATCCTGACTGTTCCAGAGAGTGACAAGGCCTTTGACATCTACAGTGATGCATCCAAGATGGGCCTTGGAGCTGTCCTCATGCAAGATGGTAAAGTAATAGCATATGCCTCCAGACAGCTCAAGGACTATGAGAAGAATTACCCTACCCCCGACCTTGAGCTAGCAGCTGTGGTTTTTGCACTGAAGCTTTGGAGACACTACCTGTATGGAGTGCAGTGCAGAATCTTCACAGACCATCAGAGTTTGAAGTACTTCTTCACTCAGAAGGACCTGAATATGAGGCAGCGCAGGTGGCTAGAGTTGGTCAAAGATTATGACTGTGAAATCCTCTACCACCCAGGTAAAGCTAATAAAGTGGCAGATGCACTGAGCAGAAAATCCTGTGTAGCACTGATGTCCCTTTCATCACTGTCTCTACCACTTCAGAAAGAAATAAAAGATTTTGGAGTCGAAGTAATAGTTGGGCAATTTTCTGCATTGACCCTAGAGTCAACCCTGCTTAAAGATATACAAGAAAAGCAAGATCAAGACCCAGAGATCCAGAAGATCAAGCAGGGGATCCAAGAGGCAGAAAATTCAGAGTTTCGAGTATCAGATAGTGGCATCCTCTATTTTGGAGACCGCCTTTGCGTCCCCAATGATGAGGAACTAAGAAGGAATATTTTAGAAGAAGCCCACAGTACCCCGTACTCTATGCATCCTGGTTCTACCAAGATGTACCAAGATTTAAAGCAAAGGTTCTGGTGGTCTGGACTCAAGCGAGACGTGGCCAGATATATCAGTACCTGCTTGACCTGCCAGAGGGTCAAAGCCGAGCACCAGAGGCCAGGAGGAGTTCTGCAGCCTCTTCCCATTCCAGAGTGGAAGTGGGAAGAAATATCCATGGACTTTATCACAGGTCTTCCAAGAACCACCCATGGACACGATGCAATTTGGGTGATAGTGGATAGATTGACCAAGTCTGCCCACTTCCTAGCCATCAAGTTATCGCATTCGGTAGAGCAGTTAGCACAGCTGTACGTGAAAGAAGTAATCAGGCTTCACGGAGTTCCGAAGTCGATCGTTTCTGACAGAGATGGGCGATTCACCTCCCATTTTTGGAAGTGTGTTCAGGGCGCTCTAGGCACCAGACTTCAGTTCAGCACAGCTTTCCATCCCCAGACAGATGGACAAACAGAGAGAGTAAATCAGATTTTAGAAGACATGCTCAGGGCTTGTGCATTGGACTTTAAAGGTAGTTGGTGCAAATTTCTGTGTTTAGCTGAGTTTGCCTACAACAATAGCTATCAGGCCACCATCAGGATGGCACCTTATGAGGCATTATATGGCAGGAAATGTAGATCACCCATATGTTGGCAAGAAGCTGGTGAGAAGAAAGAGATGGAGTCAGGACTAGGCAGCCAGACTGAGCTTATAGATGAGACCGCTCAGGCTATCCAGACGATCCGCCAGAGGATTGAGACTGCCCAGAGTAGACAGAAAAGTTATGCTGACACACGCCGTAGGCCACTTGAATTCCAAGTCGGAGATTCAGTATTTCTCAAGGTCGCTCCCATGAAGGGAGTGGTGAGATTTGGCAAGAAGGGCAAGCTAAGTCCTCGCTACATAGGACCCTACAAGATCATAAAGAGGGTTGGTAAGGTAGCATATGAGCTGGACTTACCAGAGGATATGTCAGCTATCCACAGTACCTTTCATGTCTCTATGCTGAAAAAGTGTATTAACGACCCTAGCCAAGTGATTCAGCCTCAGTCAGTACAGATTCAAGAAGATCTTAGTTATGAGAGCAGACCGACACAGATAGTGGACAAAGCAGTTAATAGATTAAGAAACAAAGAAGTGCCACTAGTGATGGTCATCTGGCAGAATCAAAAGCACGAAGAGGCTACTTGGGAACGTGAGGACAGCATGAGAGAGAGATATCCAGAATTATTCTAAGTTCGAGGACGAACTTTTCATAAGGTATGGGGGATTGTAACGCCCCAAAATTTCCATTTTTAGTTCATAAAGTCCTTGAAAGTAGTTAGAAATGGTTTAGAAATATTCTAGATATTTTTAGGGATTTTTAGAATATTTTTATGGAATTTTCCGAGTCCGTTTAGTATTTTTGGAAAAAGAAAAAGAAAAAGAAAAATAAATAAAAACGTTTAAGGGCAGCCGGTAGATTGAACCCGCGACCACCACGAAACAGCCCGCGCGCGCAACCAGCCGGGCTAGGGGTATCAAGCACAACAAGGGACGGAGAGAAGGGTATTTACGATATAGTTAGGTTAGGGGTATCAAACACCAATCGATTTTACTTGGTTCGGAGTCGCGGTCGGCTCCTATTCCAAGGCCCACGGTCCTTGACCATTTACTTTGGGCAATTCTATATTCAATAAAATTTTTACAAGATGATAGTACAGATATAGAATTGGAAATTTAAATCACAACACTTTCATAAATTGAAATTTTACCGACGCCCGAGGTGGATCGAATTCCGGAGCAGAGGGTCGTCCTCGGCGCTGGAATCTAGAAATTGAACTTTGCCGGGGCACAGCGCTTGAGCGAAAGTGTCTGGAGAGTTGAGAGCAATGGATATCGAAGCCTTGGGGGTGCACCCCCTTTTATAGCACCCATACGGGCGCCTGAGTCGATGGGGGCGCCTGACACGTTGCCTTCCTTGCACGAATCCTTATCCGCTGGCTCGGTCAACGCTTATCCATCTCCTCTTGGGCGCTTGAGTTGATGGGGGCTCCCGTGACCTCACGGGCACCTGATCTGCCTTGGTCCAGAGGCTTCGCTGCTGTGGTCGGTGTTTTGCCTTCACACTCGGGCGCCCGTATCCTTACGGGCGCCCGAGTCCATCCGGGCGCCTAGCCCCAGTGAGGCACCTCACTTGCAGAAGACCAGTCCTTCAATCCTGCAACAAAGGTTAGTACCAAAACACAACAACCAAATGTGTTAGCCATTAGTTACAGTCGTAGCTATCTTGGTTCGGACTTTGGGTCTCCCAAATGGAACCCTAGGTCGAACCTGTTAGTAGGAGTCCTAGAGCCAATTATGTGATGATTGACTAGAGACATTTTGTATCATATTCTATCATTAATAAAGACATGTTTGGTTATTATACTTACTTTGTATTCTGTGCCGAATGACTAAGTATGGTAATGTCCTTGTGTAGTAGGTTCTTATCTACATTATATCGATTAGTTGAATCGATAGTGAGATAATGTAGAGAACACTACACTAAATTATTCCTAGTCAAGCATTAATATTCAGGGACAATATTAATGCATAGAGACTAGCATGTAGGTAAACTGATGACTTGAGCTCACAAGTCATGGATATGTGATATCAAGTTGACACATGGGTATACATTGGAGAATGTGTACTGAATGACCCGCCATGAGAAAGTTTTATAGATTGTCATATGAGTGTCATAGACTTTCTCATGTGACTATTGGTGTGAATAGTCCTTAGACCTAAAGTCACTACAGTTCCCTACATAAGGAGTTATGTACTTTGGTATCGTCAAATGTCACCCGTAACAGGGTGGACTATAAAGGCGATCACTGGGTATGTAATGAATTATGTGGAGGGATGTGAGTGATGTAGATGGGATCTATCCCTCCCATATGACGAGAGTGATATCTGTGGGCCCCTTGATCGAGTAGGACTACTGAAACGCATGGCCATGCTCAAATGAGTCAATATGAGATATTGAGCTCATTTGTTTGAGTGAGTCTACTCGGGATCAAGAAACACAAGATTGATTGAGGATGACACGGTCTATGCCTCATTGGTCAATCTAGATATCAAGGATAGAAGGACAAGGTCATACACCATCATAGTCATGGAGGTTTAGTCGGATCTCGACTTTTCTTGTTACTTGGGTAGCAATGATGCATTGCTGGATGTCGCTCATTGCTTATGTGTCTAATGTGTTTAGGCGCATTGCCAACATCACGAGAACCTATTGGGTCACACACAAATGGCACAATGCTTCGAGAAATCCTAGTTGAGAACTCGGGAGTCCGAGCCCGAGTTGGGATCTCGGGAGGCCTGAGCCCTAGTCGGGGACTCAGGAGATCTGAGCCCGAGTTGGGAACTCGGGAGGTCAGTTCGGGGGGGCTCGAGTTGGGAACTTGAGAGGTCGAGTCAGAGCTCGGCGGGCCGAGTCGGAGCTCGGCGGGCCGAGTCGGAGCTCGGCGGGCCGAGTCGGAGCTCGACGGATCGAGTCGGAGCTCGGCGGATCGGGTCGGTACTCGGCGGACTAGGTCGGAGCTCGGCAGACTGGGTTGGGAGCTCGCCACTCGGGAGACTTGGTCGGGAGACCGAGTCAGAAGCCCGAGAGGCCCGGTCGGAATTTCATGGAGGAAAGAGAAAAGTCACTTTTCATTGAATGAAAAGATTCTTTTCTTGCATGGGAAAAGATGAAGAGCTACATGAAAAGATGTGCTCTTTATTGGGAAGCCAAAGAGACACAAACCTCTTCATATTCATGGGATGATTATAAAAGAGGGCCTTGTGACTTTGGAAGAGGTCTTCTTCTTGCCTTAGCTTTTCCCCTTCCCTTCCTCTCTTCTTCCTCTCCTCCACTCTTGGCCGAAACCTTGTTGTAAGGTTCTTGGTGTTTTCGAGCTACCTCAAGTTGCTAGCACAACTAAGGTAGTTCTCCCGAAGTTGAGAGATTGTGTCCATGTGGATACGAATAGAGGCACGGACGCTTGAACGTGCAAGAGATCCGGCGCATCTTGGACGAGCGGGATAACCGAAGGACACGCTTCAAAGGTATAAACAGTAGATAAATCTATTAGATAGATAGCTTTGTACTAGTTTTCTTTCGCATGGATCGCTCGTGGGTTCTTGTTTCCGCTGCGTTTTTATTGTTTTGTGCCGGGAGAACCCAACAGAACCGACGCCTACTGTTCCCTCGACGGGGAACGCGTCCTCACCTACTCCTCTCAGGAGAGTTTACCTTTTGCCAACTGGCTCCTCCGGTTGGACTTTGCCCAATCCTCCTGACCAGGTGTTCGTGCCCAACTTCCGGTCAGGTCTTCTTGCCCAACATCCGATCAGGTCTTCGGTGCCCAACCCCTTGCCAGGACTTCTTACCCAGTCCTCCACCAGGACTTCTTTGCCCGACTTCCGGTCAGGTCATCTTGCCCAGTCCTTGACCAGGACTTCTTTGCCCAACCCTTTGCCAGGACTTCTTGCCTAGTGTACCTAGGACTTATCTTGCACACTCAGTAAACATGTTAGATCACAATAACACCTTAACTTCTGAACCCTTTGCCATTATCAAAACCCAAGTTTGACTTAGGTGTTGCCTGCACCAACAGACACTCCTGCTTTTACTTTCCCTAGCCGCACACCCAAGGAGGGAGAAGAGAAGAAGAGAAAACCTAAGCCTTAGTTTCTTCCTCCTTTTTCCTTGCGCCGGCAACACTCCACCAAGAAGTGCACCGCCGGCCACTTCCTTTCTTCCTCCTTGCACCGCCGACCCTCAAACCTCTTGTATGGATGCGCATGCCAAAGGACAGAAGAGAGGATGAAGAAGAGGAAGAAGAAAAGCCTTCCCCTTTCCTCTTTACTTCCTTGTTGATGTTGGCCACCTCCAAGGTGTAGGTTGCATGGCCGCAACCCTAGGAGAGAGAAGGGAGAGAGGGAGGGAGGAAAGAAGCCTTAGGGTTAAGTTATTGTTGGGGCAATCAACCCAACTATGATCGGGAAGATCATGATTTTGATGTGTGTGTGTCAATATGGTTAAGGTTAGGGTGTTATGTTATTTTGATATGTGTGAATGAGTCTTGCAGGACTTGGTGAGTCACACATGGAGGACGCATTCGAGGGACGAAAGCCGAGGGAAGAGGACTCCAAGGGCAAGCCGGGAAGTGGATTTCAAAGGGCACTCATGAAGGGTGGTATGGAGGCAAGTCGAGGGCTTGCGTGCACATCCGAGGGACGATAGCCGGTAGAAGAGGACTTCAAGGGGCATGCCAAGGGAGTGTACTTGAAGGCACACGTGAAGGAGGGTCTTCGGAGTGAGGAAGACTATTTTTGTATGCTGGGCAGTCGACTGGGAATAAATCAGTCGACTGCCAGCAGAGGACTCAAACTCACCGAAACATCAGTCGACTGGTCCAGGACCAGTCGATTGGTAAACCCGAAAAACTAGCCGTTGGCTAGCGACTTCGGTGGGATCAGTCGATTGCCCTGGGACAGTCGACTTGTATCGGGCTAGACAGCTTTAGGAGTTGTCCTTTACTCTATTTAACGGAGGACTTTTGACGAGGTCAAGGTTACAGTTCTTGAGGGTAACATTGTGTTGTTGGTGCTCAAAATCTCCTGCTCTTCCTCTCATTCTTATTTCCATCTTGTAAAGAGTAAGAGGGCAACCTTGTGAAGGTTTTCTCCACCTTGAAGGAGGTTTTCATAGTGGAGCTTGTGCGTGTGTGTGGATCCTTGGATTAGTCACCTCTTTGAGGTGGATATCAAGTAAACAAAGGTGTTAGCATTATTCTTATCAATTTTATTGTTTTTGTTTATGTTTAGCTAACAATCCTTGTAGAGAAAATCGAAAGAAGCTATTCACCCCCCCTCTAGCTTGGCGCCCGATCCTAATAAGTGGTATCAGAGCCGGTTCGTTTCGGATGAACTCACCATCGACCGGAGCATCAAAAATGGTGTTTCAAGAGGGTTATAGCACCGCGAGGTCACCTTTCTTCAACGGAAATGATTTCACGTATTGGAAAGGTAGGATGGAGTATTACCTTATGAATGATATTGAAAATTGGTGTAGCATTATAGATGGTTTCGATGCACACATGAATGAACAAGGAAAGTCACTACCTATGAGAAATTGGACAAAAGAAATGATGAAGAAGGCACAAGCGAATGCGAAAGCAACAACAACTCTTCGATGTGGACTCTCAAAAGAGCAATTGAACAAGGTGGGACCGTTCAAAACCGCCAAGGAGCTTTGGGAGAAGCTCATTGAGCTTAATGAAGGATCGAATGAGTATAGGAGGGCCAAGAAGGATCTCTTGGTGGCACAACTTCAATCACTCACAATGAAAGCCAATGAAACGGTAAGTCAATTACATGGAAGAGTCAAGGAGATCATCAGCAAACTCCATGTCATAGGCGAGAAGGTGGAAAATAGGGATATTGTGAGGTATGTACTTCAATCCTTCCCTATAACTACTTTGTGGGCATCAATGGTTGATGCCTAAAAAGTTTCTAGGGACCTTTCTATGGTAAAATTAGATGATTTATTTTGTGAATTCGAATTGCATGAACAAGCTAACATTTCTATTAAAGAGAAAGGTGTAGCTTTTGTTGTAGAGAAAGAAAGGAAAAAGAAGAAGGAAAAGAAAAGGTCGTCTACTCATCATCATCCAATTCGGAAGATTCGAGTGCCTCCATGAATAGCAACCAAGAGGCCTACATGGTAAGAAAAATGAGAAAGACGTTTAAAAGTTTTTCTAACAACTCTTATGGTAGGAAAAGCTCAAGGAGTAAGGGCAAGATAAAGGAAGTTATTTGCTACAATTATCATAAAGAAGGACACATGAAAAATGAATGCCCACAATTGAAGAAAAGAGAAGAGAAGGAGAAAGAGGAGACCAAGAAGGAGAAGAAGAAATCAAAGGAAAAAAAGGAAGAAGGTCACAAATCTAAAGGCCACTTGGGATGATCCATCATCATCGGAGGAAGAAGAAGATCATGTGTCACACTTTGCATTGATGGGAGCGGGCAACTTAGAGTTATCCAAAGATGAAAGGAGTTCAAATAGTGAAGATGAAGGTGAATGTTCATCATCGGAATCGGATGTGTCGGTAAGTGAGGTATATAACTTACCCACCTATACTCTTGTTAAAATAATTGCTAGTATAAATGATGATTTGGCTAGGGTTAGAAACAAGGTTAAGGAGTTGAAAAATGAAATTGGCATGCTAAAATTAGAATCCATGAAACTTAAGGACAATGTGCATGTTTCCTCTTCCATTTCAAATGATTCATGTTTAGAAAAAGAAAATAGAGAGCTAAGGGAAAAGATAGAAGACCTCACCAAGGCTCTTGGAAAATTTCAAGTTGGCTCTAGAAACCTTGACATGATCATCCATAGTCAAAGAACCGTGTATAACAAGGCCAGGATAGGTTATAGACCCAAAACCAAGGAAGTAGCATTTGTTTCTCTTATGGGAAGGAAGGGTGCCCCTAGGAAGCAAGGTGTTAGGGGAAATGTAAAGAAGACATGGGTACCTATGAAATACTTAAATGATGTTTGTGGATCTAGCATTTGGGTACCAAAAGCTTATGTTTTTCGTGTTGTTTAGGTGAAGGTGAAGGAAGCCTCAAAAATGTGGAAAGTGGATAGCGGGTGTTCAAGGCATATGACCGGGGATGTAAGTAAATTCTCCACCATTAGCTATCTAAGAGAAGGAACCATGTCTTTCAGAAATAGTGGGAAACTCAAAATAATAGGTAGGGGCACCATTAAGGTATCTCCTATAATCACAATTCATAAAGTACTTTTAATTAAGGATATGAAGTTTAATTTGCTTAGTGTGAGTCAACTATGTGATGCCGGATATAGGGTGGAGTTCCATGCAAGAAAATGTTTAATTAGACAAAATGGCTCCGAAAATATCATGTTAGAAGGATATAGAGAAGCAAACCTTTATTATGTTAATCTTTCTTAAGCTTCTAACATCTCTTCCAAGTGTCTCATATCCAAAGAAGAAGAAGGATGGTTGTGACATCGGCGGCTTGGTCACATCAATATGAAGAATATAGCAAGGGTGGCCAAGGTGGAGTTGGTAAAGGGGCTCCCAATGATCAAGTATGAAAAGAATAAGATGTGTGATGCATGCCAAGAGGGTAAGCAATCAAAATCATTACATAAAGGTAAAACCCTCACTAGCACTTCATTACCTTTAGAATTATTGCATTTGGACTTGTTTGATTGCCATAATACTCCTTCAATAGTAGGAAGTAAGTATTACTTGGTAATTGTAGATGATTACTCTAGATATACTTGGGTGTATTTCATGAAACATAAAGATGACACTTTAGAAATATTTGTAGGATTTAGTAAATGGGTTGAAAATGAAAAACATCTCAAAATCAACCGAATTAGGAGTGATCATGGTGGGGAGTTTGAAAATTCAAACTTCTCACATTTTTGTCTAGAAAATGGGTATAAGCATGAATTTTCATGTCCAAGAACCCCGCAACAAAATGGTGTGGTAGAAAGAAGGAATAGGCCTTTACAAGAAGCCGCTTGGATAATGCTTAATGTCTATTCTCTACCTAGCTATTTGTGGGCGGAAGTGGTAAATACCGCTTGTAACATCCAAAACCAAGTCTTGATTCATAGGTTTTTAGGAAAAACACCTTTTGAGTTGTGGAATGGGAGAATTCCACAAATTCACTATTTTAGGGTTTTTGGGTGTAAAGTCTATATATTGAACACCAAGGATGATTTGAGAAAGTTTAAGTCTAAGGCGGATGAGGGGATCTTGGTTGGATACTCATCCACTAGTAGAAGGTATAAAGTGTATAACAAAAGGACTGAAGTGATTGAAGAGTCATCCAATGTGGATTTTGATGAGTCAACAAGCACTTACCCTAGGAAATCCTCTATTGATTGATGGATGATCTGGCGTGCTAGAGGGGGGGTGAATAGCACGTTTTTGGTCGTTTCTCTACAAGTTTGTTAGAGCAGCGAAAACAATAATATGTAAAGGAAAATAAGAACAATGCTAACAACCTGATTTACTTGGTATCCACCCCGGACGGGTGACTAATCCAAGAATCCGTCGGTGGATCAACCCCCGGATAATCTCCGGCTAGATCTGTCGCTCCTTGTGGGTGGAGAAACCTCACCACAACACTTCGGACGCTATCTGATCACAAAAGACTACTAACTCACTTTTCCCAAGCGAGTTTCGTCAAGAAAGATAGTAGGAAATGAGCCCCTTTAAATAGGGTTCGAATCTGAAACAGCCGCTACCAGTCGACTGCCAAAATGGCAGTCACCTGGTCCCACTCAGATTCGACCGTTATAACACATCGTTCAAATTTGCCAGCCTGTACCAGCCTATACTAGTCGACTGGCAATAGGCCAGTCGACTGGGACACACCTAAGCCTAGGGTTTCACTCCCGAGTACAATTCTCTCCGGACTCAAACCCTCCCGGCTTAGCCTCTGCGTACAAGCACTCATACTCATACCCTTACAACCCAGTTGACTCTTCACCAGCAGCCTTGACTGTCACCTTCACGCCCTCTTCATCTTCGGCCCTCATCCCTCGGATGCACACAAGCCTCCAACTTGTATCCATGCCATCCTTCACGTACGCCTCGAAGTCCGCATCCCTCGGCTTATCATTCCTACTTTCCAACAGTCCCTCAGATGCGCACGCAAGCCTCCAGCTTGCCTCCATGCCATCCTTCACCTGAAGACATCAACCAAGTCCATGTGTACCGGTACACCTGCACGCTCATGTACACATATTAGTCCAGCACAAATCATAACTTAACCATATTGCCCATACATCAAAATATCATGATCCTCCAGATCATCTCAGGGTCGATTGCCCCAACATTGATAAGGACATAGAAGAAAGTCAACCCATTACCCAAGAGGTTCAAGACTTACATTTGGGGGGCATTGATCAAGGGGGAGGGAGAAGTGCATTAGAGGATGAGAGAGACAATGAAAATCATGTAGTGAATGAGCCCATAACCTCTATGACTCTAAGGCATCATCAAGACCATCCCATTGACCAAATAGTTGGAGATGCTACCCAAGGAGTAAGTACTAGGTCTTACTTTAGAGAGCATATTAGTCAAATTGCTTTAATTTCCCAACTTGAACCAAAATCAATTGATGAAGCCTTAGGTGATGTGGATTGGATTCTAGCCATGCAAGAAGAGTTGAATTAATTTGAAAGGAGTGAGGTGTGGGAGTTAGTTCCTAGACCCAATGATTGTACCATTGTCACCACAAGATGGGTCTTTAGGAACAAGTTAGATGATCAAGGAAAAATTACTAGAAACAAGGCTAGGTTAGTAGCAAGGGGGTTTAATCAAGTTGAGTGTCTTGATTATAATGAGACATATGCCCCCGTGGCTAGATTAAAGTCTATTAGGATTTTATTAGCATATGTCACTCACATGGATTTCACACTTCACCAAATGAATGTGAAGTCGGCATTCTTTAATGGGGTCATTAAGAAAGAGGTGTATATAGAGCAACCACCCGGATTTGAAAACACCAACTACCCTAGTCATGTCTACAAACTAAGAAAAGTCTTATATGGATTGAAACAAGCTCCCCGGGCTTGGTATGAAAGACTTTCATCTTTCTTAGTGTCCAAGGGTTTTAGAAGGGGAACAATTGATCCAACTTTATTTCTAAAATCTGAGGATAAGGACATCTTTGTGGCCCAAGTTTATGTTGATGACATTATTTTTGGGTCAACAAATAGTGAATTTCTCCATGAGTTTATCAAATGCATGGAAAATGAGTTTAAAATGAGTCTTGTGGGTGAATTGACTTTTTTCTTAGGATTACAAGTTAAACAAACAAATGAAGGGACTCATGTTTATCAAACAAAATATGCAAAGGAAATCATAAAGAAATTTGGATTAGAAAATGCTAAGGTAGCATCTACCCCTACAGGAACAAATGTCAAAATGGATAGTGATCTTGAAAGAAAAGTAGTAGATCCAAAGCAATATAGGAGCATGATTGGTAGCTTGTTATATCTAACCGCTAGTAGACTGAATATATTATTTGTGGTAGGTATGTGTGCAAGGTATCAATCATGTGCCAAAGAGTCCCACCTAGTGGTAGTAAAGGGGATCTTAATGTATATTAAGGGTACTCTTAATGTCAATCTTTGGTATCCTAGAACTCCAAACATTAAACTTTTTGGATACACCGACTCGGATTATGCGGGTTGTAAATTAGATAGAAAAAGTACTAGGGGTGGATGTCAATTTATTGGATCATCATTAGTTAGTTGGAGTAGTAGGAAGCAATCATGTGTTGCCTTGTCAACAACCGAGGCCAAATATGAAGCAATGGGGGGTTGTGTGTCTCAACTACTTTGGATCATGCATACCTTAGAGGATTATGAGCTTCATTATATTGGATCGAAAGAAACGATAGAGGGGGTGAATATAATTAAAACATTTTCGGATTAAGGAAAAGAGAAAATGCAGCGGAAACAAAACAATCACATGAAAACACAAGTATTTTACTTGGTTCGGAGTCGCGGTCAGCTCCTACTCCAAGGCCCACGGTCCTTGACCATTTACTTTGGGCAATTCTATAATCGCGCAAAAGATTTACAAATTTCAGTACAAGAATATTGCAGTAAATGAACAGAGCTACACTTTTCGTTACCGACGCCCGATGTGGATCGTACTTCAGAGTAGAGGGTGCTCGTCGGCGTTGGAATCTCGAAGTCGGAGTTTGCTGGAGCGGAGCACTTGAACGAAAAGATTTGGAGCGTTAGAAAATATTTCTTCTAAAGCCTTGGGGTTGAGCACCCTTTTGTAGTGCTCCTGGGAGCGCCTGAGACGTCGGGGGCGCCTAACACGTGCCTTCATCTGCGGAAAACTCAATCTGCAGCTCGGTCAGCGCTTATCCCCTTCGACTCAGCCTCTGGAGCTGACTGGGGCGCCCGGGACCTCCTGGGTGCCTAGCTTGACTTGGTCTGATGGCTTCGTGGCTAATTTGCATTGATTACCTCTTTGGCTTTGACCTTGGGCGCCCGGGACCTCCGGGGCGCCTAACCTAGTGTGGTTTTGAAGCGTTCTTGCTTCCTTACTATTTTGGCATTGACCTTGGGCGCCCGGGACCTCCCGGGCGCCTAGCCCAGCTGCCTGCCCCTTTCCTTTGGGGCGTTCTGAGCTGCAGCAACACATTCCTTCGATCCCTGCAACCAAGGTTAGTTCCAAAACATACAAAGCAAGAATATTGGTCAATATTTACAGCCGTAGCTGTCTTGGTTCTGACTTCGGGTCTCCCAAATGGAACCCTAGGTCGAACCGACGCCTACTGTTCCCTCGACAGGGAACGCGTCCTCACCTACTCATCTCAGGAGAGTTTACCTTTTGCCAACTGGCTCCTCCGGTTGGACTTTTGCCCAATCCCTCTGACTAGGTCTTCGTGCCCAACTTATGGTCAGGTCTTCGGTGCCCAGCCCCTTGCCAGGACTTCTTGCCCAGTCCTCGACCAGGACATCTTTGCCCGACTTCCGGTCGGGTCTTCTTGCCCAGTCCTCGACCAGGACTTCTTTGCCCGACTTCCGGTCGGGTCTTCTTGCCCAGTCCTTGACCAGGACTTTATTGCCCAGCCCTTTGCTAGGACTTCTTGCCAAGAGCACCTAGGACTTCTTCCCGCACACTCAGTGAACAAGTTAGACAATGATACCATCTTAACTTCTGAACCCTTTGCCATTATCAAAACCCAGGTTTGACATAGGTGCTGCCTGCACCAACAATCTCCCCCTTTTTGATTTATGCCAACTTGGTTCAAAAAGTTAAGTTAAACATATAGAAAAATAAGTAAAGTACCAATTTTAATTTCCTCCCCTGGAAGAAATCTCCCCCTGAGTTTTTCAAAAATTTGTGGGGTTTTTGAAAAAGTTTCTAAGTCTAAAATTGAAAAGATTTTTTAGGTTTTCAATACTTAGAAAATTTTCAAGAAAAAGGTTTTTAAGTTAGAAACATTTTCAACAAATATTTTGAGTTGAGCATTTGGAAAATTTTCAAGAGAATTTTGAAATTTACACTTAGAAAATTTTCCACCGAAAAATGTAGAGTAAGTACTTAGAATAATTTTTGAAACCAATTTTTGAGTTAAGTACTTAAAATAATTTCGAGAGCAATTACTTAACATAATTTTCAAAACACTTAGTTTTTACACTTTAGAAAATTTTCTAAACTGATTTTGAAGTTTTAACACTTAGAAAATTTTCAAGCAATTTTAATACTTAGAAAAATTCTTCAATGTTGAATTTTATAACACTTAGAAAATTTTTCCAAACCTGATTTTGAATTACTTTACTTTTTGAATGAGGAGATAAAGGTTTTGAAGACAGAATTTAATTTGAAAAAAAATTTAAATTTTAAAACCTTCTTTTCTCTCCTTTCCAATCTAAAGGAACACAAAATTTAATTTTAAAAAAAATTAAATTTTAAAACCTTCTTTTCTCTCCTTTCCAATCTAAAGGAACACAAAATTTAATTTGAAAAAAAATTAAAATTAAATTTTAAAATCTTCTTTTCTCTCCTTTCCAATCTAAAGGAACACAAAATTTAATTTGAAAAAAAATTAAATTTTAAAACCTTCTTTTCTCTCATTTCCAATCTCTCCCCCTTTGCCATATATCAAAAAAAATATATCAATAAAGCTGAGTAAAAGTAAGGTGTTGTATTGAACCAATTCTAAGTATAAACTGGACCAAATCAATTCAAATTTTCTCTTTCGGGTCGTGTCTAACCCAATTAGCTACTTACTAACTGTTATAAACAGTTGCTTTCGCTAGGGTTAGTCAAGTTAAGTGATCTGATCAAGTTAGATTTTTCTAAGCTTGACACTTAACCTGATTACTGTTTAATTGGTATTTATTGCCCCAATTACTGCAGATGCACTGACTTAAAGCATCTTGAATCAAGGCATAGACCTAAGCATCTCAACCTAGTCTAGATTATCAATCAAAAGTACCCTAAGGTGATTGTGAGATGTTGGCTTCTAGATCTATAGGTGCATGCAATTCTAGGGTTAGGGCCTAGGTTAAGTCCATTTGCGAAAAAGCCCTAGTTTTGAAGGGGATAAATTTTTTAAACAAAACTAAGTCGAAAAATCATTTTAAATAAATAAAACATGATTTTTCAAATAAAACAAGATAAGAAATAAAACATAAAAAACATAAGTAGAGTAGTCCTATTCTACCAAGCATAACCCCTAACTTAGTAACTGGTAAAAGGTAGATAACTAATCAAATAAACAGCTAGCAACTAGATATGATAAGTGCATAGAAG
Organism: Boesenbergia rotunda; assembly: GCA_024364735.1. Classification (NCBI taxonomy): domain Eukaryota; kingdom Viridiplantae; phylum Streptophyta; class Magnoliopsida; order Zingiberales; family Zingiberaceae; genus Boesenbergia; species Boesenbergia rotunda. Next base: position 671,852 of record JAGFNQ010000903.1, read on the forward strand.
TCAACTGGTCGAAGCGAGGACCAGCACAGTCAAACATGAGTCAAACATCAGTCAATAGTACAATAAGACAGCTGAAGTCATCTGGAGTCTAAGAGGAGGGGCCCGGAGGAAAGAATGGACCGGGCTGCCAAGATTGGAACAAGGAAATCATCTCGTTATGTCGGGCCTGATTTGCCTCATGTTCGGCTCGAAGGGCATTCATGTATTCAATGTGATGTGCTTCTCTCGCCTGACGATCGGCTAGAATAGCTTCCATGTGCTCATCGTGCCCTGCTTGAATCGCGTCGACTAACTCGACGTAGTGAGATTCCTCTTCCTCTCGGAGGCTATGGACCTCTGTCTGAAGTAGTGTCAGTCTCTTGTCGATTGTCGGAGGTGGGGGCTCGTCCATGTGCTCTCAAATCTCGGCAGTGAGATCTACGACGTCGACCTCTACCTCCTCATCGGAATCGATCTGGGATCTGTCTCTCTGGCGTCTCCATGATAAAACCCCGGTAACCGAGACCTCTATGCCTGCTAGGGAAATATTTCTATACCCAATTTCGTCAAATTCAGTCATCATGGTCATCTCTCCATCGTTAATATCGCGACCGTGATGATGAAGAAGAGAAGTGATGATGTGGCAGTAAGGGGTGTGTACCCGACCCTGAGTAGTAACACTTTATGCATGTAGAATGGTGTGGAACATGTGAAGTCCAATATCTATGTCTAAGTGATGAATCAAGGCGTACAGCAAGAAGGTATGGAATGGTCGCATGGTCACGACATCCCTAGTGGTCAAGGGAAGAATGCAACGGACCAGAACTCTATAAAGAGCGTAGTCCTGGACCTGGAGATCTACTGATTGAAATCGTCTAACCAATGGGTTTCGGGCATTTCTATAAAAATATGAATAAAGGGTGTCCAGATTGTTGGGACCGGGTGCATGTTGACATGGATACGGGTTCGTAATTTTAAAATTTAATTACGTGCAGCGGAAGGTTTAGCATAAATAATTTCGCAAATTATTTTAACCACGTATCTAGCATGCAACCTTATGTTGTGGAGACATGATCATACATTTAAAATTTTACAGAAAGTAAACTAATTTACTTAATACCTCGTGTAACTCGTAGAAAGGGACGAGATCCAACCGTAGTGTCCATTGGAAGCTCCGCTTCTATTCGCGTCCACGCCGAGTTTTCTTCGGGATGACTTCGCAAAGCCACGAGTTTCGTGCCGACAAGAACTACTAGATTCTCCAAAGGCACGACAAGAATATCAAGAGAGAGATAGAAAGACTAACCACCAAACGAAGAACGGAATCAAAATTCCGGGAGGAAGGAAGGAGTCGCGCCCGCTTCTTCTTCTTCTTCGGCCTCTTCTTGGTGGTGGAAGCTCACGGCAAAGGGGGAGGGCTCTAGGGCCGGCGGCACTAGAAGAGGGAGAGAGAGAGAAGGAGAGGGAGAGAGGCTAGGCAAGAATCCTTGATCTCTTGGATTGATTTCCAAGCCTTGCCTTGGTACCTTTATATAGTAGCCTCTTAATCGCCAAGTCTCCTCTTAACGGAATAAATTTTTCATAAGAAATTTATCTTATAAATTTTTCAATGAATTATTCCGTTATGCCATGTTTTTATTATAACTTAATTTATAATAAAAACAACCATGTCTCCCCATTTATTATGGAAAGAAATTTCTTTATCATGGTAAATCAATCCGTTATTGATTTTATAAAATAAAATAAACCAATCCAAGGTTTATTTTAATTTCCATGAAAAATAAATCTCTTTATATAAATTTCTTTATATAAATTTATTTTATAAATTTCTTTATATAAATTTCTTTATCATGGTAAATCAATCCATTATTGATTTTATAAAATAAAATAAACCAATCCAAGGTTTATTTTAATTTCCATGAAAAATAAATCTCTTTATATAAATTTCTTTATATATATTTATTTATATAAATTTCTTTATATAAATTTATTTATATAATTTTTTTTATATAAATTTCTTTATCCATAATTTTATAAAACAAACCATGTGCGGTTTATTTTATAATTTGAACCAAAAATTCGGTTCTCCCCCTTTTAATTTGGTCGGCCAAATAAAGAGGGTGGGGACCCTCTTTGGCCGGCCAAACCCAAGCCCCGACTTCACGAATTAAACTCATTTAATTCGTTCAATAAGTCTTCAAAAGACTTAGCCATTTTATGCTTCCGATGCGTCTTTGAAAAATTCAGATTCGACTTATCTCTCTTGATCGAAAAATCCAATTTTCAACTCGTTTTAAATCCCTCGGATTACTCGTAGTGCGTGTGACTAAATAGGCTTTCGATTTATGTTGGTCGTCTATAATTTACCAATTATAGAACGATCATGAGTGGCACCTAGTAGTACATCATGATCCCCAATTAATCGAAAGATCAACGGTTGACCTCAGAAATTATTCTGAAACCCTTCAGCAGCTCTAATGAATCGTGTCTCATTCCCTTCACTATCTTATACCCACTTGGTTCAGGACACGGTCTATGTGTGTCAGTCCCCACTAGGCTGACTACGTCACACCTAGCCCAAGTAATGTCTTTCTTGTTCAACGGATTCTAATTACTCTCATGTTTCTAAGAGATTCATACTCGGAACATGTGATGCTCTGGTCAGAGGCTTTGAGTAACAATCCGACGATAGGCCTTGGGTATACATCTCCTCGCAAGGAGTGGTGAATCCTTTGTAGGTTGTTCAAACGTCTTAGGGCACTTCGTCTTATACCCAATCATCCTGGGTCCACACCTCCTTGGAGATGCTTGCTTAAGATGTCAAAGTATAAGTCTTCATGACCAAGATGACTTGAACACCGCAAGTCAAAGGAACATCACACTTAAGCTGCAGTAAGAACTTCATTGACATGACTATATGTAGACTACCATATGATGTTTTACAGCCAGTCACTCCAATGAACTAGTTCCCTTAACTAGCATTCATGTTTATCTCCGGACATCCCAATGTCACCAACCAGTGAGAATCCGCTGATTAGAGAATAACTCATGCTAGTCTCAACAGAATTGATAGTGTCCGTATTTATCAATTCATCGACTAGGGACAATTTCAATACTTCACAATTGCACATGTAGAGATAATCACTAGTTGTGAATTCATCACAAATTCTCTCATGCTGTGAATTGTATTGCGGGCATTCAGTAATTGAGTTTAAGATCTCAATCAAATACACAAACATGTATACTCAAATAGTGAATATTCATTTATTAAAATAAATGATTACAATCATAAGGCGATTGCCTTAGGACACTTCTCTCACAATACTAACAAACTCTCACTTGGCCTAATGCCAATCGCTACGGATCCAATACCACAGGCTCTAACATGACCGTCAAACTTGCTTTGAGGCAAGACCTTAGTTAAAGGATCCGCTAAATTCCTTTCAGTGGGAATTTTCTCAATTTGTATATCATTCCTACTTATAATCTCTGTGATCAGATGATAGCGGCGAAGCACATGTTTGGATCGCTGATGAGACCTTGGTTCCTTTGCTTATGCAATAGCTCCATTGTTGTCGCAGTAAACCGGCACTGCTTCATCAATGGTTGGAACCACACCAAGTTCTGAGACAAACTTCTTGATCCAGACTGCTTCCTTTGCTGCTTCCAGAGCTGAAATATATTCCACTTCCGTGGTAGAATCCGCTACGGTGTCTTGTTTGGAACTTTTCCAACTTATTGCGCCTCTATTCAAGATAAATACGTATTCGGACTGAGATTTGGAGTCATCCTTATCTGTCTGGAAATTGGCATCTGTATACCCACGTATTATCATATCTCCTTCTCCATATATTAGGAACACATCCTTAGTTCTTCTTAATAACTTAAGGATTGTCTTGACAGCCGCCCAATGATCCATTCCTGGATCAGACTGGTATCTGCTTGTGACGCTCAGAGCATACGATACATCGGGCCTAGTACATAACATAGCATACATGATAGATCCTATCACGGATGCATAAGGAATCTTATTCATGCAAATCCTCTCGTCTTCTGTGCGCGGACACATAGACTTTGAAAGGTTGATCCCATGCCTAATGGGAAGGTAACCTTTCTTGGATTCCGACATGCTAAACCTTTTTAGCACTCGATCTATATATGTAGACTGCGAAAGACGAAGCAATCTTTTTGATCTATCTCTATAGATTCTAATCCCAAGGATATAGGTTGCTTCTCCCAGGTCTTTCATGGAGAAAGTTTTGGACAACCAAATTTTAACCGACTGTAAGACTGATATATCGTTTCCTATAAGTAATATGTCATCGACATATAATACTAGGAATACGACTGCACTCCCACTAACCTTCTTGCACACACAAGGTTCGTCAGGATTTTGTGAGAAATCAAACTCTTTGATTGTCTCATCAAAACGGATGTTTCAGCTCCTGGATGCTTGCTTTAGTCCATATATGGATCGCCGAAGCTTGCATATTTTAGTTTTGTCAACCGATGTGAAACCTTCAGGTTGTATCATGTATACATCCTCAAGCAGGTTTCCATTAAAGAAATCTGTTTTCACATCCATTTGCCATATCTCATAATTATAATGAGCTGCTATGGCCAGGAGCATCCGAATGGATTTAAGCATAGCTACTGGCGAATAGGTTTCGTCATAATCAATTCCTTGTTTCTGACGATATCCTTTTGTCACTAGTCTAGCCTTAAAGATAACAACATTACCTTCCATGTCGGTTTTCTTCTTGAAAACCCACTTGCACCCTATGGGCTTAATTCCTTCAGGTGGGTTAACCAAGTCCCATACTTGATTTTCGTACATGGAATCCATTTTCGACTTCATGGCTTCAAGCCATTTGTCCCTTTCTGAACTTTTCAGAACATCATCATAACTGATAGGTTCGTCGTTCGATTCACTTACGAGAAATCCGTATCTCTCTGGAATATTGCGTGTCCTATCAGACCTACGAAGAGGTGGTGTTGTTTTAGGTTCAACTGATAGCTCATCATTATGAGTTATTGGTTGTGGGTCTAGACTAGGTGTCTCTGTAATGTCTATCGGAGTTTCTTGAACTTCTTCAAGTTCAATACTACTCCCACTGTCTTCTTGTAAAAGAAATTCTTTTTCTAGAAATACAGCATGCCTTGAAACAAACACCTTTTGTTCCAAGGGATGATAGAATTGGTAACCCTTTGTTTCCTTAGGGTATCTAATAAATAGACATTTATCAGACTTAGCATCCAATTTGTCTGATACAGTCCGCTTCACATAAGCAGGACAACCCCATATTTTAAGGTGAGTTAAATGAGGTTTCTTACTATTCCGCATCTCATATGGAGTAGTAGAGACTACCTTGGTCGGGACTCTGTTTAGCAAGTAAACAGCTGTCTTAAGTGCATAGCCCCAAAAGGATTTTGGAAGAGTTGCATTGTTCATCATAGATCCAACCATGTCCATCAAGGTTCGGTTACGCCTCTCAGATACACCATTATGCTGTGGTGTATATGGCGGAGTCCATTGAGACAATATCTCATTGTCCCTAAGATAATCTTGAAACTCTTGACTTAAGTATTCACCACCCCGATCGGATCGAAGTATCTTAATACTTTTGCCAAGCTATTTCTCTACTTCATTTCTGAACTCTTTGAATTTCTCAAAAGCTTCAGATTTGTGTTTCATCAAGAACACATACCTGAATCGTGAGTGATTATCGATAAAGGTAATGAAGTAGCTATAGCCTCCTTGTGCAAGAGTTGACATTGGTCCACATACATCAGTATGTATTAGACCAAGCAATTCTCCCACTGGATTACCCTATCTGGTAAAGGGTAATTTGGACATCTTGCCTTTTAAGCATGATTCGCATGTATCAAATGAACCGGGTTCAAATGATTCCAGAATTCCACATCGGTGTAATTTGGTCATGCGTTTCTTACTTACATGGCCAAGACGACAATGCCATGTATAGGAGTCTATTCGATTATTTATTCGAGCACGTTTGTTGCTAACTTCGATATTGAAAATGTCACTGGATAAATCTAACGTGTAGATATCATTGCACAAAGTTCCGGTCCCATAAAGAACACCATTTAAAGTTATGTAACAACAATTGTTACTAAAAGTTAAATGATAACCCTTTTCATTCAAGCATGAAATAGATACAATGTTCTTTATTAGTGAAGGAACAAAATAGCAATTATCCAATTCTAAGACATGTCCAGTAGGGAGCTTTAGCAAATATGTTCCGATGGCAACAGCAGCAATCTTTACTCCATTTCTAACTCGCAGATTCGCTTCTCCCTTGATGAGTCTTCTTCTATTCCTTAGCCCCTGTATGTCATTACATATATGTGAGCTACACCCAGTATCTAGTACCCAGGTGGTTGAGGAAATAGAGTGACATTCAATAACGAAGATGCCTGAAGAGGATGGGGCATCGGATGCCTTCTTCTTCAAGGACTCAAGATAAACCTTGCAGTTTCTTCGCTAGTGACCCTCCTTGCCACAAAGATAGTAAGTGCCTTTTGGTGCTTTTTCAATCCTTTTGTCCTTAGTTAACTTATTGGTGTCCAAAACGGAACGTAAATTCAGAGAAGACATGATCGAGTGATTATCCTAGAAATACAAATTAAGCTTATGTGAGAAGAATGATAAAGAATACATCAACATACATTAATTAAATCCTATTTATTTTTTGAATTGAATAACCCTTTTTATCAATTCGGGAGATCGTAGGAACATCTCCAAATAGGTCGATATCCAACCATAGATAAGAACAACCATGGCTGTGGCCATCAAGTTATTCTTGGCTATGAAGGTAGGTAATTATACCGATTACATATCACATATATGTAACTATCACTATATGCTATCAACTAATTGAATGTTTGCATAAATCATTGGGTTCTTAACTCATTAACAAGTATGCAACATTATACATAGCACCCAACTGCACCTCTCTTTACATCGACCTTGGCTGTGGCACAACAAATCGATGCTCCAAGCTTAAGGCTGACCTATTAATCAAGAAATAGTTTTAATATGGTTGGAGCTCATTCAACCGTTTAGTCAGGCTTGGATGTGTCCAACAACCAAAACTAAGGATTGACCTCTGACTCCAACTATATTAATCATAAACTAATTCCATGGTTTGAACATGTTGAGGTTCAAGCCGGGCATGGATGTGTCCATCAACCCAAACGAGAAACAAAACTCCGGTTCTAACCATATTAATGGAAGGTGTTGGCCTTAATATTTTGTAAGGGGTTTTGGGTCTCATCCATTCTTTTCTAAGCACATTCATGACATATAATTATGTCATGTACTAACGATTTCCTTAATAAAGTATGTATGTGACTTAATTTATCAAGTCTCATTAATTGAATTAGGAACCAGATTTCCTAATTCTAATTTCATACTTTATTCAAGGATTATTTTGGGAAACAATTTCCTAAATTGTCATAATCAATTTCGGAAATAATATGTTTAAGACTTTGATTTCTCTAAATCAAATCTTATTAAATTAAGAGACAGATTCCCTTAATTCAACCACATATTATTTTCATGAAAATCTTATTTAAGAAAACTCTATAGGAAACCATTTTCCTAATTAATTTTGGAGACAACAATATGTAAGAGCATCACCTCTTAAATCAAATAAGGAAATTATCGTTTGAGAATCACCTCAAAATTTCCAAGATTTGATTACATATTTTATTTATGGATTTATTAATTACAACAAAATATTTTCTTTGGGTGGCTCCCCGAGGCTCAGATACTCAAAAAAAAAGAATTTGTTGTAAATCTAATTTGGTCCGCTCCCCGAGGCATAACCAAATTAAACATGACAATTTTATTCAAAATTAGAAAATTAAATTACAACAACTAACTTTAAATTGGACGGCTCCCCGAGGCTCAATCCAAAATAAAGAATTTTGTTGATAATTTAAAACCAATTCGAATTTAATTATCAATTAATGATCCATAAATTTGTCTAGACTTTCTTTGAAAGAAAGTACCCAAAATTGCGAGATTTCATAATAGGTTTTCAGAATAATTGTAAGTTTCTGGTACAAAGAAAACTTACATATTTCCAAAATTAGAAATTTTCCAAAATAGGAAATTTCCAAAATTGGAAAGTTTCCAAAAATGGGAAGTTTTCACAATTATCATAAAATTTCAGAAACTAGGATATTTCAAAAGTTTGTGAAATTTCATGAGGATTTCCAAACTTTGAAATTCCTAAATCTAAAATTTATCATAATTGGAAAGTTTCCATAATTGAAAAATTTTCCAAAATTGAGATCATGACAAAGTTTTTCGCAAAAAACCACTGGACAGGGGTGGGAAGTCCTAGTGAGTAACGACACGGTTGTTGGTCGTCGGCATCGGTTGTTGGTCGACGACATAGTTGGGCCGCCAAATGTTGATTTGGGCGCCAGGTTGTTGGGCCAAGGGGCCAGGTTGTTGGGTCGCCAAATGTTGATTTGGCCGCCAAAGAGGTTGAGAGACCGTGTCGTTACATTGTATCCTGGCGTTCCTTCGCTAGGTGCCTAGCAGTCCTTTGCTAGGGCTTTGTATCCTGGCATTCCTTTGCCATGTGCCTAGCAGTCCTAGCGCAGGTGCCTAGCCGTCCTTCGCTAGGACTTTGTATCCTGGCATTCCTTCGCCAGGTGCCTAGTAGTCCTTCGCTAGGACTTTTCCTGTTAGAATATGAAAAATTGAAGGGCTAAAAGGTAAAAAGGGGAAAATTAAGGGCTTATTTTGCATTAGGTGGAAGTGTGGGGGGGGGGCTTTAATGCAAAAAGACCACTTATAAACCCTCCACTTCCCCTGCGCCGCAGCCAACACCCGATCCCTCTCTCCCTTCCGTGCCCTAGATCACGACCCAACGCCCCCTTTTCCTTCTTCGTCTTCTTCTTCTCGCGAGCGCACGCCGAGCCCCGATCCATCCCCATCGCATCGCGTCTCTTCTCCTCCACTCCACAGCCGACGCCTCTTAGCTCTCTGTCGGGCTCGACTGGTAAGAAGGGTTGCTGCTGGGGTGTGAGCAAGTGAGATCATCAGGCTTTCTTTCTTCCAGATCGTGGCGATTCAGGCGAGGATCTTGGGTTTGCTACGGTATGAACTCTTGCGGTCATCTTGATTTAGATTTTGTATGCGATCGAGTGCTAGGAAATGATCGAGATTATGGATTGAAATCGTGGTGTTTGATTCTTGGATTTCTCTGTTCAATCTAAGTTTTGATTTTGATCAATTGTTGTGAATCTGGTTGGTTTATATTAGGTTTTGTGAGTTAATCTTCCTACCGTGAGCTCTCTGCTCATGGTTTGTTTGAGATCGTTTTGAGTAGAAGGGATGATGTGTTGGTTTGATTACCTTACTGTGTTGATCTTGTGATCGATCATGGGATGCGTTTACAGGTACGGATCTTTGTTTCCAAGGGTTGTTCGGTGAGATTAGGGGTTTTGATTGGAATGTTTATAGTTCTCCTAGTGCTTGTAAATGATGTCGTAAGCTCACGGTGGTTTGTTCAAGGTTGGTGTTGAGGAGGAGCTGTAGAGATGGGAATACCGTGCCATTTGGAGGTGATGTTAGATCAGTTGATACCGTGAGCTTTAGGAGGGTTGGTTATTGTATTTGGATTCATAACAGGTAGAACCTGTGATGTGTCACTACCATAAGCTTGGTGAGTTGGAGTTGTCGTGAGTTTGAAGGTATAGACCATCCTTGTATCCTTGAATGGCAATCCTTGGAGTTAGCAGGGTCTTGGAGTAATTAGGATTAACCCGGATACGAATTAGGGATTTGTTTAATTACTTGTAATGATAGCTAAATTATATCATTTGATACAGGTCACTGACTTGGCTATTTGGACTCTACTTGCGGCGGATATTATTTTGGACGGGGGGTTCTCGACGCCTGGACTTCTTTATATCGAGGCGGGTACCTCTGACTTATCTTTTAGATTAGTCCTAGCAGATATGCTTGATATGCTATGTTTAGCGGTAGGGTAATGTAGTATGTTATACCTGCTCTACCTTGGCTGATACTGTTTATGATGTACCTGGCATGTGATACCTATACCTTTAGGACTTAGGCTATGGTGCATTATCCATGATCCTTGCATATCATGTTGATATAGGTGGACTAGATAGTGGATGTTGTTTGACCAGAGTCATGCATCATTGTGCACTGTGCATCACTGTCGATTAGGGGCACCTTATGGGTGAGTCAGGTCGACAGTCATACTGACCTATCCATATGACCACTCATGGGTTAGTGGTTGACGGAGTATGGGTAGTGTGCTCTGTGCTGCTCCGCTCATGCACTCATGGGTTAGTGAATCAGAGCGTGGTAGCAGGCAGATGTCCCTCCTTGAGTAGTCCATATACCAGGAGATGAGAGAGAGAAGTCTCTCCCCCCATTTATATACATGGGGGAGGTGTTATCACTCAGATAGTGATATCCTCCAGAGATGGCCTGGGGCGGTTAGTGATATAGCCCTGATAGGTGATGGCCTGGGGCTGATAGAGATATCGCCAGGATAGGTCTTAGCCTGGGGCTATTAGTGATATAGCCAGGATAGGTGATGGCCTGGGGCTGATAGAGATATCGCCAGGATAGGTCTTAGCCTGGGGCTATTAGTGATATAGCCAGGATAGGTGATGGCCTGGGGCTGATAGAGATATGCCAGGATAGGTCTTAGCCTGGGGCTATTAGTGATATAGCCAGGATAGGTGATGGCCTGGGGCTGATAGAGATATTGCCAGGATAGGTCTTAGCCTGGGGCTATTAATGATATCGCCAGGATTGGTCATGGAGTAGGGGTGTTACACCGGTAGCATACCGTCTACTCGGTTGCTCAGGATTAGCAGCGGCGGAGTACGGACGGCAGTCACAGCTCTACGCAGGAGGGTGGCCTCCGCTCAGCTTCCTCCCGTACGTAGCTGACGATGTCCGACCGGCGACAGAGGTGACCATGTCATTGCACCATGTGCATACGAATCTTTTGCACTTGCCCGTGTTTGTTATACTTGGATGCTGCATATGATTGACATGTACATACAGGAGACCCTTATGTCAGTTTCGACGACTCAGCTAGATTGATATGGTATTTCTATTCCTATTCCAGTTATGTCTACCACTGTATGTACCTGTGTTAATTCGATAGCCTGTTACTCTATTGCTAGCTAGACTATCTTGTATATCTGATGAGATATTCGCTGAGTATTGTTACTCATCCCGTTAGCTCCCTGTTTTTATTTTAGGATGATTGTCTGGAGTGCTCGGCAGCCTGTCCCAGTTCGCGTATTTCTTCGAGATGACTCCGGGATGTTTCTTTTACTTTGTAGTGGTACTTGTTGGTACCCATTCTCTGTTCTTTTACTTTATTTTTTTCCGCTGTTGTATTCGTGTTTGGTCGTGTCCTTTTATGCGATGGTATAGTTGTACTTTTGTGAGCCATGGAGGCCTTGTGCTTTGTGTTTGTCGTAAGTCGTACCGGTACGCAGCTTTCATCGCCGTCTCGGTTTTGTTGATTGCAGATAGTTGTTCCAGCCCTATAGGCTGTGGTACAATTATCTGAGGTGGTCGTAGAGGTTAGGTTTCTGAATTGTCCGTCGGACGAGGGAGTGGCAGTCCGGTCGGTATCGGACGGGCAGCTCCTCGGGGCGTGACAATTTTTGGTATCAGAGCCAAGTTTGCGAGATACCTTGAGGTCTTGTGGGTGTTTTCGTATTTTGAGTCGGAGTCGTCTTCTCGATGGACGTGATTAGGACATGGCGGCGATGGGACATCTCCAGGTGACACGAGGTATATGTCATGACTCATTTACCTCTTTTGTTTCTACTATTTAGTGTACGGTTAGAGATTTCTTTATGGTGATATGATTTATACTTGACCGGTAGGTACTCATAGGTATGTTTTGGCTGGAAGGCATGTAGTCGATCCGTTTTATTTGCGTCCATGTTGGGAGTCGATTATAGGTGACTGGTTGACTTGTTGCCGACTCGTCTAGGATGCAGAGAATGTTGATTCTCGACTAGCACTGATATATGATCGGAAGACGAGGGTCGAACCTGTCAATAACCTATCGGAGGTTAAGGAATTCATGTTATAGAATTCCTGTCCCATACCAGTTGTATACTAGTATCAGTTGTTATCGACTGTGAGACATTGGGACTGCATATCGATACAGTGATGATTTCTCCTATATCAGGGAGTTTTCGACTTCTGGTTCGCTCGTGCTAAGTTAGGTGACCTAGAGGGTACGAGTGAGTACATGACTTGCATTGATGCAGGAAGGGTAGTACTAGCTAAATACTATAACTGATAGTAAAAGATCGATATAGCTGGAAAATGAGTATGACTTTCATAGATATATATCTTGGTGGTATTTTGGTGTATATCATAGTAGATATATATCTCTTGAGTATCGCTTATACTTTTGTATACTCTACCTTGGATAGGTTGGATGGATATTTCCCGAGAGAGATTGGATATCGATTCCCATAATGTTAGGGTGCGTATTCATTGACTTGGAGGTAGCTCGATTGACACCTAGTCAAGCTTTTCCCAAATACCATTAGGGTCAAGGTTGACTAAGGAGATGATCGGATGACACGTTGTGAATTCGATCATATAGTGGAGAATATTGATTCTTCAATGGTACCGACTGATGAATTGGGAAGTTAGGGTTAAATCGGACGACAACCCATTAGAGCTTGCGTATTGTAGTTGGCTCGATCGACATAGGATCGATCCACCTTAGCTCATGGAACTATGGACGGTTAGGGTTATTTATTTCGTATCAGATACTTAGATCATGAGCGACTGCCATTCATAAGTAGTGGCTATCGGAGGTGCTCACAGATGCCTTTCGAGACTCTGCACGGTCGCCCTGAGGAGTGAGTCGATGCATTGTAGCAGTCAGGGATCCCTCCGGGTGTGTAGTTGTTCTATCGTGTCTCCGGGTCATCATGGTAGTATGGTGGTGTGGTAGCAGCAGAGATGTATTGGTTGTTTATCATGTCATTGTTAGAGGATAGCGATATCCTGTTCCCGTGGGACTTTTGAGCTCGGATTCGTTATACTTGGTTAGATAACCTAAATAGTACAGTCAAATGTGACTTGTACCGATCCGGAGGAGTGTAGAGCTAGTTGCTTGACACTTACGGGATTATTGCTCGTACTTGGTTTGGGTAACCAAGAAGGTACCTTTGGACTTCTGGTTTCTCAGCGATGCAATCACTTACGAGATGAGTTACCTTTACGTGAAGACACTAAGGACGTACTCAGGAAACAAATAATTACTTTTCGATTACTTTGGGATACTCCTAAGAGATTGTGTCTCTATCACCTTTTGGAGCGGAGTTGGAGTATATCGGGTTACGAGACGACGGTTAGTCGACTGATCTGACGCTGTTCTAGCCTACGAGGTATCATGACTCATAGACATGTCGTACGTGTTAAATATTCTCGATGATACATCGAGAATTAGGAATGGATATGGTGCGGTGAATTTGGTGTTAGCTGCGTAACACCTAAGAAATTCGACCGTAATCGGTGGAGGTTATCGAGGACGGGCTTCGAGGGGTAGACCGTTGGTTGTCAAGTGAGAGTGGTTACGAGTCGACCTCCAAACCAGTCCATGTGGTGGTTCATTGGTATCAGAGATGACTAGGTTACAGTATCTCCTCGTTTCAGGGCTAGAGGTTCTAGCACGTGGACGTTAGGGTTTTTCTATTGTCACTGGGCCGTACTGATGACAGTGGTAGCCTTAGCTCTCGAACGTTTCCGTAGTTCGAGAATATCCGGACGCCAGTCCGAGGGAGTGTTCTAGCGTTTTCTATGGTTTGAAAATTTTCTGACCTATTTACGGAGGAGCTTCACTGATTCTCTCACCTATGAGGCAAGTGAGGCTCACCGTTCTTGGTTTGTGTGTTTTGCAGGTAATACCGAAGATACAGAGACCGGAGGCGTTTCCGTTGGTGGACCGATATTAGGGAGGATATCGCGGATGTTGTGGTTAGGTATTTGGTATGTCAATAGATGAAGGTTGGATCTTAGAGACTCGCTGGGTTATACTAGACGATTCCAATTTATGGTTGGAAATAAGAACCGGTATTAAGGATCTTGTCATGGACTTACTTAGGACTCAGAGAGGGCTTGATGTGAATTGGGTGATCGTTAAGCGATTAACCCAATCTGCACAGTTTCTTGTGTATTCGGACGATCAGAATATAGATGTGGCACAAGTGATCCTAGGGTTGAGCACCTTGATATGGGTGATGTTGATTAGTTGTTCGGTTGTAGCTGATGGTTAGATGATCTCTCGATCAGTTATGCCCTTGGTATGTTGTACGGGCATACCCATGATCTGGCCACCACGTGGATTGGTTGAGTCTGGTGCCCTTAGGATGTTGGGATGAGCCGTTACTATTTGTAGACGGCATCCGGATGTATTCTTGACTGGGTATATGAGCACGTGTTGGTATGGATGATTAGACACTTTTGTCGATCAGATTACGAGTGCTCCGGTTAGAAATTATTACCCTCAGTGTGTTCGAGGCAGAGTAGCCTTAGGGCATTGGACGTAGGGGTCCTCGTGGTGTATACGGTATAGTTATTCTGTAATAGGTGATGCAGTCTTGAGATCACCTCCGGTCCCGGAGAACTTACTTCGGTGGCGCATTGACCTAGTTTTTACGATATCCTCAGGATGTACCCGAGTGTACAGGGATTCGAAACGTTCTTGTTGGCGGAATGACATGGAAAAGGACATCGAGAGTCTTCGTATTCACACTATTGATACGTCGATTGACGCAGTGGTAACGTGGTGGGCTCATAACCCACAGGGAGTGTCAGAGACTAGCGGTCTTAGTCTCAAAGATTTCCCTACAAGAGAAAACCTAGTACGTTGGTTTATGGAGGCAACGCGAGTCGATTTGGGTGATCATTGAACGATTAACCAAATCTATGCACTTTCCTTCGATCCGTAGGATGGACTCGATGGATCACTTGGTAGAGGTATACGATAGGAAGACTACTAGATTTTAGGAATTTCTCTGGAATCCGGTAGGAGTCTCCTACGAGCTACAAGTGCATAGCTGCGATTCGGTTTAGTTGCTCGTCTGTTGACAGATGACAGTCCGAGCGTACCGTTTAAGTTCTAGAAGACATACTGCGCTCGTGTGTGATGGACTTTGGGGGCAGTTGGGAGGACCAGTTGCACATGGTGGGGTTCGTCTACAACAACGACTTTCATTCGGCGATACAGATGGCACTGTTTGAGGCGTTGTACGGTAGGACGTGCAGGACACCCACCCTCGGGGATGAGGTCGGTGAGACTCAGCTGTTGGGACCCCAGAGAGTTCAGCACGAGGCAGAGTTAGTACGGACTGTCAGACAGAGATTATTAGCAACGCTGGATTACCAGGAAAGCTATGCTGACCGGAGGCGCAGACCCATAGAGTTTGTTGCGGGTGATCATGTTTTCCTTCGAGTTGTACCCAAGAAAAGGGTGAAACGTTTTGTCTCAGAGGTAAGCTAGCTCCATGGTATATTGGTCCGTTCCAGATTCTGGAAATGATTGGGGCTATAGCTTATCGCTTAGCACTTCTATCGTCTTGACCGGCGTCCACGACGTGTAGCATGTATCTATGCTGAGAGGTCATGTGTCAGATTCCACTCATATTATCCGAGGTGCCTGTTCTGCTCCGGTCCGATAGTACGTATGAGGAGGTATATATAGGGATTTTGGGTTTCCAGGAGTGTCGGTTGCGGAACACGGCAATCCGATTAGTTAAAGTCGGATGACAGCTCCATTCAGGTATCGAGACGATCTGGGAGCTCGAGGATATTATCCGAGCTCGCTATCCCCACTTGTTTGATTGAGGTACGTGTGAGATATTCATTCAGTGTTTTATACTGTATGATCATACCTGACACCTGTGGAAAAAAAATAAAATAAAATAAAATAAAATTTGGGGACCAAATTTTTGTTAGTGGGGGAGAATGTTAGAATATGAAAAATTGAAGGGCTAAAAGGTAAAAAGGGGAAAATTAAGGGCTTATTTTGCATTAGGTGGAAGTGTGGGGGGGCTTTAATGCAAAAAGACCACTTATAAACCCTCCACTTCCCCTGCGCCGCAGCCAACACCCGATCCCTCTCTCCCTTCCGTGCCCTAGATCAGAACCCAACGCCCCCTTTTCCTTCTTCGTCTTCTTCTTCTCGCGAGCGCACGCCGAGCCCCGATCCATCCCCATCGCATCGCGTCTCTTCTCCTCCACTCCACAGCCGACGCCTCTTAGCTCTCTGCCGGGCTCGACTGGTAAGAAGGGTTGCTGCTGGGGTGTGAGCAAGTGAGATCATCAGGCTTTCTTTCTTCCAGATCGTGGCGATTCAGGCGAGGATCTAGGGTTTGCTACGGTATGAACTCTTGCGGTCATCTTGATTTAGATTTTGTATGCGATCGAGTGCTAGGAAATGATCGAGATTATGGATTGAAATCGTGGTGTTTGATTCTTGGATTTCTCTGTTCAATCTAAGTTTTGATTTCGATCAATTGTTGTGAATCTGGTTGGTTTATATTAGGTTTTGTGAGTTAATCTTCCTACCGTGAGCTCTCTGCTCATGGTTTGTTTGAGATCGTTTTGAGTAGAAGGGATGATGTGTTGGTTTGATTACCTTACTGTGTTGATCTTGTGATCGATCATGGGATGCGTTTACAGGTACGGATCTTTGTTTCCAAGGGTTTTCGGTGAGATTAGGGGTTTTGATTGGAATGTTTATAGTTCTCCTAGTGCTTGTAAATGATGTCGTAAGCTCACGGTGGTTTGTTCAAGCTTGATGTTGAGGAGGAGCTGTAGAGATGGGAATACCGTGCCATTTGGAGGTGATGTTAGATCAGTTGATACCGTGAGCTTTAGGAGGGTTGGTTATTGTATTTGGATTCATAACAGGTAGAACCTGTGATGTGTCACTACCATAAGCTTGGTGAGTTGGAGTTGTCGTGAGTTCGAAGGTATAGACCATCCTTGTATCCTTGAATGGCAATCCTTGGAGTTAGCAGGGTCTTGGAGTAATTAGGATTAACCCTGATACGAATTAGGGATTTGTTTAATTACTTGTAATGATAGCTAAATTATATCATTTGATACAGGTCATTGACTTGGCTATTTGGACTCTACTTGCGGCGGATATTATTTTGGACGGGGGGTTCTCGACGCCTGGACTTCTTTATATCGAGGCGGGTATCTCTGACTTATCTTTTAGATTAGTCATAGTGATATACTTGATATGCTATGTTTAGCGGTAGAGTAATGTAGTATTTTATACCTGCCTACCTTTGCGGATACTGTTGATGATATACCTGATAGGTGATATCTACACCCTTAGGATCTAGGCTATGGTGCATTATTTATGATCCTTGCATATCATGTTGATATAGGTGGATTAGATAGTGGATGCTGTTTGACCAGAGTCATGCATCATCGTGCACTGTGCATCACTGTCGATCAGTGACCCCTTATGGGTGAGTCAGGTCGACAGTCATACTGACCTATCCATACGGCCACTCATGGGTTAGTGGTTGACGGGGTATGGGTAGTGTGCTCTGTGCTGCTCCGCTCATGCACTCATGGGTTAGTGAATCGGAGCGTGGTAGCAGGCAGAGGTCCCTCCTTGAGTAGCCCATATACCAGGAGTTGAGAGAGATAAGTCTCTCCCCCATTTATATACATGGGGCAGGTGTTAACACTCAGATAGAGATATCCTCCCGAGATGACCTGGGGCTGATAATGATATAGCCAGGATAGGTGATGGCCTGGGGCTGATATAGATACCGCCAGGATAGGTTTTGGCCTGGGGCTGTTATTGATATAGCCAGGATAGGTGATGGCCTGGGGCGGATGTAGATACCGCCAGGATAGGTTTTGGCCTGGGGCTGTTATTGATATAGCCAGGATAGGTGATGGCCTGGGGCGGATATAGATATCGCCAGGATAGGTTTTGGCCTGGGGCTATTATTGATATCGCCAGGATAGGTCATGGAGTAGGGGTGTTACACCGACAGCATACCGTCTACTCGGTTGCTCAGGAGTAGCAGTGGCAGAGTACGGACGGCAGTCACAGCTCTACGCATGAGGGTGGCCTCCGCTCAGCTTCCTCCCGTACGTAGCGGATGATGTCTGACGGGCGACAGAGGTGACCATGTCATTGCACCATGTGCATACGAATCTTTTGACACTTGCCCGTGCTTGTTATACTTGGATGTTGCATTTGTTTGACATGTACATACAGGAGACCCTTATGTCAGTTTCGACGACTCAGCTACCTTGGTATGGTGTTTCTATCCCTGTTCCAATTATGCTTACCACTGCATGTACCTGTGTTATTTCGATAGCATGTTACTCTATTGCTAGCTAGACTATCTTGTATATCTGATGAGATATTCGCTGAGTATTGTTACTCACCCCGTTAGCTCCCTGTTTTTATTTCAGGGTGATCGTCTGGAGTGCCCTGCAGCCTGTCTCAGTTCGCGTATTTCTTCGAGATGACTCCGGGATGTTTCTTTTACTTTATAGTGGTACATGTTGGTACTCATTTTTCTGTTTCCGTTTCTTTACTTTTCCGCTGCTGTATTCATGTCTGGTCGTGTCTTTTTATACGGCGGTATAGTTGTACTTTTGTGAGCCATGGAGGTCTTGTGTTTTGCGTTTGTCGTAAGTCGTACCGGTACGCAGCTTTCATCGCCGTCTCGCTTTTGCTGATTTCAGATGGTTGTTCCAGCTCTATAGGCTGTGGTACAATCATCTGAGGTGGTCGTAGAGGTTAGGTTTCTGAATTGTCCGTCGGTCGAGGGAGTGGCAGTCCGGTCGGTATCGGACAGGCAGCTCCTCGGGGCGTGACATAAATACTAATATCACTATCAATTCTTTGATACTTGGCAGGCTGTTCTTCATCATGGTTTGAGATCTCAACATTAGTTGGGGAGTGCTCTTGAAAAAAAAAATTCTGCGGCTCATCATGTATCCTATTTATATTTTAAAGAATGTGTGACCTTTCCTTTTTCCTTGAATTGTTTTTGCAAATGAGATTTAAACTTCTCTTGCTAATACTTTATCGAGACCATAAGTTAATTAGCAATGGAATACAAATATAAAAATTTCTTTTTTATTTTCTTCTTCTCTACCACAACAGAGGTGAAGAAACCTCTTATGGATCTTTCAGAATTGTACTGAAGCTTACAACTAAGAATGAAGAACAAAGAATAGAGGTTTTGTGACATGTCACAAAGTATGCTTGATTAGTTGTGGATTGTTGATCATGGATATCTAATTCACAACCCTTTCAAAATGTTTTATAGCCTGTTTATCAAATTCAAAATTGGAAGTCGTTGATTGATTCACTATGGTCATCATTCAATTACATCATTGTGCCTTCCATTAATGTCCCCACGGATGTAGCCAAGTTGGTTCATCATGCAAGTGTTGATTTTCTCGGGGTTCATTCCCCTCCCCTGAATTAAATTCCTTCCTATATATCTAAGAGGCTGTTCGATAACGTGATTTATCTCCTTTTATCTTGTTATGAAACTGATGAAAGATGCTCGGGATGAACAAAATCACATTTTATTTTATTCTATTAGTTTCTAAAACAATTGATTTATAGAAACTATAAACCCAAATTAGACTTCGGGATTTTGGATTGCTGAATAGACTTTGGGGCATTGTGTTTTGGCTATCTTTGTCAACTGACTCAAGTACCAATTGAGCGGATTAAATTCTAATCAATTGGATTTCCAACTATGCTCATCTTAATGAACAAGTCTCGTCTAAGTTGAGAACTATACTCTCTCTCAAATATATGTACTCTTAGTTCTTAGCTCACTATACAAACTCTCAGTTCGCTCCTTGTGTCATTCTATCCTTTAATACCACATGCAAAGTTCCCAATGTAGCCCAGTGGGTTCCGATCGAGGAGATAGAGTTGTTTCTTTAGACACAGATTTGAATCGCAAACATGATAGCCGCAGAATATAATACTCTCCCCCCGGCGGCTTGTTGCGTATCTAATTTACTTGACTATATCTTATTGTGAGACCGATGATAATGAACGGCTTAGGAGAAGCAAAATCATGTTTTTTTGTTTCCTTGAATACCACATATAAATATTAAAAAGAATTTATTTTTTATAAAACATCTTGTATAAATATATATTATTTTTAAAATAAATAAACAAAATCGTAGGTTCATGCACTTTTTGAAAATTTTTGTCTGCTTCATATTCATTGACAAAACATGTTAAGATGCGACAACCATGAGGATGCTCAAACCTTACCTTACATTTTGTCCTTCCTCAATTTATTTATTTATTATTTTATTTTTTCATGCCCAAAAAAGAATTGTAGATATATAATTAATTTGATTAAAAGAGAAACTTGAATAGGCAAACCAAAAGTTAATTATTCCTACAAGTGAATGGATTTCTTCTTACATTCAATTCAACCTTGGTGGCTAATTATATTCTCCTAGACCAATTGAGTCAGCATCCATCTCTAACCCATTCCTTGTAAAAAGGTTTTAAAAAAATCAAAATTTTGTTTTTTAAATTTAAATTGTATTAAAAAACAGTTAAATTCTTCTAGACCTATTATCAAAGTCGATCGGCCAAACACAACGCATACAAAGGACACTCTGAAAAGTTTTCTACCAACGTCTTTAATTTGGGAGTCATTAGATTAATATTTAAATAAGAGGATTAGAATTTAAATTTCCGCATGGATGAATATTTTAGAGGTCCATCTTTGAGTCTAGGGATGGCAATGGGTCGGGTTCGGGTCGGATTGTATATCCTCCATCCTCATACCCATCGGGTATCGGATATCCATCGGAATACCCATGCCTATTATAGGATCGGATATCTTATATTCTAATACTTTTTCTTCTTTCTATCCAACTATATCATTGAATAAAAGTACATTAGAATTAACATCATAGTTAAAAAAATATATATCTATAATTTTAAAAATAGATTAAACATGTATATAATCTATTTCTAATATTAACACAAATTATTAATAGGTTTTGGAAAAAAAATTCTTTAATGTATATATATATATATATATATATATTATTTAATCGGATATTCGGGTCTGATATCGGGTATTGATAGTCCCTCCATATCCTCCTCCATTCGGGTCGGATGTCGGATCCTCCATCGGATTCGGATAAAATTGTCATCCCTATTTGAGTCTGTATAAATTGTGATCCTAATTTATCTAATTGTTAAATTAAGAGAAAGTTGTATACAAAGTCGTACCTGTGCTTAATGGAGCCTAACATGAATAATAAAAAAAAGACCTTTTTGTTACGATAAATAATTACAACATTTAATTTACAAATAACAAATACACTAAATATACCGTACCATGTGATTACGTCACGTGAGCAAAAGTCGGCTGTCGAGCGGTATCGCATGTGATAGCCACTGTTTGAATTAACGTGATTAGGTCGTACGAATAGTAGTCGTCGCGTGATTAGGACGTAACTAGTGTCGTGTGTTGTAGGACAAAGAAGAAAGTCACATAAGAAGATTAAGATTATCTCTTGTTCGGTAGATACGTGCCTAGTATAGTATGTTGCAAGATGAAGAAGATTAGAATTATCTCTTGTTCGGTGGATCTGTGCCTTGGTGGGAAAAACGTCAGAGAGAAATCACGTGCAAAGAAGAGTCATGCGTCGGTGCGTGTCTTTAAGCCATGAGAATAGGATTTAGCCGGTCAATGTCTTTGATTTTTTTAGATATAATTAAAAAAAATAGACCCCTAACAAGGTTGGAGCCTAAGGCGATTGTTTACCTCGCCATATGGACGGTAGGCCCCGGCCATATATCTCTAGGATTAATCCAGCAACGTCTGGATTATAAATAATAATAATAATAATAATAGTTCAGATTAATTCAAGCTTTAATTAAATAACCCTAATTTAATTTAATTGAATCATACTTCTCCTCCTCCTCCCATAGGAAGGTCAAGGTAAGAAACCCTAAATAATTTAATTATACTTGTGATACAGAAAAACTACTTGACGCATGCCTTGTGGAATTTTGATAATGAAAACAAAGAAAAATAGACTTTTAAATAATTTAATTATACTTGTGATAGAGAAAAACTACTAGACGCATGCCTTTGGAATTTTGATAATGAAAACAAAGAAAAATAGACTTTTCAATGCTAAAATCTCATTAAAATAATTCAAAATCATTTTACCAAATAAAATGTTCTTGATGCTTCTTGAGAATAAAGGAATATATGAAAGCCACCAAAAGCGCAAGACTTTGGAAAATTGCGTCATTAATAGGGATGTAAATGAATTAAGTCGTTTGTGAACTATTCGGAGCTCGATTCAATAGAAGTTCGTTCGAACTCGTTTAATAAAACTCGTTAATATTAACGAACCAAACTCAAACTTAGCAGTATTCGGCTCGTCAGATCGTGAACAGGCTCGCTAATAAGCTCGTGAGCTAGTTCGTAAAATATAAAATTAATATTAAATATTAAATATATAATTTTGACACTTTTACAATTAATGTATAAAATATCCAATAAAGCTCATTTGTATGAATAAAAGCATATATTTTAGTAAATATTTTATATTTTTTAGAATATATAATTTATTTTTTCAATAAATTGATGAATAATTTAATTAATAATTTATATTTGGTAAGTTCGTTTAGGACTCGATTAGGCTCGAATATGCTCGCGAGCCATCACTATATTCGATAAATTAAGCTCGAGCTCGGCTCGATAATAAACGAACCAAACTCAAGCTCTCAGGTATTCGGCTCGGCTCGGATCGGCTCGATTACAGCCCTAGTCATTAAGTCAATTAAACAAGACAAAAGAAGAGGAGAAATTTCTTCAATTTTTGATCATAATTTCCCATCTCCTTCGCCTATAAATTTGGCTGCATCATCTCCATCAATAGCACGAAAACAACTTGCTATTTCCAAGCAATTTTGTTTTCAGCAATCCATTGAAATGGCTTCCGCGATGAGCTCGATGGTGGTGATGGCCGTGGTGATGGTTGCCCTTGTTTCATCTGTTGCCGCGGTGCCTGGAATTGCAACCTTCTATACCCCTCCTTACACTCGTTGAGCACTTTTAACCTACTTCATTAACTAACAAGATTTGGTTTTGTTGTTGTTGTAATTGTTATCATGATATGTTTATAGCTTCCTCGTGCTTTGGCTTCCAAGATAGAGGTGTGATGATAGCTGCAGCTGGAGATTCAATATGGGGTAATCGAGCTGCTTGTGGGAGAAGGTACACAGTGAGATGTACCGGTGGAACCAATGCAGTTCCAAACCCTTGCAGGGGTGGCAGTGTCACTGTCACCATCGTTGACTATTGCCCGGGATGTGCAAGTAGAGGTGTTACCATGGACCTCTCTCAGGAAGCTTTTGCGACGATTGCTAATCCTGATGCTGGAAGGATCCAAATTGATTATACCCAGTATTAATTTTTTTATTATCTTAATTAGTTTTGTAATTTTTGATTTACATATTTTATTTATTTTATTTGATTATCTTTTGCAGGGTGTAAGAAGAGATGGAACGACTAAAGACAATATATAGCTAATGAATAAGGAATTGGATATCCAAGCGACAAAATAAGGAAGCATGAGGACTTCAAACTCTTAATAAATATGTATAATATTTATAGTTACAAGAATATGTGATCTTTGTTTGTGGAGGTCGATCAATAAAATTATGTCGATCCATTAGAACTAAACGAATAGAGTATAATCATGAAATAATAAATAAAATATCAGCAAGATTATTTAAATTAAAGACATTTTTTTTAGCAAATGAAAGACTAAAAATGATTAACCCCTCAACTCTTAATCATATTAATTCCTATTCTTGCAATCATCATTTTAATTCTTTTGGTCGTTAAGTGTTGCATTTGCATCGTCCATTAGACTACTGTTACTAATTCTATGCTCGAATCTAATAATCAACTAATAGAGTATCGCTTGATTGATAGCAAGTAGTTAAACAACTTAATTAATTAAGTTTCACTTGGTTGATCGCCATGTCATTTTCACTTGCACACACATGAATATAAATTAGGTCAATTACCAAGCAATTTTATAGCATGCATAGGAGCAATGATAAGAAATATCATGCCTGCAGGGCTACGATGTAATGTCAGAAGGTCCATGTAGTCTCATAAATATTCATAGTTTGATTCTCAATTATGGCACACTGTAGAATATTTTCATTTAGTGGGATTACAAACCTAAAATGTTGAGTTGCTAGGTCACCTACTACTAGCACTTCAAGATTTATTTTGATGACCAATAAAAAATTTATGTGGAACTAGACTAATTATATATTCTAGCTAAAAAAAATGTTTAGAAATATCAAGCCAAACACCCCCATAACTCTCATACTAAGTCAATGCAATTAATATAACAAGGAACATCATCAATCAAAATAGGCCAAAGACATGAATGATGTTAGGTCGATTCCATTAATAAACTACATGGCAAATGTCCTGAATGATAAAAATGATAAAGGGTTGATGCATTAAATGGTGTAAGTACAACATCAAGAAATGAAATTATGATTGACACCTATGGTTTCATCGAGCTCATGCTTTATGAAATAAAATGTTCATCCATTTACAGGGGCAAATCCAATATTGTAGGTTTCAGTGGTCGTGTTTAGAGATTTTCCTTTTACTAATATGCCCTTAAGCATGTTAGGATCTATGCGAGCTAGAGGAAAGGGAGATAAATAGCTCTTCTCGTGTCAATGCGGGCATCAGACACTTGAAGCAAACTCATAGCATGACTCAAACACAATCGATTTATTTGGTTCGCCACCTCTAAAGGCGGCTACATTTAAGGCCGAGTCGCCCCCACGGGCTGGGTGAATGGGTAAGGCGCCTGCTGCTTGAAACGAAGGTCATGAGGTCAAGAGTCGTCAGTTGCGTACGGGGTTAAAATCCTATTCTGTTGGCTTAAATTCTCTCGGCCCTCAGACGCCTTCTTCACCCTCAGTAAATCCGTGATTTACCTCCCTCTGGAAACCTTGTTGGGCAGAGACCAAGGGGCTGTTGAGGTGGTGGATCCATCCTTTTTTGAAATGATACATTTAAGGCCGAGTCCTAGTGAATTACCATTACTATTCTTTTCCTTTTCGGACATCTTTCGAAAGATGAGGCGAAGAAACCTTATATAATCTTCTTTTTTTTGCAATAGTACAACAAGAATATGAAATACAAATGAATTACCATTACTATCTACCTCTTGTATTTGTCGGACGAAATCCGGACACTTAGATTATTAAAAAAATAATAATAACTCAAATTGATTCACACTTTAATTAAATATCCCTAATTTAATTTATTTGAATCATACTTCTCTTCCTCCTCGGCTAAGAAGGTCAAGGTCTAGAAATCCTAACTAATTTAATTATATTCGTAAAAGAGAAAAACTACTGGACGCATGCAGTGTGGAATTTTGTTGATGAAAACAAAAAAAAAATTGACTTTGCTATTCTAAAATCTCTTAAAAATAATTCTAAATCATTTTACTAAATAATATTATGTACATTTAACGCCGACGATCGACGCAAAATATTGGTGGCTGTCGGCTGGCTGTCGATGCCAACCAACGGCGATCTATCGATCGCCGGTGGCTGTCGGTTGGCGGTGGTCGTCAGCCGTTGTTGTCGGTCGTCGGCCGCGAATAATAATTCCGAAAGTTAATAAATTGAAATGGTTATGTTCGTATTAAGCTTCCGAAAGTTGCATGACCCTGGAATCAAGAAAAATCTTATTTTCCTAAAATTTTTCGATTCCAAATTGTATGCCCTTTTTACTGACGTGTTCAACATGATCATTATTTGAAATTGCTAATTATCTAAATCAAATAAGATTTTCGTTAATAACCTTGGATAAATAACTAAGGTTATCAAAGATAACCCCTAATCGAACACACCCTACAAATTTTCTACCACGACCTTTCACGGTCATTAGATTAATATTGAAGAGGATTAGAATTTGAATTCTACTATCGATGAATATTTTATAGGTAATTTCTAAACATGTATAAATTATGTTTAAGATTTATCTAGTAGACAAATCAAGAGAAAAAACTATCTACCTCTTGTATTTGTCGGACGAAATCCGGACACCTAGATTATTAAAAAAACAATAATAACTCAAATTGATTCACACATTAATTAAATATCCATAATTTAATTGATTTGAATCATACTTCTCTTCCCCCTCGGTTAAGAAGGTCAAGGTCAAGAAACCCTAAATAATTTAATTATATTCGTAAAAGAGAAAAATTACTAGACGCATGCAGTGTGGAATTTTGTTGATGAAAACAAAGAAAAAAAATTGACTTTCCTATATATTCTAAAATCTCTTAAAAATAATTCAAAATCATTTTACTAAATCATGTACATTTAACTGATCCATCTTTTTCCGCATACTCGTGGAAGGAATTTTCATGACAAAAACGAAGAAAACTTAATATTAACTCATGACTTCTTGATGCTTCTTGTGAAGAAATTATGTGGAGATTTGTGTTGTGGGAACAAGATGAGAAAGAGGAGAAATTTCTTCACCTTTTAGCTATATTTTTCAAACTCCTCCTTTGCCTATAAATACGGCTGCCATCATCTCCATCAAGAGCACAAGCGAAAATGGCTTCGGCGAAGAGCTCGGTGGTGGTCATGGTCATGGTGATGGCTGTCCTAGTTTCATATGTTGTCGCGGTGCCTGGAATTGCCACCTTCTACACCCCTCCTTACACTCGTTGAGCACCTTTAACCTACTTAATTATTCTTCGAGACACGACTATCATACCTTCATTTTGTCGAGCAGTTGCATCTAATACTATCAATTTTATTGTTGTTGTTGTTGTTGTTGTTGTTGTTGTTACGATGGTATGTTTATAGCCTCATCGTGCTATGGAAACGAAGATAAAGGCGTGCTAATAGCTGCAGCAGGCGATTCTATATGGGATAACCGCGGGGCTTGCGGGAGGACTTACACAGTGACTTGCACCGGCGGAACCAATGCAGTTCCAAACCCTTGCAAGAGCGGCAGCGTCACTGTCACGATCGTTGACTATTGCCCAGGATGTGCAAGTGGAGGTGTCACCATGGACCTCTCTCAGGAAGCTTTTAATATAATTGGAAATCCGGATGCGGGAAAGATCCAAATTGATTATAACTAGTAATATTTTTTTTTATTTCTACGTACGTACGTATGAATTCTATTTTTATTTTATTATACTTATTTAGTTTGTGATCTTTTTTCTTGTAGGGCTTGAAAACATCTGAAAAGATTAAAACTAATAAATAAGGAAGCATGAAGACTTGAAACTCTAATAAATATCTGTAATATTTATATCAAGAATAATGTATGACCTTTGTTCTTGAAGGTTTATCAATAAAATTATGTTGGTCCATTAGAAATAAATAAAGTGTAACTATAAATAATAAATTAAATATCAATAAATATTGTTATTACTTAAAAGATTTTAATTTATTATGTTTTGGTCACATGATGGAGACTCTATCATTGAGTTTTTCTCGTAAGTTTATGGTGTGAATATTATAATTGACTGATGTGGTTCATCAGCCTACTACTAGCACTATTGCAGCAAGCAGAAAGTTTCTAGGAAGATTTGTAAACTCGACTGATTATCATTAATTGATTGATGGAGAGATCATTTGACTGATGACATTGTTGGATGGGACAGAAATTTCTCAGTCGATTCGTGAACTCGACTATTGATGCAATAGTCGATTGTTGTGGTCAATGGTGAGCTAGAAGAGTCGTATATACAAATGCAACATTCGAATTCTAGAAGAATCGATTGATGTTGATATGCAATCAACTGTTAGGCAGTTTTCAGTCATGACAATAACCTTATAAAAGAGGATTTGGGAGAAAGTGTTGCTGCATGTAATTCAAAACTACTGATCAAAGCGAAGTTCTCTTGAATAATCTTATTTATTTCGATTTCATTTGTATCTTTATTTTTGGGTTGTATTGCTTCAGAAGAATAGATTTGTAAGAGGTTTTTTTTAATTATTTATTTAGGTTTTTTTTAATACCTCTAGAAAAAATATTGGATCAGGTAGCAAATGAACCTGGGTGATCGATTCGGCGCGCTCACGGTGGGCGGTCTAGAAGTCCAGCGTCCCAGGGTTCGTGCCCCATTTGGAAGAAAAATTCCTGCAAAATATACCGTAATGAGGGATTGAACCGTAAATACCTAAGATAGTGACTAATCGCTCTACCGTTGTACTATAACCCAAGGACTATTATTAGAGAAGGAGAAAGGATTGTACTATTATTGTTAGGAAACTGAACCGTGGAGTAGGAACTAAGGTTCTAAATCATGTAAAAATTGTTTTTGTTGTACTTGTATTTATGTTTTTATGTATATTTATTTCTTTGATCCCGACCTTGCTTACGGGCAGCTCGGCCCGCCTAGCCAGCCAGTCTAGCGCCACGAAGGTCCAGTAGAAGGGCCGACGAAGACCTCACCAGGAGGGTCCTTGAGCCAGAACCCCCCCCCCCCCCACCCCCCGCGTCCCGTTGCGCTAGCCGACCGACCCCGAGCAAGGTCGGTCGGGTCGACCCCGAGCCTCACCTAACTCAGTCACTTAAACCCGTGTCCCGATCTAGATCTGGGTCGGGCAATCCAGCCGGACGCGTGGTGGCTCATGCTCCCTCAGCATCCCATGGATCCGACATTCAGCAGAGCCGAGACAGAGCCAGACAGACATATATCCACAAACCCCGACTCAGGGCGTCCCACGCCGCCACTAATTTCCCAGTCGGACGCGTAGCGGCCCATGCTCCCTGGCCATTACCTGACCCGGTCCCTGACACTCGAACCCGTCAGTCGGCGCTCAAGCTACAGACTAGATCGTCCCTATTCGCCCTATGTCACTACATCCGGGATACGATCTTGATGTCGGGGTAATACACGTCTTACCCTTTTATGACACACCTCGCGGTCATCCCGCTAATTCAGTACCATCGTACTGCCCAAGCCCCCCGCGTCATGTCGCGGTACTTCCAGGTGTTCTCATACGAGCTGACAAGTACCACACCCCTGTCTCGTCGACACAGACAAGGGTTGTCAGCTCCCCCGGCTATATAAGCCCTCCACTCCTCATTTCGCAAGTATGCGCACGAGCTTTCTCTTTTACTATACTTCCATTTGCTCCACTATCTTTCTTGCGGATACTGACTTGACCGTCAGAGTATCTTGCCAGGGAAACTCCCGGCAGGTTTGCTAACGGTCACTGTCTTGCAGGCCAAGGCCAGGTCAGAGCCAGGTCGTCGTCACCTCAGCTGCTCGTGTCACTCGGGAGATCATCCAACCCTTGGGAATTCCACCTCGCTTCACGACAGGATCAGTTAGCATTTGATTGACAAGCACACGATCAATGAACTATGAATCATGAATCTCTATTTACCCCCTCTAGCGATGTCACCGGTTCCAACAAAAGCCAAAAAAAACAAAAAAAAAATCTTCATCATTTACAAGTTTTGGATACTTTTATTCTCACAATTTCTTCTCTGTATTTCAATTCACACAACCACCTGGTGACTTGAGCATAGAAAGGACTTTAATTTGTGAGACAACCTCTTTCATTTCCCTTGAGGCCTCAGGTCAAGCCATTCTTCTAACCCTTCGTACATTATCAACTAGCTCGGTATCAAATTTTCAAAACATGACCTAATCTAATTAAAAGGCCAAGGAACCCTAAATAATTGAATTACACTTGTAATAGAGGAAAAGTATCCAACGCATACTAGTGGAATTTTCTAATGAAAACTTGTATATATCTTATTATTAAATCATGAGTTATTGATGTTTCTAATGAAGAAATATGTGGAAGTCAAGAAGATCTATCGTGGCAAGACTTTGGAGATTTGTTTTGTTGAACAAGACAAGGAGGAGATATTTCTTCACCTTTTGGTCCAATTTGTCGAACTCTTTTGCCCATAAATATGACTGCCATCATCTCCATCAAGTATACAGGCAAAAATTAATGGCTTCGACGAAGAGCTTTGTCACGTCTCCGGAGAAGCCATTGGTCCGATACGAATCAGACAACATCTCCCCTGTACGACGGATAATCTAAAATAATTATACATGACATACATGACCCTACATACCTCGGCCAACATGGCCGGAACATATATGTAGCAAAGGTAAAAGTAAATCATGCAACACATATAGACAAAATCGTGTACCGTTGCAACTACAACAAATTGTCACTATTTAAGAGAATGCATTATAAGAAAATATGTGCAAGTGGAATACACAAAGTCTGAAGATCAAGTTGATGATATATTTATCAAACCATTCAAATTTGAAGACTTCATCAAGATGCGAAATTTATTTGGATTGCAAATCAAGTTTAAGAGGGGATGTTGGAGATAAACTTGATTATGGATAGAGATAGAATTTGTTGATAGAAATAAAATAAAATTAGTTGATAGAGAATGAATTTGATGAGTTAGCAATAATAGATAGATGAGATAGAATTTGATAAGATGAGTGTTCGTGGTAAAATAAAAGTGTCTAGATTTAATATATATGGAGTAGTTAGTGCTTATCCATTAAGTCTATAAATATGTAATCTTTTGGTAAATGAAAATAAGTTAAGTTGTTTAGTTTTTCTTATTCTCCCTTCAACCAGAGTGAAACTCCTCTTTCCATATTTTTTTTTCTTCCAACAGCATGGTGATAGATGCCGGCGTAGTTTCCTTTGTTACTGCCGTGCCTGGAATTGTAACCTTCTACACCCCTCCTTACACTCGATGAGCACTTTTAACCTACTTAATTAATTAACATCTTTTTCGATTTATCTTTTCTAAAATTGTTACTTTCCTTGTTTGAACTATTATGACCAACACTATTTGATTTTATTATTGTTATTATCATAATATGTTTATAGCTTCCACATGCTCTGGCAACCAAGAGAGGCGCGCTGATAGCCGCAGTAGGTGATTCTATATGGGTAATCGCGCTGCTTGCGGGAGGAGGTACACATTGAGGTACACCGATGGAACTAATACAGTTCTAAAAAAAATAATTAACGAGATTTTTTTAATTTCGGACTATCGATCCGGTCCGAACCCATGGAAGTTTTCAACTGACCGTTAGGACAAATCGGAAAGCGCTCACGGTAGACGATCTAAAGCCCAGCGTCCTAAGATTCACGTCCTATTTGGAAAAAAAAATCCTACAATGTCATTGTAGAGCGGTCTAGAAGCCCACCGGCCGCCATTTGGAACCAATACAATTCTAAACCCTTGTAGGGGTGGCAATGTCATTGTCACCGTCATCCTTGACTATTCGTTTGGGATGCACAAGCAAAGGTGTCACCATGGACCTCTCTCAGGAAGTTTTTTCAGGATTGTTAATCTTTATGTTGGAGGATCCAAATTGATTATACAATCTAAATTGAAAATATATCTCCTATGACATTTTTTTGATAGACATTTATTTTTAAATTAATGTGACGGTAAATATTTTGTAATGACATTATCATAAACTTTTTATTTTAAAAATAAAAAATATATATATGATGTTATCCGGAGTCATCCCCGAACATCGATCCCGAAGTTATTAAAATTTTCTCCTGAAGAATCTATTATCGGTAATTATAATACTTACTCTGCTACAATGTTTATTGTTTGACAGCCATAGTAACTCTGACACAGTGGTTATTGCTCGATTGCTATAGTACTCTGCTACAGTATTTGTTGCCAGCAATTACAGTAATACCATGTATATTGATCGTCTACCATAGTAACTCGACTACAGTGTTTATTACTCCTCTGCTATAGTACTCTGCAACAGTCTATATTGCTCGGCAGTTGCAATACTTTGTTACAGTGTTTATTGCTCAACTGTTGTGATATATGTGTTATGGTACTTTTTGCTCAACAACTATCGTAAATCTGACACAATGTATATTATTGCTCTACTATAGAATATATTCCTTGGCAACTACAGTGCTCTTTTACATTAACTCTGGTATAGTATATATTACTCGGCTGCTACAGTCATTCTACTACACTGTATATTGTTCGGCTACTACAGTAACCTTACTATCATATTCCAGTCTATAGATTATTCTTCCGAGCAATATATTACTCAACTGCTATAGTACTAGTGTAGTGAATTGCCACAGTGATTGCTATAGTCATATGCTCGAAATATTATCAAAACAAGAAAAATCAACCTCACCTCCTCGAGCAAGCACAATCTTGGATGTATAGTAACAGTATGGCAATAACATTCTACAGTAGTATTATAATACCGTTGCTTTGCAACCATATCTTTCTCCCGAATAATTACAATTTTGGTCTGCTACAGGACTGCTGTAGTAATATTATCTGCTACACTAGTCCTACAGTGACGATGTCTATTACAGTGTTTTGCTACAATAAATACTATAATATCATGAAAACTCAAATCAATCTCCCAAGCAATAAACCCTGTTTGCTACAACACACTACAATATCTACTATACTATCATTACTATAGTACTACTATAATACCATCGTTACAGTAGTGTTACAATAAAATATAATTATCTAATAATACAGAAATCTGAAAGCATAACGGTTTGACAATATCAAGTATGACACAGAGATTCTTTCTAACAAGTCATATAAGCATCTTCATCGATGATTTTGCAATTTTGATTCTCTTATTTTGAAAAGCGAAGATAATTCTTCTCCGTCACGTATCTTCTTTAGGGATGCCAATTTTTTTCTAACCCGACGGAGGATTACTCAAATGGAGGAGAATATGGATAGACTATCGATATACAATATCCGACTCGAATACTCAATTAAATAAAAAATATATATACATTAAAGAATTTTTTTTCATAATTCATTAATAATTTGTGTTGATATTAAGAATATATTATATAGATGTTTAATTTATTTTTAAAATTATAAATATATATTTTATTAAATATAATATTAATTATAATGTACTTTTATTGACTGATATAATTGGATTTAAAGAAAAAAATTATTAGTATACAAGATATCTGATTTTTTAATGAGTATAAGTATTCGGATGATTATTCGATATCTGATAAATATGGACACGGAGGATATAGAATCTGATCCGAACCTGACCTATTATCATTCTAGTCTTCTTCGTTTTTTATTTCTTTTTCTCTATTCTTGATCAGGGGCGAGCGAACTCATGTCCAGGGTGGGCAGCTGCCCACACTGAGCATGACCAAAAAAAAAAAAAATACTATAAAATAATATTTTATATATCTTAGAAAAAAAACAAAGGTAGATCATTTCAAAAAAAATAAAAATCAGTTGGTTCAGTTTTGACATGTTACTTTTTGATGCATGCATATTACTAATTAATTTTTTTTACAATACCATATTATTTACAAAATTTCATTATACTTCAGATACATTATTGAATAAAAATATTAATTTTTTACATTTTATTTTTTTTTTCTATTGACAAACCTAGATGTTAGTTTATTGTGTCCTTAGCATCGTAACCATCTTTAATTTTATGATTCTCTCCTTTAGTATTTGTTTTTTTTCTTAATTGAACGATGTAACAAACATCTACGATATGCCGAAAATAAGATACATGTTGATCAAATTCTTTTCTTATTTTGTTTCCCATACAAGTATAAGAAAAAAAATTAGACAGATGAAAAAAAAAGCAAGATATATAATGGTGCGGCTTGCAAATCGAAGAGCTATTAGGTTTGCTGTCGGAACTAAACCGAAGGAGGCAACTTCCACAACATGTTTGTTAGCATTATCCATAATTCGTCTACACTAAACTAATATTTAGCACCGCCCTGTCCTCGATAACCAACTTGAACATCGGAGGAGTCATGGCGATGAACCACCGAAGCCCTATTTTGTGAAGAGGAGTCCGAGCCAACGGACCAAGTAGTCACCATATATTAAGATAATTTTAATAAATGTCATTACATTTATGGATTAATTAATTAATTAAACATATTAATCGTCTTTTTTCTTAAACTAAACTTGCTTTCTTCCGTTCGAATGCCTTCGTATCGTCGCAATCTCTCGTGACTTCTTCAAGTCGAGTCAAAGCTAACATGCGACCGTCTTGTGCGGCCGCGGGCGATCTCCGTCCCTTTTCGATCATATCGCCAGCGAGTAGGTCAATCGGATCATCACTGAGGCACATCAGCATGAGCATTCGACCATTGTTCTATGTTTCGGTACTTTGCCCGATTCCAACATTTGTGATTTGGTATGAATTGGTTTTCTTCTTCTTTGCCGTGAAGAGTCATAGTTTGATCTGTTGTTAAGCTACGAGTTAAACTAGGGTTAGCATTTTAGTCGATGGAAAAAACTTTTTGTTAACTAGCCACATTACCCAAAAATTAGATAGAAAAATTAAAGCAAAGTTAATCCATTCTTCATATTATATTGTTGCATTTTGGGAAAGAGTAAGGATTAATGAAATATGCTCCTTGAAATATCCTAATTGATAGGATCATAACTGAAAGAAATCCTTGAATCTAGGTTTTACATGTTTCCAATGAATATTTACCTCATCTATTACATTCAGAACTGAAAAACCATTTTTTGGCATTTTAGTGGTTGCAATTTTGGTCCTTATTTCATAAGACTCGGAATTATGTAGTATGGGAGAACAACTGAATAGGGAAAGATTAGGGTGATCAGTTAGTCAAGAGCCTTTATGTACATTTTTGTGAAGATAAAATACCAAGAGAGTACCTTGTCTGAGGAATTAAGGCCTTGTAATTTATCCTAAAGTGAAAGTAAAACAAACTACTAATCATAATTCAACGGGTCATTGAATTGACCATTTCCAAATCAAAATCATATCATTTTGTTGTCCTTCAAAACAATTTGTCCTCAAATTTGACATAGGAGGGAAGGCAATGACACAACACAAGGGCGTAGATCTGTAGCAGGTGTTTGCAGTGTTTTCAGTGCCTTGCACATCAACAGAGGTATCTTGTTTGACGTTGTGTTCATTAGAGGCAATTTGACTAGACTGTAAAGCAGAGGGTTATTTGTACCGTCCTTGCTTCCGTTGGAAAAGATAATTCTGAGGATTGAAACAAGCGGCATTAAGAGTGAAGTGGATGATGGTGGCTTGCAGCAGAACTTTAGAGTTTAGTGCACTTGGTGTAAGCATGTCAGCAGCCCATGATGGCTGATCGATCGCTAGTATTTTTTGAACTACTCCTAACATCCTAATAAAGGTTGCGTAGATGAGTCCTTTTATTTGAGTGATTGAAACAATGGGCAACTGATTTGTTGATTAATTTGGGTGATATCTGCTTGTAGGAAGTCTTTAAGTTGCTCAAATTTGATTTCAAGCATTTTCTTGAATTGAACATTCATTTGTGCCTTTTACTTTGCTTCTAGTTAGGAACCTCCTACTGACTTATTTGGAGTTATCATGTTAGTGAACCTTTATCTGATACAAGTTGATTGGTCGTAGGATCCCAAATCCTGTCCTAAGAGAAAATGGAGATATACATAGAGAGAGAAGGAAGATTAGTGTGATCAACCTAGAAAGGCAACAAATCTATAATGATAACAATAGATCTGTAGGTTTTACAGTTTTGGCAACTAAGAGAAGTGTTTGTTTATAAAAAACAACAGACATATGCTAATTCAAATAGAGACTAAAAATAAATCATCAGATTCTACATTGGATTATTTGTTTAAAATTTGATAGATTATATTATGTTCCGTACCAAATGATCCAAAACTTGCATTTGGTTTGATGTAAATAATGAACTAGTTCCTTTCCATATACACTGATGTGCCTCTAAGGAACCTTTGATGTGTGTCATATTTAATTTGACAAAATCCTTTGATTAAGTTATTCTGTAGGGGCATCTTCTTCAGATCAGTCGACAGTGTGATTGTTGAACGGTTTATAATCATCCATAATCCATTCTGGACATAATATAGTTATCAAAGTCGGTATCAGGATCACTATCAAATAGTCAAAGAATCCAATCCATGTTTAAATAGCTACTTGACTTTATGTGAAGGGTTGTTCTCGGAAAGTTGTGAGACTCCTCATTGGCAGTGAAATTATCAAAAGGATAAAATGCCAGATGATGGAGCGTATGCTTCCTATCCAGATAATATTGTCCACAGTCTCTCTTCTCTCTGTAAGCTCAATCTTTGTGGGGAAGTATACTTCTGATTAAGAATGCAAACTCTAGCTTTCTTGTCTGGATTCTCGTGTGGTTTTTTGAAAAGTTTTCTTATTGGCTGTAACCAAAGTGTGAAATATCATTCCAAGTTAGGTTTCTACTTTCTTCAGAATGACAGAAGAACCTGCTATACTTTTTATAATTTCATGTTTGTTCTCAACTAGCTTTTCATCATCTCTTCATCTAGAGTACATAAAACATTCACTTTTGTTCTAACAATAAAGTATTTTTTGCACCTCCACCAGTACATAGAATTGTAATATATTAATTTAACTGAGGATTGCACTTTTTGTTTTTTAAATGGTTGCAGATCATGGAACTGAAGCAGAAGATGCCAATAGTACAGTCTCTGTTGAAATTTTTATCATTTCTTTAGGGCTAATTGTTAAATCTCATCTACTTCAAAAATAACTACTCTATCACGTACTATATAAACAAGTGAATGACCAACCTTTCTCTGCTATTTGGCATTTGGCTGTTATTCTATGATTTTCTTACATTTGTAATCTCTTCTTGTTCCTCCATTTTGGTGGCATAAGGCGATTCGTTCATCTTCAGCATCCCCGTCAATCCATCTCAGAGTCAACACGGAGGAGATAAATTACGGATACTACTAGCCCAGATAGTCACTAGTGCATAAGGGAAGACAGCATATCTCATGGTGGCAACGTTTCATGCGTTAGCCATCAGTTCATCTTGTGAGATCAATTTCTTGGTTGAATTAAGTTTCAAATCATTCCACAGGGATTTTGGGTCAATTTCTATCCCACTTTGACTTGGAACGATCGAGGTTGCAATTTCTTGGTACTATCTGGAACAGTCTCTATCAGAATTAAGTGGAGGACAGCACTCTTCTTTGATGAGGTACTAGCTAATAGTTATTATATCCATGAACTTGTATTATGTAAAGAGCATTTCTCACATGTGATTTTTCTATTTGCTGATAAAATCTCGCTCAAATGTTTCAATCAGTTTGTGTGGGCAGGGTTTTTAGACTAGGAATAAGTTAATATTTTTCACATGATAGTTTGAACTTCAGAATATTCATTTTCATGTATGAAGAAATAACTTCATGTACAGTCAGTGCAATAGAAATACCAAGATTGGTGCCTCAGTATGAATGCTGAATAAAAACTCTTATCCATTAATTAGGTAGGAAGCTCACCCTCACAAGAATGCATAATGGCTTCAAATTAGTCCAATTTTGGAACCAACTTTGTGCCAACATCTGGATAAGGGTGTGTTATGGCTTGGCCAAAGGACTTCCCAGATCACAAGACTTTGTTTCTGGTTCTAAAATTAAATACTTTAGGTGCATTTTCTAAGTGTGTAGTTAATTTTGAATGTAAAAAAATTTATTATCAGTGTTTTATTTGTAAAATTGACTCAAATTAGGGGGTCAAAAATGAACCCGATCTGATGACTCGATCCGAATCGACCCGAAAAAAATCAGGTCCGGGTTGGAGATTTCGGGTTCGGATCGGGTTAACCCGAATTTAAAGTTTAGTGAGTTTTTTGGATTTAAATTAAATTTTATTTTGAAAATTAAGATGTTTTAGGTATATTATTATCAATGTTAATATGATAATGATGGAGTATTGAGATTAAGGTGAAGAATTATAGAGAAAATAGTCAAAAATAAAAAATAAAAAAAATCATTTTGAATCGGGTTGTTCACGTTATTTGGGTTGGATTGATTGAGTTCGGGTTTCGATTTTTAAGTTTTGGGTTAGGGATTTTAAAAAAAAGGTAATGCGATTTAGTTTGATCTAATCCATCTGAATTGACACTCTAAACTTAACTATGGTAAAATGAATGTAAATTATTTGTTGACAATTTGATTTGTATTTCGAAGTTTTTTATTTCTATCTTACCATGTACATTATGAATTTAGATTATATATTTTAAATAAATATTAGTGATAATTTTTAATGTCTTTATAAATTAATATAAATGATATTTATTAGTGTCATTATAAATTAGTAAAGGAGTATTTTAAAATGATTTTATAAATTATTATTATTGACAATTTTATTGTCGTTATAAAATAATATAAGATATTTATAATTGTCCATATTAATGAGTTGTGTGATATTTAAATATATTTTTCTTTTGATAATAATCAGTTATATATAAATGTCTTTGAAATATCATTTTTTTATCGTTATATTTTTAAATTAAGACATATTTGAATTTGTGATTAATATTTTATAACAATATTATAAAATATCAAGAATGTTGGGGGTTTAAGTCGTCATTTTAAAGGGTGTTTAAATTTTGATATCATTAAAAATATATTATAAATGTATTTATGCGTGCCCTCAAAGAGCATGAGCATTTTTGTGTGTCGTTATTCTGGTAGTTAAATTGATTATACTATTTAATAATTGTTTTTATTATCTTAGTTTTATAATTTGTATGTATATATTTTATTTTATTTTACTTTTGGGTGGAAGAAGTGATGGAACCACTAAAGACTGTAACTAATAAATAGAGAATTGGATATCCAAGCGAAGAATAAGGAAGGGCCACGACTTCAAACTCTTAATAAATGTGTATAATTTTTTATATTTACAAAAATATGCGACCTTCTTTCGTGAATGTTGATCAATAAAATTATATTCGATTATAACTAAACATATCAGCAAGATTTAAATTAAAGATATATTCTTTTAGTAAATGAAAGACTAATTAAAATGATTAACCCCTCAACTCATAATCCTATTTATATTTTTGTTGCCCTCGGGATATGGTACAGTGGAAGAGTGACTAGTCGTCTCCTAAGCATTCGCGTTCGATCCCTAGCTACGATGAATTTTATAGGAATTTTTCCTTCAAATGGAGAATGTAACCGTGGAATATTGGGCTTCTGGACCGTCCGTTGCGAGCACTTCACGATTTACATTGGCGGTCGGTGGAAATTTTCGTGGGACTGAACCGGTGACCTATGTTGGGATTGTGTGGTCGACAAGAGGGGGTAAATTTTCTCTATGAATAAAAATAACCTTTTATCTTGTTTAAACAAAGATTGAGATTAGATCACAAGCAAAATAATAACATTAAAAATAATAAGCAAAAGAAACAGAGGCACAGACAATTAACTTGATTTGCAACCAGGAAGGTTGTTAATCCAAGACAAAGTGAAGTTCGATTTCTTGATTAACTCCTTAGGACGGAAAAACCTCTTTACAAATTTATAATATAGAGTAGAAGAGAAACTTAGAATAGAATTCGTGTACACTAAATTGTTGTTATAACTGAGATCTGAGAGTCTATTTATAGCTTTAGTGAAGTTTATTCGATTGCTGACGTGACCTTATACGAGCGTACGAGTGCATAGGGGCGCCTGACACGTGGCTTAAGAGTTATCCATGTTGCAGCGGCCGCGAACGACTAGTTTTGGATGAAACTTGGCTTCTCGAGCGCTTGTATTGACTGGGGCGCTTGGGAACACGAGCGTCCGACTCAATACGGGCGCCCCCATGCATGGGCGCCTGAGTTGACTCGGGCGCCCGAGTTGACTTTGGTCAGCACTTTGTTGAACTTTGGTCTTCTTGGGTGATCTTCGATCTTTCAAAGTTGGGCTCACCCGAATCCTCCTCCGACCTTCTTCTCAAGCGTGCTTCCCCTCAACTTCTCGTCCCTCGGACGTTGGCGCGTCCTTCTCGCTCCACCGACGTACTCTTTCGCAAACCTCCATATCCCTTGGATGTACCGAGCTTGTTGACTCCCTTCTCGTGTCATCCTTCTCAACTGGTGTGTCTTTCGCTCGACTTTCTACGCTCCTAAGCTCCAGCACTCTTAGACACAGGGATTAAACACAACGGGACCTAACTTGATCAACGTTGTAAAAACCACTAGGCGGTAGTCGGGCGGAGGACTACCCGCCTAGCGCCTAGTCGGCGCTTAGTCAGCACTAGGCGGCATTAGGCGGCACCACGGTGGGGCTTAACGCTTAGGCGGCTGCCTAGGCTGACTTTTACAACTCAGTTAACCACATCAAAACTCACTTGGGATACTTACAACCTAGGTTTGACGTTACCCAACCTGATTAATTTTTTTTTTATTCCTATTTTTGTCATTCATCATTTTGATTCTTTTGGTTGTCTAAGTGTTGCGTTTGCGGTCAAGACATGTTAGATTAGGTGCTTTTTATTTCTCGCAACACTCGGTGACTTAACCATCAAAGGAATTTTAATCTAGAGCGTGAATCCTGGGACGTTGGACTTCTGGATCGTCCATCGCGAGCACTTCCTGATTTATCTTGACGGTCGGTGAGAAACTTCCGTAGGATCGAGTCGGTCGCTCCAGGTTCGTTTGTTACCCAAGACATCATTTTAATCATCAAAGGAGATTTGTCGAAGACAACTATTAAAAGACGTTTCCCTTGCGTCCGCAGGTCGGACCATTCCTCTGCCCCATCTCACCCTCCAAATTGGATTTCCACACCATAATCTAATCTAATCTAATCTAAAGGTCAAGGAACCCTAAATAATTGAATTATACTTGCAATAGAGGGAAAGAACTCGAGAAATTTTTGATGGCAAAAGCTAAGAAAACTTGTGTACGGATATGTCTAAAAGTTATTTTTCTAAGAAATAAGAAATTTTGATTTTTTTTAGAATATAAAAAAATTATTCAAATCAAACGTAGGCTTATGTCCTCCTCTCTTTTCTTTTTAGTCTCTTCCATGTATACAAGCTCACTCCCACCGTCTCATGCAAATCTCTACGCCGTCTTCTTGTTCTTCTGTTTTTACAACGATAGTCTAGTTATTTTTCTCTTATTCTTCAACATCAACCTATCTTTTCTTTTGCTTCTTCTCAAGAGCTGCAACCCTAATCCGTAATCCTTCTTTCTCTCTAAAAAAGCAGCTCTTGCTTTACCTTGTACATTCGAAAAAGACGGCGAGATTTCGTTATCTTTTTCTTTTCTTGCATCCTTTCAGTTGCTTTATACTATAATGAAATATAATGATTTATTATTATTAGTACTATATTTATTATTATTATTACTATATATATATATATATATATATATATATATATAATAGAAAAAATTAATAAAAATTTTAAGAAATAACGTGACATTTTACATGCACACGTCTGATTATCACCCAAACACCATTAACAGTTTTCGACCGTCGTACCGAATCAAACTATACCTTAGGGGGCACGATAAATCTGTCGAAAATTACTGCATGTAAATACCATATTACTTTTTAAGATTTTATTGGAAATTATACTCTTTGGTACTTTAATTTTTGGATACTATATATATAAACTCTCTGGTACTTTAATTTTGGATATTTTAATTTTTTACATCCGTTGCTAAATACACTGGCGAAACTTACACCCCCTCAGACCCACGTAAGTGGAAAAGTCGGAGTCTTCATCATCGACTATTAAATATGAAACTATTTTTTTATTTCTAACAAGTTATAACTTATACCCTTTTAACCTTTAAACTTTTGCAAAGACATGTCGTGATCGAATCATAAGAGGGCGTCAAGCCAAAAATTGCTGGGTTGTCAGCAATTCCCTAACCCTAAGGTAATGTAGGACTACCCTAAGCTGGCAAGGACAATCGACAACTTGGGATAGTACACATTAATTTGTCACACACTCTTACTTTTGAGCCCACAAATTTATTAGGATCATCGATCCATTGCAAATGTGTCGGATAACTAGGAGGTGACTAACATTTGATCAAAAAATGGAAGTATGCTATCTCATCGACTCAATCGATTGTCTAATTAATCGATTCAATTCTCGTTAAAATTTAGTTGATTTAACGTATCTAAAATTCCTACATTGAGTCATCCAAGTGAGTCGGGTTGATTAAGTTGACCAAAAATAATTGTCTAGAAACACGGTTGCAAAGTTATCCAAGTGAGTCGAATATGTATTGAAAAAAAAAATGATTAACGAGATTTTTTTAATCTTGGGCGACCGATTCAGTTCCATGGAAATTGCTCATCGGTCGTCAGGATAAATCGAGAAGCGCTCACGATAGACAATCTAGAAGTCCAACGTCCCGGATAAATGCCCCATTTGGAGTTAACTATGTATTGAGCCGATTAAAGACGTAGTCGATAAAAGAAAAGGCCAAAATATCATGGTTATTCTCGATGGCCTACATTGTCGTATAAAGCCAAAAATATTTTGGAAATTAAATTATTTAGTTGTCAAAAGTTCACCAACCCTAGGTCACGGGGAAAGCACCTTGAGAACTTAAGGAAAGGACAACCAATAACTTCCACATTAATTATGTAATTTATATTAAAATGGCCTTTTATAATTATGTAATTTTTTAACCTTTGTCTCTTTATAGTCACACTACTCACTCCTTGCATGCATTTATATGTTTATCATATAGATTTTAGGGGGCGCATGTATACAGTTAGTAAAGGAAATGATAATGAATTTTGAATGATAGGTTAATGTCAATGCTAATGGTATTTGGTATAAATATATAAATAGGTATTATTATTATTTAATATTGTTTGAGTTGACTTAAATTATGGAATGACAATCAATAAAAATTATCATTTTACCTTTATAAGTAAAATAGAAAAATAAATCCAATATAAGCGAGTAGAAAGAACACAAATCATTCACTTAGGGAAAATCATAATTTGAAAAAATTATTCATAACATTTGATATCACATAAATGTTCAAAAAAAAATGAACAGATCAACTCATAGTTGTAAAAAAATAAGTAGACTGTCAATGCAAATATTAATTTTTGTCCCAAAATTAAAAGTCTCCTCCTTCCAATGGTAGCTTCAATTTAGACAAATCTGGGATGGATAAGGAGGATAACGAAGGAGAAGAAGAAAGTAAGAGAAATGAGGAGAGAGGAAGAAAAAGAAGAAGAGGAATAGAAGAGGAAGCGGGTGGAGGAGCTCAGACGACTATGTTGATGCAGTCTGACCCTAATTGTTGTTTTGGTGTTGACATCGATTTTAGTTTAGGTTGATAAGATGATTGGGATTAAGTCCTGGTCGTGGACTAGGCATACCTAGTGGGACTAGGTTTGATGAAAGCCTGACTTGGAGGGTCAGGTCCTAACTTGGAGGGCTAAGTGTGGATGAAATCCTAACCTGGAGGGTTAGGTGTGGAAAAATCCTAGCTTGGAGGGTTAGGTGTGAAAAGTCCTAACCTGGAGGGTTAGGTATGGAAAAATCCTAGCTTGGAGGGCTAGGTGTGAAAAGTCCTAACCTGGAGGGTTAGGTGTGGAAAAATCCTAGCTTGGAGGGCTAGGTGTGGAAAGTCCTAACCTGAAGGGTTAGGTGTGAAAAGTCCTAGCTTGGATGGCTAGGTGTCGAAAATTCCTAACCTGGAGGGTTAGGTGTGTGAAAAGTCCTAGCTTGGAGGGCCAGGTCCTAGCTTGGAGGGCTAGGTTGATGAAATCCCGGCTTGGAGGGCTAGGTTGGATGAAATCCCGGCTTGGAGGGCCAGGTCCTAGCTTGGAGGGCTAGGTTGAAGTCCTGGTGAGTGAAACTGGGCATGGAGTCTTGGTCCGGTGGACCAAGCACGAGTCAGAGATGGGCTGGAGGCTTGTTCTCGTGACTTGGAGTGGATTTGGCCTTGCCTGGATCGGTGTGGTGACCGATCAGGGAAGTTGGCACGGTGCTCCCTCGTGGATCGGTCTGGTGACCGATCCAGCGATGACTGATCGGTCTGGTGACCAATCAGGGAGCACACAGTGACCTTGTTGGGCTACTGATCGACTCCTGATCGGTCTGGTGACCGATCAGGGAGCATACAGTTCACTCACTGCTTGGCTCCTGATCGGTTTGGTGACCGATCAGGGAGCATACAGTGGGTTTTGGGAATCCTACCGCTCGACTCCTGATCGGTCCGGTGACCGATCTGGAACACTGTTCAGATCGTTCTGGTGAATGATCAATTGACGCGAGCTCCACGCTATAACCGATCAGGCTGGAGCCTGATCGGTCTTGGACCATCCTGATCGGTCACCACCGATCTGGTCACATCCTGATCGGTCTGGTGACTGATCAGGCCAGTGTGGCTGCGAAAGCTGAGGATCCCAGCAAAGTTGTGGATCGGTCCGGTGACCGATCCACGAGCCCTGCATCGGTCCGGTGACCAATCACTTTAATTCAAAATGCGCTGTCAGAGTTCTGATCGCGCTCTGAACACTTCTGATCACCACTGTTCTGTTCTGATATTTTGATCCTCTACTTAATTTGCTGTGCTAATGGTCTGATTAAGTATGCAGGTGACAGGAATGGATTCAAACACTCAAGGAGAGTCAATGGGAGTCTTTCCTTGGAACAGGTTTGTCCGTTTTCCATCTCAGGTTGCAACGGGTGCTGGTGCTGCTGGAGCTGCTGACTGGGGCTCGGCTGAGGGAAGCTCAGGGAGTCCAGAATAGCTCAGTGGTAGGTGAGCAGTTGCAGGTGAGCAGCTGGAAGCTGCAGTCAGATGGCTGTGACCTGGGATCAGTGGGAGAGACTTAAGCGCTTGGTGGCGAACAAGTCTCAACAACTGAACTGAACGACACGATC
Source organism: Boesenbergia rotunda (assembly GCA_024364735.1). Classification (NCBI taxonomy): domain Eukaryota; kingdom Viridiplantae; phylum Streptophyta; class Magnoliopsida; order Zingiberales; family Zingiberaceae; genus Boesenbergia; species Boesenbergia rotunda. The sequence continues at coordinate 716,694 of JAGFNQ010000903.1, forward strand.
GACAGCTCTGCTTTTGCGACATCTCTTGTTCTGCTCTTGCGACAACTCTGATCTGTTGAGCATCACTGTGAATCTTGAGCAACCTGCTGTTACTCAAGCACTTGGGAAGAAGAAACAAGAAGCTTGGCGAGTCCATCAGCGAGAAGACACAGAGAAGGAAGTTCTTGCGTGAGATCTGCGCTGAGTGGAGCTCGGTGAGGAGTTTGCTTGTATTCTTGCGGTTCTAAGTGCTGAGTAAGGTTTCTTCTTGTGTTTCATGTACTTAACACTTCATCTTTTTGAAACGTTGTGGAGAGGTTACTCCACCGAGAAGGAGGTTGCTTTCTATCCGGATTTTCCGGGGCTTGATCTGTCGATGATCAAGGGATCACCCACCTTAAGGGCACGCCAAGGAGTAGGGGCAAGTTATCCCCGAATCTTGTAAATCCTCTTTGTTAGCGTTTGTAGTTTGCTTTTCATTTCTGCAGTTTATACTCTGTTTTGTTCTTGCTTCCGCTATGCTACTAACCCAAACTTCATAGAAGTATAAAAGAGAAAGCAAATATTTGTGTCCGGCTATATTCACCCCCCCTCTCTAGTCATCCAAGTTCCAACAGACTATGCAGGGAGGAGAAGGAGAAATAGGTGCTGAGAAGAAGAGAGAGGAGAAAGGGAGGGGGAGCCGAGAGAAAGAGAAGAAAGGGAGGAGAAAAGCAAAAGAAGGTGGAGCAAGAGAAGAATGGGGAGGAAGAGGCGCGAACGAATGGTGAAGAAGAGGGCAGAGAAGAAAAGAAAGGAAGCGGGGGCTGAGTTGTTCAAAAAAAAGGAAAAAAAAATAGGAGGAATGAGTTTAGTGATAACCCTGAGGGGTTGGGTTATGAAATCAAGGGTATCAAATCCATATTTTAATTTTGATTTTCGTAATAGTAATGGGAATGAAATATATTTTATTCCAATTTCAGTCTCCTAAACCCGCCTACCAACACCCCTAATAAAATGATCCTTAATAATCATATAAATTTTTTATTTTTGTAATTTAGTTTTTTAAATTTCAATGTAAGGCCTTCTCCTCTTATTTGTCTACCGACTAAATTTAGCACATTCAAAAGTCGATGTTCAATATATTTATTTTATTTGAAATTCAAACTCTTATTCTTCTAATGTTTTATTCTTGTATCCAACCATTGGGTATATATATAACCAGCATAATCTTATAAGAGCAAAAAATGTGGGCGACATCCAATCTAGCCAACACACGTAAGCAACTTTAATAATTTTTAATCTCTCTTCTTTGCATGTATACAGACTTTTCTCTTTCTTACATATAAATGTTTTCTTTTTCTTGCATGTAAAATGGAACTAATCAAGAGTCCACTAGTAGAGTTGATTTTTTCAAATCAGCTCCACCAAGTTGATTTTTTCCCAATCAGTTCTGCTTGTTAAGCTATTTTTTTTTATAAAAAAAATCATCTCAACTTGTGGAGTTGATTTCCCCAAATCAGTTGGTTTTATCAAGTAGAATTAATTTGAAAAAATAAGCTTTACTCTTAATTAACTGCACTTTACATATAGGAAAGAGAAATTACATGCAGGAAAGAAAAAAGCTTTTGTTTGTACGTGATGACCAGATCAAGCATCGCATATATTCGCCCTTATAAGAATGTAGGACTATTAAAATCCTATATATATATATATATATATATATATACAACCAATAACTTCCACATTAATTATGTTATTTACATTAAAATTTTATTTATATTAAAATGGTCTTTTATAATTATGTAATTTTTTAAACCTTTGTCCCTTTATAGTCACACTGCTCACTCGTTGCATGCCTATCCTTGTCACTTATTCTCATTGTTCTATCACCTTTTGCATTTTCATATGTTTATCATATACACTTTAGGAGGCGCAATGATAGATTAATGGTAATGTTAATGCTACTTGGTATAAATATCAAAATGGATATTATTATTATTTAATATTATTTGAGTTGACTTGAATTATAGAATGTGAATCAATCAAAATTATCATTTTACCTTTATAAATAAAACAGAAAAATAAACCCAACACAAACAAACAAATAAAAAGAACACAAGCCATTCACTTAGGAAAAATCATTCATAACATTTGATATCACATAAATGTTGAACAAAAATAAATAGATCAACTCACAGTTGAAAAAAATAAACAAAATCAATTCACTGACTTTCGATGCAAATATTGGTTTTTGTCCCAAAATTAAAAGTCCCCTCCTTTCGATTGTAGCTTCAGTTCAGACAAATCTAGGACGGGACAAGGAGGAGAAGGAAGGAGAAGAAGAAAGTAAAAGAAGTGAGGAGAAAGGAATAAAAAGAAGAAGAGGAAGCGGGTGGAGGAGCTCGGACGACCGAACAGAGAGGAGGAGAAATAGGTGCCGAGAAAAAAAGGAGAAGAAAGGGAATGGGAGCCAAGAGGAAGAGAAGAAAGGGAGGAGAAAAGAAAAAAGGAGGTGGAGCAGGAGAAGAATGGGGAGGAAGAGGCATGAGCGAATGGTGAAGAAGAGGGGCGGAGAAGAAAAGGAAGGAAGCAAGGGTTGGGCTGTCCGAAAAAAGAGGGAAAATGAGGAGGAATGAGTTTAGTGATAACCTTGAGGGGTTGGGTTATGAAATCAAGGTATCAAATCAATATTTTGCTTTTGATTCTCGTATATCAAGTAATAGTAATGGGAATAAAATAAATTTCATTCCAATTCCAGTCTCCTAAACCCGCCCACCAACACCCCTAATAAAATGATCCTTAATAATCACATAAATTTTTTATTGTAAAGCCTTCTCCTCTTATTTGTCTACCGACTAAATTTAGCATATTCAAAAGTTGATGTTCAATATATTTATTTTATTTGAAATTCAAACTCTTATTCTTCTAATATTTTATTCTTGTATCCAACCATTGGGTATATATATAACCTGCATACTTTTATAAGAGCAAATGTGAGTAACATCGCTAACACATGCAAGTAACTTTAATAATTTTTAATCTCTCTTCTTTACATGTATACAAACTTTTCTCTTTCCTGCATGTAAATGTTTTCTTTTTCTTGCATGTAAAGTGGAGTTGATCAAGAATCTACTAGTAGAGTTGATTTTTTTCCACCAAATGAAATTGATTTTTTCCCAATCAGCTCCGCTTGTTAAGCTATTTTAAAAAAAAATAGCTCAATTTGTGGAGCTGATTTTTCCAAATCAGTAGGTTTTATCAAATAGAGCTAATTTGAAAAAATCAATTCCACAAATCAGCTCTTAGCTCCACTTTACATACAAGAAAGAAAAAATATTTCTATGCAAGAAAGAGAAAAGCTTGCATGCATGTAAAGGAGAGAGACTAAAAAATGTTAAAGTTACTTGCGTGTGTTGATCAAATCAAACATCCATCATATTCGCCGTTATAAGGATGTGTAGACTATTAAAATCATATGTGTATATATATATATAGATATATATAGGGGCACGTACTCTTCGAATCTCAAACTTAATACTAAATTTACGATTTTAATACCAAACTTAAAAAAAAAACTTTTTAGTCCTAAAGTTAGACGTTTATCCTTTTTTTAATCCCAAATTTTAAAAATAACAATTTTAATACCAAATATATAATTGTTTATCTCAAACTTTTAATCCTATTTATTTTGATCTCCAATTTTATTAGGGGTATTTTAGACTTTTTAATTTTTGAGAAAAAATATAATTTATAATGAATATAAGATATCTTCTATAATCATTCATTCAAATATGAAAATAATTTAATTGAATTCACGTATAACTCTTCTTTATAATCAAATGATAGTATCGAATATGAGACACGTCAAACTAATTTCATACATATAGTCTGATCTTCAATTAATTGATTTTTAAAAATTAAATATCACTAATTATACAAATTTTCATGGGAATACAGTGAAAAAGTATCATATTACACTTTAAAGAACACGATCGATCAGAGGTGGCAGCAGAGTAATCATAAGTGTTGATAGCAGCCGACCTAAAAACAAAATACGTGGCATATTTGTTCTTAAAATATAATAAAATTAAATTTTAAAAATAAACAATGACTATAATGCCGTTAATGTTATTTGGGCCTAAAAATATAATTTGTTAAATTTGGGACTAGAATTATTTTTACTAAACTAAATAAAATATTAAATTTGGGACTAAAAAAATCTTTTCAAAAGCTTGGTACCAGAATCACCTATTTAGTATCAAATTTGATATCCAAATAAGATGATTAATAATCATAAATATTTTTTTTAAAAATCTAGATATTCCGTCTTGGACTTATTTTAAAAAGTAAACGACCTTTTATAGTTCACTTATTAGTCAAATTTGATGCACAATTTATGCACGCTTAAAAATATTTTTTTTAAATAATTCATCCCATTTAAAATTCCAATATGATCTTTTTATCCTACTTCATCTTGTTTACCCCAGAGAGAAATGAGAATAAATAAAAAAATACAAATTATATCACACTATCAACTATACGACAATAACATTATATATGTATTTTAATTTAAATTAAATAAACATAATAAATATCTTCCATCCTTACTAAAGGTAAATGCAAATTATTTCACTTTATTATATATATATTTAACTCAGCTACAAGTATTATTTATTCCTCTATCTAATTAATCCAAAAACTATAAGAAAGAATTTTAAAAAAAATATTATCATACACTAATTTTTTTTAAAAAAAATTATTATTATACTCGAATTATAATACAGTGAAAAATGATTAATTTTTTTCAAATGTTTGCAGTTCTTTTTAATTATAGTAAATTTTAATTTTGTAAGAATTTTTTTAAAAATAATCTTCATAATCTTGGAATGTTGAATTTTTAGACAGCTAATGACGAATATTTTTTGATTTATTCTTGAGATTCAATATTACATGATTAATTATTCATTATCATCATCATCAACATCACAACATTATTATTAATTATATTCCAATAATAAACTTGCGGGGTCCACGATTTTGGAAAATGAGAACAAACAAAGGCCGAATTCAATAGTAGGCCATGTCGGCGGGCGGAGAATCTACGGCTTCTTTCCCTCCGGCGGCTGCAGGGCTTTGTAGGTCGAGTACCCGGCCACCGTCGGCGCTTTACATGTTTCCAATGAATATTTACCTTATCTATTACATTTCAGAACTGAACAACCATTTTTTGGCATTTCAGTGGTTGCAGTTTTGGTCCTTATTTCATAAGACTCGGAATTATGTAGTATGGGAGAACAACTGAATAGGGAAAGATTAGGGTGATCAGTTAGTCAAGAGCAGCCTCCAAATGCTACATGACTAATTTATGTACATTTTTGTGAAGATAAAATACCAAGAGAGTACCTTGTCTGAGGAAATTAAGGCCTTGTAATTTATCCTAAAGTGAAAGTAAAACAAACTACTAATCATAATTCATCGGGTCATTGAATTGACCATTTCCAAATCAAAATCATATCATTTTGTTGTCCTTCGAAACAATTTGTCCTCAAATTTGACATAGGAGGGAAGGCAATGACACAACACAAGGGCGTAGATCTGTAGCAGGTGTTTGCAGCGTTTCAGTGCCTTGCACATCAACAAAGGTATCTTGTTTGACGTTGTGTTCATTAGAGGCAATTTGACTAGACTGTAAAGCGGAGGGTCATTTGTACCGTCCTTGTTTCCGTTGGAAAAGATAATTCTGAGGATTGAAACAAGCGGCATTAAGAGTGAAGTGGATGATGGTGGCTTGCAGCAGAAATTTAGAGTTTAGTGCACTTGGTGTAAGCATGTCAGCAGCCCATGATGGCTGATCGATCGCTAGTATTTTTTGAACTACTCCTAACATCCTAATAAAGGTTGCGTCCCTTTATTTGAGTGATTGAAACAATGGGCAACTGATTTGTTGATTAATTGGGTGATATCTGCTTGTAGGAAGTCTTTAAGTTGCTCAAATTTGATTTCAAGCATTTTTCTTGAATTGAACATTCATTTGTGCCTTTTACTTTGCTTCTAGTTAGGAACCTCCTACTGACTTGTTTGGAGTTATCATGTTACTGAACCTTTATTCTGATACAAGTTGATTGGTCGTAGGATCCCAAATCCTGCCCTACCGAGAAAATGGAGATATACATAGAGAGAGAAGGAAGATTAGTGTGATCGACCTAGAAAAGCAACAAATCTATAATGATAACAATAGATCTGTAGGTTTTACAGTTTTGGCAACTAAGAGAAGTGTTTGTTTATAAAAAACAACAGACATGCTAATTCAAATAGAGACTAAAAAATAAATCATCAGATTCTACATTGGATTATTGTTTAAAATTTGATAGATTATATTATGTCCACACCAAATGATACAAAACTTGCATTTGGTTTGATGTAAATAATGAATTAGTTCCTTTCCATATGCACTGATGCACCTCTAAGGAACCTTTGGTGTATGTCATATTTAATTTGACAATATCCTTTGATTAAGTTATTGTGTAGGGACATCTTCTTCAGATCAGTCGAAAGGGTGATTGCTGAACGGTTTATAATCATCCATAATCCATTCTGGACATAATATAGTTATCAAAGTCGGTATCAGGATCACTATCAAATAGTCAAAGAATCCAAATCATGTCCTCATTGGCAGTGAAATTATGAAAAGGATAAAATGCCAGATGATGGAGCGTATGCTTCCTATCCAGATAATATTGTCCACAGTCTCTCTTCTCTCTGTAAGCTCAATCTTTGTGGGGAAGTATACTTCTGATTAAGAATGCAAACTCTAGCTTTCTTGTCTGGATTCTCGTGTGGTTTTTTGAAAAGTTTTCTTATTGGCTGTGACCAAAGTGTGAAATTTCATTCCAAGTTAGGTTTCTACTTTCTTCAGAATGACAGAAGAACCTGCTATACTTTTTATAATTTCATGTTTGTTCTCAACTAGCTTTTCATCATCTCTTCATCTAGAGTACATAAAACATTCGCTTTTGTTCTAACAATAAAGTATTTTTGCACCTCCACCAGTACATAGAATTGTAATCTATTAATTTAACCGAGGATTGCTCTTTTTGTTTTTTAAATGGTTGCAGATCATGGAACTGAAGCAGAAGATGCCAATAGTACAATCTTTGTTGAAATTTTTATCATTTCTTTAGGGCTAATTGTTAAATCTCATCTACTTCAAAAATAACTACTCTATCACGTACTATATAAACAAGTGAATGACCAACCTTTCTCTGCTATTTGGCATTTGGCTGTTATTCTATGATTGTCTTACATTTGTAATCTCTTCTTGTTCATCCATTTTGGTGGCAAAAGGCGATTCGTTCACCTTCAACATCCCCATCAATCCATTTCAGGGTCAACACTGAGGAGATAAATTACGGATGCTACTAGCCCGGATAGTCACTAGCGCATAAAGGAAGACCGGTATTAGCCCGGATAGTCACTAGCGCATAAAGGAAGACCGGTACCTGACGAAGTCGGGATTAGACCTCCATATCTCATGATGACAACGCTTCATTTATTAGCCATCAGTTCATCTTGTGAGATCAATTTCTTGGTTGAATTAAGTTTCAAATCATTCCACAGGGATTGCGGGTCAATTTCTATCCCACTTTTACTTGGAACGATCGAGGTTGCAATTTGTTGGTACTATCTGGAACAGTCTCTATCAGAATTAAGTGGAGGACAGCACTCTTCTTACACTTTCTTTTGGCCTTGCTTCACTTGATGAGGTACTAGCTAATAGTTATTATATCCATGAACTTGTATTATGTAAAGAGCATTTCTCACATGTGATTTTTCTATTTGCTGATAAAATCTCGCTCAAATGTTTCAATCAGTTTGTGTGGGCAGGGTCTTTAGACTAGGAATAAGTTAATATTTTTCACATGATAGTTTGAACTTCAGAATATTCATTCATTTTCATGTATGAAGAAATAACTTCATGTACAGTCAGTGCAATAGAATTTCCAAGATTGGTGCCTCAGTATGAATGCTGAATAAAAACTCTTATCCATTAATTAGGTAGGAAGCTCATCCTCACAAAAATGCATAATGGCTTCTGATCCTATCGCGAAGTGAGTCGGACGCCCTTACAGCTGAGTGAGCTTCCAGGAAGGGCGAGGTCACTGAGGTGGCTTGACGAGCTGGATCGCTCCCAACTTGCAAGGCAAAGACCGTTAGAACCCGTCGGGAAAAATCCCCGGCCAGACACTCCGACAGTCAAGTCAGTACACGACGGTGGCGATGGGAGGCAATAGAACAGTATGAGAATTGCACTATTGCGCGTACCTGGGAA